>OZ025246.1:9712265-10202779 GCA_964019155.1 Osedax fenrisi | reverse complement strand
TATGTAATAGATATTATACAATTATAAAGTTAAACAATAATTAATTACATTAAAATAATTAACTACATTAAAATCATGATTATAAAAAAAAAATTATATATATATATATAAATATATAAAATACAGAATAGAATATTTATTTTAAATATATGAAATTGAAGGGAGACGATCAAAAAGGACGAGTTGGGGGTTAGAGGTTACATTTGAAATACGAGTTAATAGTACATATGTATATATTGTATTGGTATTTGTGGGTTATTTGGTTTAATTGGTTTAGTTTTGTCCTGGTTGTTTTTTTGTGCTGCATTACATCTAAAAATGAGCCTATATAAATTTATTTCACATTTAAAATGTAACCTTTTCTACTCAACTCGTCCTTTTTGATCTTATCCCAAATTAAATATAGTTAAAAAACATAAATTGTTTACAATAGTAATATTTTCATTGTGTAATTATATGAATATATAACATGGTATATTATATAATTTATGAAATTTATCCCATTATATCAACTTGTTAATTTTACCATATGAATAATTATTCAATAATTATTCCCTTAAAGGCAGATCTCAAAAATCAGTATGGATTTTTTTAAATAAATTTACTATTAAAGTGTCAAAAATGTTTGGTAAAATTTTCAAATAAAGCTGCTAGATTAATTTGCCATAACATTTATATATAAATGAATCAATATTACTTTGAATTTCAATACAACATTTAATTAAAGATATTATATTTTATAAATAATGTTTTTTTGGGTTTTACCAGTTTTTACCATAAATTAACATACAGATAGCTTTTGACGTTTTTACCATTTTGGCTGGTATAACCAGTTTTTGCCAAAAATAATGGAACCCTGGTAGTTTGTGTTGTAAGATTAATAATACTTCATTTAATTATGCCCTCACACTTATTGCTGTAAAAATATACTTTCTTTCTAGAAAAACAAAATCAATTCAATTTATTTAGTAATTTTATATGCAAATTTATATATTTGAAAGCAATACTAATCAATACTAACAAAATAATACTTATATAATAGTTATTCAATATATATGCATAGCTAAACTATTAAGGAGATTCACAGTTTTAAATGTCAATGTAATTAGATAGGACATTTTTTTTTATTGAAAATTCATGGATAACTCATGAAATAATTAAGATTTTTACATACTTAAAATTGCTTATTATATTGCTCATATATATTATATTAATTATTCTACAGGAATTTTAAATAATTAAAATATTAATTTTGAAAATATTAGCATTTTAAAAAAAGTTCAAAATCTGATCAAAATGAAATATTTATTTTTTTAATTTTATTATTAACTCTATATCTAATCACAAATATTTCCTGTAGATACAATATATGTATAATATTAAACATATTGTGAAATTTGACTAAGTTTAGTTAATTATTGACTGAGAAATAGTAAATTTCATAAGTAAATCAAATATTCTGATATAATTGATGTTAAAAATTGTCTATATTATTTATAATAAAATGACACTATGGTATTATTCTAGAATAATGCCAAGGGCCGCTCAATAGCATGTATACAATAAAACCAACAGGTGTCGCTAGTTGACATGAAAATAAAGATATTATTGATAACACTGTTTTTAAATAATTCAAATTGATAAATTATAATTATTTAAATTATTTATTTATAAAAACAGTGTTATAATATAATCATTATTTTATTAGAAATATGCAGTGTTCTAAAATTACATATTTTATGCTTTATGTATGTTTTTTACATATAATATTTTTACATATCATATATTATACATATAAAAATCATTTTTTAAATACAATTTTTTTTACAAAATTTATTATTTTAAAGACATTGAATGCATGACAAGAATGACAAAAAAATTGTGTTTTGGAAAATATATATATATATATTATTGGATGATGATATAACCACCATATACATAACTGTATATACGTAATTTAAATATTATGTAATCACATTTGCATACATTATGATTTATAATCGAATTGTAGTAAACTAATATTTATTAAAAAATATAATCACTTTTCTAGATATAAATAATGATATAATAAACTAGGAAATATACACTTATGAAAAGTAGGCTTCTAATTTATTAGAAATAGCCATGTGTGTTTAGTTTAAATATACATATAGCATTAAGACTATATATGTACATAAATCATTTCAATAATATATATAATATATATATATTATATATATATATATATATATATATATATATATATATATATATATATATATATATATATATGTTATTAATGTTTATTCAGTGCAATATTACTAAGTACAACTGAACAGTAGTGATGTAGCTTAGAGTTGCCAAGTTATCAATTATTAACGGAAATATCTCTTAGATAATTGTAGACACTGCAGTAATGAGCTAAGTGACCAATTATTACATAATATCATTGCAATTGTAATTGTAATTGTCACATAATTCTTAAGATAGAATTACCATAGAATTTAAGAGTATAATTAAGTTAACTAAGTATAATTAACCTAAACATGATTTTTAAGATTTTAGTTTGTTGTTGAGTTAATAACAAATATATATAAAAAAATGTGTTATATTGTTAAACAAATAATTAAATATTAATTTCTTATATATATAATTTTATATTATATATAATGTAAATTATAGTTATATTAAATAATAACATGACAATCTTAAGTTTGCAAAGCTGATAACATAATATAAATATATATTACTTCTAAGCAGCATGAAAGTTTCACGATAAAATAATTAATATTATTATATTTAATGCAACGTTTTCATTTGACGTTGACATTAATGTGAAATGAATTTTATAATAATGTTTTCTCTAATGGCTTCACATTTTAAAGTTAAAAATAATATAAATATTTTCTGTTGTCGTTGCCCATATGAAAATGATATTGTATAATCGTATGAAAGAATAACACTGGTATACCAATGTGTAGTAAACCCATATTCGAACAATTCTCTCATATATACTTCAACTATTTATAATTACATTTTATGTACATTTTTACCTATACTGAAGGCTATGATATATAGATCATTAATTATCACTTATATGTGTGCAATACTATTTAATGTTGCATCGAGTAAATCATCATTAAAAATGATTTATATACACGTAGCCTAAGTCAAACAATAACTTTGTAAACTTATTTATATACATATATTACTAATATAAATACATACTTGTAAAAATACATTTAATTTTTCATTGCCTTAACGACAATATATGTCATACGGTCCATCGGAGTATTTACTTTTTTTTAAAACAATTTATAATTTGTTTAAGAAAAATAATAAATTAATGTTAAATATTTAAATCAATAATGTTGATGTTGTGTATTATGTAAAGCTATTTGGATACCTGAATTAAAATTATGTTAAAATATCTTAAAAAAATTATAACTTAACTGATAACTTTAAACAGCTAATTTATTCGATTAATATAATAACATATACACATATATAATAGATGTATATAATATATATATAGTAAAAGTGAAATAAAATAAAATATTAACTAAGTACAAATATATTAGATGTTGATGTATAATCATTGATTATTAATCAATAATAATTAAATATAGTGATATAATATCGAATAACATATAGATCTATCAAGCACTATCAAGTCAATCAAATTTTAAAATGTGTAATAACTGATATATATATATATACAAATTGTTATTTGCATAATGATTAATGTTCAACATTGGATTCATTGTTTCTGGTATGCTAGTATTATATTATTGATCGAAACATTAACATTAATATATTATCATACTATGTTGAGTTGCCTTGACATATTTCTACTATATAAAAGTATTGTGTATACTAATTATTATAAGTATATAAAACTATTATAATTATTATTAATATGGTTCTTATAATAGTCTTATGTACTAATAATATGTCGTGTTTATAATACTTTTATCGAGGACAGTACTTCAGCTCGTTTTCTCTGCAATGGTTACTTTTTTACACCGAGCAATATTTTTTCAGCGACATATTTAATTATATTTCAATGATTTAAATCTCTGAATCAAAGATATCAAGGATATTTATTTATCTGTCAAATAAAAATTCTTTCATATTTTTTAATTGTATTTCTATATATTTTATTTAAAATACGAATTAATTTATAAATTAAGCTCGTATTGAATGATGTTTTTTTATATTATAATATAATAGCATAATAACATAAATGCATGTCAACATTCCAAATAATATAATGTGAAAATATATTATGAATTAAATATAATCATATTGAAATCATTGATTTAAAAGTTTGTAATGATTTTTGTATCAAATTCAAAGTTATAATCCTGGACCATGGTGCAATAGAATAAAATTACTCAAGCCGAAAATAAAAATGTCATCAAATATGTGTTAGCAGATGTATTGTCTTTGATTGTATATAGCATAAATATTATAAATATTAAAAATAAATTCAACATAATTTTAACACGAATGTTAAAAAAAATGTTAAATTAATAATAATAGAATTATATTAACTTCGTAACTATGTATACGGTATACACTGTATACCGTTTACAGTATACCAGTAACAATAAGTACACTTGATAAATGTAATAACTATGTAAATAACAATTCCTATATTTAACATAATATTTTATAATTATTATGATAATATCGTAATTAAATATGTAGTATTCATCATAATTTAATTATGATATAATTATGATACTTTATTAAATTATAATAAAATAATATTTATTTGAAATTTCATTACTTAATTATCATAATATACACATTATTTTATGAAATACAAATTTATTAAGTATATGTACTTAATTATTAATTAATTTAATATATCATTATAACTAATTTATATATAACATAATTAATCAAATATTGTATTCTAAATTATATTTAATTTGTATTAATTTAAAATATGTATTCAAATTTATTATATCATTTAAATACCGTGCCATCTTTTGTAATTTTGAGTGTAGATTTGAATTCAAAAGTCAATTTATTCACGGAGTTATTTTCTTCTTTCGATATAACTTCAACATCCTGTTCCATTATACATATATTATATAATATAGTAATAAAATTAAGACCATAAATTATAATATTTACTATATTTATTATTATCGGAAGTAACAAAACTGTCAATCATATTAGGGAACGCCCATATTTTTACTATACAAACTTTATTTTTATTACATTTGTATTATATTAATTTTACATTAAAACAGATTATAGAAAGTATATGTACCTGAATTAATAGTTATAGAAACTCATATTATTGCTATATGAGAATCACAAATCATTTAAAAGCGAAAATATCAGTATACTAAAATATAGTGCAATGATATATTCATCTATATATTAATATACAAACTATTATAATAATTATATCAACTAAGGAATTGATACTTTATTTTTTAAATACCTTTATAATTAACTATTATAATGCTATTGAATTAACTGTAGTCATAGACATTAGAGTGAGGTATCACTCAATATCTATGACTGTAGTATATAACCATGGTTATATTAATTTGTAGCCTAGTTATACTCTAAATCCGGCTCTAAATTAGAGTTTCTAATATATACGGTTAAATATCATGGTCGGCTCAATCAATACCTAACTCCTATAACACCGAGGTTATATGAGGTATTGGCGCAATGGGTCTCAATAAAACATTCCCTTCAATATATTATATATGTAGTATTTTATATATATTGGATTTTATATAACAACATTATAGGTACTATATAAATACATTTATTTTGAATTTGTATTTATTTCATATTTTATTATATCTACCTAATTTGAAAATATCTCAAATAATCAAACAACAATTTAAATACTCTACCAAACTATATATATATATATATATATATTACCGAAGTTAAAATAAGTTTGTTTCCAGACAACAGAGTATTCGCTTTCCATTATGTATTTGAATATTGTATGATGTTATAATGAAGTTTCCTAATCAAATTATAGTCATTCTCACCATAAACTACTCCATACTCTCTTTATTTATTTCCTCCCCATCATCCTCTGATATTAAAAGGTGATAGGCTATAGCATATTCTATTATACAAGGTGCATCAATATATGTACTATAGTAGGATATATGTACTTGATATATCTACTTGACTTTCGAAAGTAGATCTACTATATAGGTTCCTATTATATTAATATAAGGTAGGAATTCCTACCCATCTCCAATATATTTCTCCCTCCATTACTAATGACTACTCTACGATGATTCTTTTCTTATACCGATGTGGTGAAGCAAACTCTATTCATTTAAACGTCGTTATTTTAAAACATGTTTAAAACACAAAATATGCATATAATTAATTCTTAAATTAATATCACTCTCGCTCAATATCAAATATATCCACCTTATCGAATAATCTAGAACGTAGGAAGTAATAATCTAGAACGTAGAATCTACAACCTATTATTGATAAACAACTAACTATAGTTAATATATTAATAGTGTAATTTAATTGAATTCATTAATAATATCCTACTATTTTCTGAAGCGCATACCTTCTTACCAATCTACTAAAACTAAACGAACTAGATATAACAGTGACTTAAAGTTAACTAACATAATTCTTAACAAAATGTACAATACATAAAAATACTATTCTAGTCATAATCTACCACCCCGATCCTTCGTGACAAATTATCACACTATCCTTCCTTTATGCTTACATTTATAGAATCACTGAGCAAGTATTTTATTTAAGATTGGATATGTCTAAGATTGAATATGATACAACAATAAATACAAAAACTGATTTTTAAATATATGATTTCACTATATTAAAATCTTAATATAATGTAATACACATTATAAACCCTGGATTTAAACATTGAAATATAAATAAAAATACCCCTGAAAAGTATATATTTGTATTTTAAAGAAATGGTAAAAATTATAAATCTGTAACAACAAGTAAACAAATCAGAGATAGTGAGCAGGTGTTCTTGGTAATACCAAAGGGATTCGGTAATACCAAAGCCTTATTGTAATATATATATATTTATTATATACAATTGTATATTTATTAATAAATGTGAATTGTTGATGTTATTGATGATGATTTTGATGCATGGGTTGGCACACAAAATAGTCCTATAGATTAGAGACCTTCACTCGTGAGGTAATTAAACACTAAGCAAATAATAGTGATTATAAATATATCAGTATATATATATACCAAAGATTTTCCGAAGGAAAGATATAACACTTACGCGAAATCGTGTAATTCGAATTTTTATACAAAATACCCTGGTGCCACCTATAGCGGGTTACTTTTAGGAACTATGCGTTGTTTATAATGTAAATTCGTATTTAACTATACACTTTTAAAATGTTAAATAATATGCTTTAAATTAATATTTATATAATGAAAACTAAGTGTTCATTACTAATATATAACAAACAAATATGATATGTATGTTTTAAATGCTATAAGTATATATTTAGTGAGTAAAAGCTAATTTATATTGCATGTAATTTAATAGAGCAATGAAAACATTGTTGTATGCAAACAGAGCCGAACCTAAATCTATTTCAGTGATTTCGATACTACTGCTAGCAGCGGTTAGGGATATTACTAAATTACGTTGCATGCATAGGGAGTGTTATATCTTTGCTTCGCAAAATCTTTGTATATACTGATATATTTCTGTATATATATATATAAAGATTTTGCGAAGCAAAAATCTGAAAATATCTGATATATTTCTATATATATATATATATTACGTATATCTTACCTATTTATAATATTATATTAACCAGAGTACAATTGTATTTTATATATCCATAGTCCTAGTATTAGTTATTGTAATGATGATGATCATATGACCTCAAGCTACACAATCACACTACAACAGTGCTAGAGAGGTCATGACCTTTGTGATATAGTAATGTGTATCTATTCGTAAACATGAAATAAAGGGGCGTATCCAGAGGGACAAGGGAGGACATGCCCGACTCCAGTTCAGACCACATAATGCTTTCTATATATGCTATGTCTTATGGAGACACTTTAGACAATGTACAATATAATACTATATTGTTATTTTGCTGGAGTTCTTCATTACATCCAGGAATTTAGATGACATTTTCACTTATAACCATATGGCTCTAATGTCCCTTCGAAGCCGTTCTCATGTTAATGCATCCATGGTTTACCGAGAGCCGATCATTTATTTATACACACTTATATAAGATCACTTCTAAATATTAATCGAAGACCTATTTAAGTGGTCCGGAAGAGGCTCGAACCTTCGACCTACTGCTTGTTTGTCTGACACCTTAGCCAACTGAGCCACATAGGAATTGTATTACTACATTTATTTTTGAATTGTAGTCACTAACTTGAACAATTCCTACATTTGTTAATGGTGGGTACATTATCGTAGACATTATAACTAGGTAGATAGCTACCTGGTCACCAATTGCAATGAATGTCTGCCTTTGTTGTTACATCGGTATATCCAAACACATTATATATTAATACCTTCACCCCCGCTATATGTCTATGGGTACATCATATTATCAATACAAATTCAATGAATATCATTGAAATGTATATAACACATATTCAAGTAAAGACAATTTCGATGACGATTCAAAACAATTCGATATCATACATTGCTGTAACGCTGTAATCAATACTTCAAGTGGGGAACACTATTATATTACAAATTCAGATCCCGAAGGTGCCTTTGGCAGATATGAAGGCATTTTGGCAAAACTATATAAATTAAGAAATGTATCCATACTTACATAAGTATAACATATCTTATATAATTTGATTGGATTTTTCATATTGTTTAGAATATTATTTATTATTATTCTGTTATCTATAGATATATTCTTATTATAAATTATAGTTATTATTTCATATTTATAGTTTATATTATTATAATATACTGACAGGTTTATATCCTGATAATACCAATAGTATATATAATTAAGTATACATATATAATTTGATTGGATTTTTCATATTGTTTAGAATATTATTTATTATTATTCTGTTATCTATAGATATATTCTTATTATAAATTATAGTTATTATTTCATATTTATAGTTTATATTATTATAATATACTGACAGGTTTATATCCTGATAATACCAATAGACCTGTATCTATATCAATCCAGGTGTTAATACCAAATCTGATATTTTGTTATTATATATTTAACTTATTATACAGTTTATTTTATTATGTTTGCAAATTATAATAAATTAATGTAAATTATATTTTTATTGTTATAAATATGTCGAATAGTACAATATATAATTAACACATATAAAACATGTATTGTAATTGTAGATTTTGAATATAACTACAAATCTAGGAATATAACAAATAGTAGCATAATAGTAATTTTGATCATTTGATGTTGATAATCCTCAAACTATATCTATATATATATATATATATATATATATATATATACATATATATATATAAATCTATAAATATATAAACACACATATACATATATATGTTTACATAAATTCAATGATGAATAGCTATTATGTATAGAACCACACTTGCCCACTGGTACATTGTCCGATATTATTATTATATCTTATATATACACTTTTCATGGCTCAACATAAATCTGTACAGGTATATAAATAAAGTGTTAGCATCATCATCAACATCAACTTTTAATGAGATCTACATTAATTGTACTTGTGATAATTATAGCAAATCTACGATCCCGGCCCATATGAGAAAATAGAATGAGAAATTTATTAAATATTTATTAAACAATAGATTGTAAAGTTTCTATTATTTCTATATCGAAATATTCACAACGATTGAGAGATATATATACATACATATACATATACATATATACATACATATACATATACATATAAAATAAAGCGATCATTCTTAATAATAATAACGTGCGTGCATATATTGACAGTATGGGTATGCATGCGTACGCGCGCGTGTGTGTATGTGTGTATGTGTGTAGGTGTGTATGTGTGTGTTCTAGTTGCTATCTGACTAATGCATGTGGGCTGCCGATGACAGTTGGAAAGGTATACTAATAGTAGTAGTAGTAGGAAGATGTCTGTGTGATGGTGTGGGAGGAGATTAAATGGAGAAACAATGTACATACACGCACACATAAGCACATACACACACACATACACACGCACACACACACACACTCCCGCGTATACATGGATAATAGGATGGCGAATGCTATCATCTGTGCACAAGGTCGATGAGTATTGGGAAATAATTATCTTTAGAGAGGTGGTCGTCGAGGGGGGGGGCGTGTGTAGCTGGGGGCGTGGCTTATGAGAGGGGGCGGAGCTTAATAGAGATACAGAGTGTGTGGGCAGGCGTATTAACAGGCGCATGCTAGGCTGATGGGTAGTGATACATATACACACATCTGTGTAGTGGTAGCAGTGTGTATATAGGTAGACGATGAGAGAAACAGGGGGTAGATGTATGCAAGAGAGAGAGAGAGAGATAGAGAGATAGAGATAAAGATATATAGAGAGAGAGAGATAGAGAGATACAAAGAGATAGGCAGTGATTTAAAGATTGCACGGTTAGGTTTAGTGACTCACTCATCCAATCAATAACATCCTCTAAGCCGTTTTAATACGACTTTTGAATTATAATCTGATTGAATCAGCTGATATCACCGTAACCATATAGAGATAGAGAGAGAGAGAGAGAGAGAGAGAGAGAGAGAGAGAGAGAGAGAGATATAGAGAGAGATAGGGGAGGGGGAGGGGGAGAGAGGGGGGATGGCAAGCAGCACATTCAGAGAAGGTGCGTAGAGATGGTTCCGGTAGCAGCAGTGGCAGCAGCAGTTGTCTCAGATCATGCTCGAAGGAAGGTCGTTGAACAGGATGTTGTTGTCGGCTGAGGAGGCGGAGTTAGTGGGCGTTTGATTGTGACGCCTCGATAGCGTGCTGATGTCAAGGCAACCTGGTGAGGGAACGCGGCATTAGTCGTGTAATGTGTGTGACGATGAGATAAGTTAATGTGTTCAGTAAAGGTTCAGCTTGAAAGTTATTTTATACTATTGTCTAAAATACTATTTTTGTAATTCTAGTAACACATAGTAATGTTATTACATTGTAGAATATTAGAGCACTAGTATCTCCGTAGTATCTAACACTGTGTAGTTATCTAGTGTGGGACGCATATACACGAATACTATACTACTAGCATTAAGCTATAATCAGCAAGTCATTCTGTATTGCAATCTAATAATAGTAGCGATGACACACTGTTAAGTGATAGGGGAGGGGCTTAGCGAGAGAGGGGGGAGGGGCTTAGTGAGAGAGAGGCTGTACTACATCACTGGTATAGCTCACAGAGAGAGAGAGAGAGAGAGAGTGATGCTCAGTATTCTAATGGTAAGGTAAGCTAAGATAATGTAGTTGTAGCCAGGTATTAGTATGATCAAGTATGTATCAGTATCTGTAATAGTAAAGCATTATAAACATATAGAATATAAAGCTGATAGTCTGATGGTGCTAAGCTATTCAACTAGGTTCTCGTGTATACTTCGCTCTACATATATCATTTAAAGCTAAGCTAAACACTTATTTATTTATTCAATAACAGCGAACTTTATTAATAATGTCATAATTTCTCTCTCTCTATGTATATAGAGAGTATACACTATTGTTGTTAATATATATTATATTTAAACGGTGTTAAAATAAAATAATAATTATAATAATAACACATTGGCCATTATTACCATGGATAAAGAGAGAAAGAAAGAGAGAGAGAGAGAGAGAGAGAGAGAGGGAGGGAGGGGGGGAGAGATAGAGAGAGAGAGAGAGAGGGAGGGAGGGGGGGAGAGATAGAGAGATAGAGAGAGAGAGAGAGAGAGAGAGAGAGAGAGAGAGAGAGAGAGAGAGAGAGAGAGAGAAAGAGAGACAGGTAGGGTAGTAACCATGTGACTTCAAGAGTTCAGCGCTGGTTTCACTCCTCGCCACCTCAGCATACCAGAGGGCGTTGTAACCTTCGTGGTCCACTAGCTTTACATCGGCTCCTGCCTGTTATGGGGGGGGGAGGGGGTCAGAGGTGGAAGGTACGGAGTAGGGCATATAGATAAGGTATGATAGATACACAGTAGAGGGAGTAGAAGAGAATTAATCCTACATCCGGCTGAGCTATTTACTTATATTAAATTATCTAATTTTAGATATTTATGAGGTTTGGTTAATTGAACTTGTGTGTGTGTGTGTGTATGTATGTAACTTTTTGATCATACTTTTACAGGTGAAGAATATTAGTGTATGGTTTTCATAAATACAACGGATCATGTATATGATAGGATCATCTATCATTGAGTAGGGTCGTATCCTAACAGCTATTCCACCACTCTGTATTACATTGGTACATATACATGTGTATTGTGCAGGTTAGACTAATGGTATTGCCAGTGTTCACACAGTGGGGTTGGTGATACACATACTAATCAATCACACTCCCTATAGGTTTGTTGATGTGATTAGTGACTGTGCTAAACTCAAGAGCTTTTTAGAACATTTTGAATGTTAACTTTAGAAAGGACAATTTTAAATATAAATAAGAGAAGGTTGAAAGTTAAATTTAAAACCTTCATTACCATAGTTGTGTTAAGGGCAGTGGCAACACGTGTGTGCTATGATAACCTTGGCACGTGCGCGTGGGTGTCACTAGTAACGCTACTAGTAGCGCACTCAGTAACGCTGATGTCACTCATGTCAATGAGTTGTGTACACACACACCACTAGAGGGGGCTATATTTAGATGAGGGGGGCTCTCTCTCGCGCGATAGATTCACTGACATTTCTACAGGAATTAACTATTCTATTTATATCGCCGCGTGTGTGTCACCGTTCTATTATTAGCTCGGGTTGAGTATCTTTGGAACAACAAATCTATTAAGTGTATACCTGGCAACAACAGTAGTAAAGTCAACATTTTAATTTTGTAAAAAGATATCGAATAATATATTTTTATTAACATTTATTCTATTATTATAAACCATAAACTTCTAATAAATGATTATAATATTATAATGTATATTACAAACTACTAGTTACAATACATTAGGTATCATTGTTATATACAAATGGAGGGAAATTAACAACTTAATCAAACATAACCTATAGAGTTATTCAACAATTACAAGTATTAAATAAACAATTAAAGAATACACTAAGTAGCAGACTACCTACCTAAATACTTGTATTATAATGCATTGCACAAGTGTTCAACCTATGTAGTGTCTCTATTTACAATATATCTGATATTAGGTATCAGGTTAACAATGATTACATTCTATGTAGGTAGTGAAGAGTAGCAGGTATAAGGAATAATGTGTGGTGTAGTAGTGGTGTAGAAGTGGGGGTAGTAGTGATGTAGAACTGGTGTATATATAATATAAAACTAATGTAGAACTAATTAAAAGTACAGTATAGTATAATTAGTAGTTACTAGCATGTAGTAGTGATGTAAATGATGCTCAAATCTAAAGCATGATGCAGTCTCAGTTACCTAAAGTCTCAACTCGGCTCGGACTCGTTTTTTTTACCGAAAATTAAACTCTCGGCTCAGCATCAAAAACCTAAAAGCTCGGCATCAAAAGCTCGGCATCAAAAGCTCGGCATCATTTACATCACTAGTATAGAGGTACATGCAGTACCCCCCACACACCCAGACAAGGGTGCCCCACTAACCCAGATAAGGGTTCCCCATTGACCCAGATAAGGGGGTGACCCACTAACCCAGATAAGTAGTTGTACGAGGATTTCATTGCCGAGGGCGGAGGCGATGTGTAGCGCTGTTCTAGTGTCGTTATTGCTGTAGGTGTGATTCACGTCTAGGGGAGAACAGTAACACAGCACCAGTAGCGCTGAGAACACGTCTTGTCGGGCCACGGCATCTATTAGTTGCTGTAGGGGGTGCTGGTAGTTAGTGTACGGTATTTAGTGTGCGTGTGTCCCTTATTACTGGACGTGTGTTTATCCAATATGTTTAATTTATTTACATCTAGTGTGTACACAAAAAAATGTACAAATTTCGTTACGTTTAAAATGTTTCGGAAAAAAATGTATATATATTTTTTTATTAACAAATTCGATCTTCACATAACGTTATCTATATATTGTAAATATACATTATATTTTTATTTTATTAACTTACAAATAAAATAATTTAAAAAATTAATTCAAGGACAACAATTAGAAAAACCTATTTAAATCAAATGTATTGTAAATGCATTCCTAGAAATATATATATATATATATTTCTCAGAATTTATAATTATTTACTAACACAATAAACTTGTTATTACATTATAACCATACAATAATGTAAAACTCTATCAGAAAATATATAATTGCTATAAATACATTTAAATTATTTTAATTCTATGTTAAATTAAAATGTTCATTCGCTTGATTAATTTTACAAATGTAGATTTATTAAAATTAAATATAAACGTAAGTGAACATATATGTTACTAATGTGGTATTCGTAAATTGCATTATCAATGATAATTTATCATACTCCGCTTAAAACACATAGGCTATTAATATAGTATAATTTATGAAATCATTGGACTCAGGGGTAAAAGATAGGTTAATTTGAGTATTAATAAGGCGTGTAATTGATGGTAATAGACATACTAAATGCATGCATTAATGCAATGCAACAGTCTAGTAATGCAGCGAGGCTTGCTAAAGCTGGTAAGCTTAGTGAGTGTGTTTTAGCAGTGGTTATTGTTGACTTTATTTATATTATTTGTTTAATTTCATACATAATTCAATACAAATACCAGATTTCTTACATTAGGTGGAAGGAAATCAACATATTTCTAGAGCTTTGGGATAACAATTTATTTGAATTGGTTTTAAACAAATTCTATAAATTCTATAAAAATCTATACAAAATTTAGAATCTCGCCGATTAATAAATAAATAATATTATATAATATTGATAAATAACAATTGTAAAATAAGCTTTAATTAATTTATATAGAGATATTATTTCTTGTAGATAAATCAATCTCAGTGTTATATACATAATTAATAGCCACATTTAAATGTAAGCTATATTTATATCATGTGATCATGTGACCATATGATCAAACACTAGGTATTACATCATCGCTATTACATCATACATATATCTGTTATGCAACCAGTTGCTATTATCACTATACAATGTATTATTCATCAACACTATATTTCCTACTATAACATACTATACTACAATAGTTATACCCTACTATAGCATACTATACTAGCTCTACTATAAATTATAGTCTGTAATATAATATCTATATTATGCTATAAAATAATATATTAGTTAAATACTATACTATAAAACTATATACTATATTATAATTTACTATAAAAGCTATATACTATAATATAAAACCCTATAATATATTATAATATACAATAGTTTACTATACTACAACAGGGTGGTGCGGAATGTGTAGAGTAGCAGGGGTGGGGTAGTGCAGGGGTAGATAACCTGAGTGAGGGCGACTTCGATGTAGGGTAGCGGGGGTATAAACTCCTTAGCTTCGTACTTGGCCCGTATCCAGACCTCCTTCTCGTCCCGGCTAGAGGTCGGACCGGGTTTCACGCGACCTTTAGTGTTCGCCTCCCATAGACGGGTCGCTAGTTCATTTCCTGTTGGGGGGGGCGTGTGGGGGATTGTTACTTGATTGATATTTGTGGATGGCAGCCGTTAAAAGTTGTATCGAAAAACTTATTGGTTGCCGATTTAGGAAGCAACAAAGAAAATGAAAAAAATAAGATAAATAACTTTCAATAAATGACTTAAATATTTTATTGATATACACAATTAACAACAACAAACATGTTCGGTGTATATATAAATACAGGTAAAAACAATAGGCAAATAATATACTATAGACCAATATTCTATAGGGATAGCTGCAGGCTTATATGAAATGAATTAAAATCACTCCTGAAATGTGATAGTTATTTATCGCTAGAGGTTATTTATGTATATCTTGAATGAGATTTTAATTTTTAATTAATCTATCCAACAACTACTACGAAAAAGAGCTCTGAAATACGTGGTATATAAACATGATTACTATAATGTACATGTAAAGTTCTGTGTAAGTCAACATTTCTAAGTGTATTGTTTAACATTACTAATAAAGTATAGTTTATATTGTTTCCATTTTTGTCACCTATTCTATCATTACTATTAGGGCGGGGCCTAACTAATACCTAGGGGGAGGGGTCTAACTAATACCTAGGGGGGCGGGGCCTAACTAATACATAGGGGGCGGGGCCTAACTAATAGCTAGGGGGCGGGGCCTAACTAATACCTAGGGGGCGGGGCCTAACTAATACCTAGGGGGAGGGGTCTAACTAATACCTAGGGGGGCGGGGCCTAACTAATACATAGGGGGCGGGGCCTAACTAATAGCTAGGGGGCGGGGCCTAACTAATACCTAGGGGGAGGGGTCTAACTAATACCTAGGGGGGCGGGGCCTAACTAATACATAGGGGGCGGGGCCTAACTAATAGCTAGGGGGCGGGGCCTAACCGATAGCGAGCATGACGGCCACTAAACAAGGAGGCCATTCATCAAGACCGAGCGACCGCACCCTCGACAGGTTCACGCCCAGATTACGATGTATTCCGGAACATTCGATGCAGATCAGCGATCCGAGGTTAAGGGAAGCCCAATCAGGATCTAGCGTGGTAGGGTAGGGTGTACTAGGGCTGATAATTAATCAAACATACGCCCAATCAGGACTTTGTATACATGATTATAGGGTGAAATGGGATTTAACTCTGAGAATAATTGTGTAGTCGTAAATAAACTTATAATGTAATATTAACGATAACAATATTTCATATATTACCTTTATACCATTCAGTTATCTATAAGAAAGTATAATTAATAGATTAGATGTATATAATATGTATTAAATGTATATATATATATATATATATATATATATATATATATATATATATATATATATATATATATATATATATATATATATATATATATATATATATGTAGATATATAACAGTAATATAACAGTAATAGTTCTCTTTGTGTTGAACATTTTAAATGAATGAAGTTATTACATAATACTAAAACACTAGAAAATGATAAGAATATTGATCAGTAAAATAAAAACAATAGAATATTACAAATTACTTATAATACATTATATAAGTTTCGATTTTAACAAATGTTAAAGGAAAATGCATTCACCATAAATACACATTAATTATGAGTATTCGCAACATACTATGTATATACCTGGTATATGTAATTCAGATTTATACTTAAAGTATTCAAATAATACCAATATTAATCAATCTATGCAAAACTAGTAAATTAAATATATATATATATATATATATATATATAATATTGAAATAAACATAAAGAAATAATGATAATATTAGAGTTCAGTTTGTAATATACAGATATAAGGAGATAGATGAATAATATGCAGCAGGGTGATGGGGGCATATAAAATAGGAGTGATGGGGGTGGCATACAAACTAGGGGTGATGGGGGTGGCATACAAACTAGGGGTGATGGGGGTGGCATACAAACTAGGGGTGATGAGGGTGGCATACAAACTAAGGGTGATGGGGGTGGCATACAATCTAGGGGTGATGGGGGTGGCATACAAACTAGGGGTGATGAGGGTGGCATACAAACTAAGGGTGATGGGGGTGGCATACAAACTAGGGGTGATGGGGGTGGCATACAAACTAGGGGTGATGAGGGTGGCATACAAACTAAGGGTGATGGGGGTGTTATACAAACTAGGGGTGATGGGGGTGTTATACAAACTAGGGTTGATGGGGGTGGCATACAAACTAGGGGTAGTACAGTCAACGCAGTAACTGTTTCCAGCTATAGCTCTGATTTCTCTGCCAGCAGTAGGGATGTTGTGATGTGTCTGCAAGGGGTGTAGTGGTTAGCTAGGTGATTATGTAACATTGATGTAGGGGTGGGGTGGGGTGGGGTTGGGTTGTGAGGGGTGTAGGTTGTTAGCTAGGTGATTATGTAGCACTGATGTAGGGGTGGGGTGGGGCTGTGATGTGTCTGTGAGGGGTGTAGGTGGTTAGCTAGGTGATTATGTAGCACTGATGTAGGGGTGGGGTGGGGCTGTGATGTGTCTGTGAGGGGTGTAGGTGGTTAGCTAGGTGATTATGTAGCACTGATGTAGGGGTGGGGTGGGGTTGTGAAGGAGATACGTGGAGATGTAGGACAGTACAGTCCTGTAAATAGTAGGTAGGTTGTGTGTATAGATATTGCTATATGGAAAACATTACATACACTTATCTATATATAGATATACTGCACTATATATAAGATAAATGTTAGATAATACTAATACTACATGTTAATTACTTGGATGCTTACAATAATGTAGTTGTGTAATGTAGTGATGGCACCACCTAATCAATATGAAATAACCCTGACAAACTAGCCTATTCATTATGATAGATTCTATAGAACAGATATGTGATATGCAATATCGAACTTAAATAAACGGTATTATTGTTAAAAGAGAACCAATGATAATAGTGTGGATTACCAATGATAATAAGCATACGACATTTGAAATGTAAGACTATGTGGCTTACATTATTATAGTTTGTGAAATCATTACTAATAAGAGACTAATATTCTATGTAGAAATATGATAATAATTGGTGAACAAAAATGTTAACTTAAGAAATTAAAATGTGATCTTAAAAATAATTCTTGATAAATTTTTAACTACATATCTCATTTAATAAATTGATTATCTAGTTTTAAAGGGGTCACATCCCACTACAAGTTTTTGCGGCAACTTGACGGAAATATTGTGACTTTAAAACGATTTTCTAGCAAGTTAACTACAATTGTAGTGGGATACCCCCTTACTTTCCGACAACTTGCCTGAAATATAGTAACTTTATAATGTGTATCCCATTACAATTCGATAGAAAATGGTTTTAAAGTTAAGATATTTCAAGCAAGTTGCCGGTAATACTTGTAGTGGGATACCCCGTTCACATACACTGCTAACTACAAGTATATATCATGTACACGCATGCTCCTCTCATCTGTAGTGGTAATACTTGTAATGGGATAATCCGATTAAGGAAGACTAGGCAATACATAGGTGATCAGTGTAGCCGTATACAAACCCTCGATTTATCACTTTCGTTCGTGGTTAGAGATAGGTGGATTTGATCTTCTATTGCAGTCACCCAACATGTTCTTTCCTGTAAGGGTTTCATAGTCGATGTGTAACCCATGATGTACAAATAGAAAACATACGTGTCTATATATGTGTGTAATGGATGATTATAATAGAATGGGTTGCATCTTATGTTGAAGCCTTTTAGGAGATAAATGAAACTAACTATAAAATAAACTACAAAAGAGAAAATAAATTTAGAAAATAAGTTTTTCAAAAGAAAAACTAATAATTCGTCTTTTAATAAATAATTATTTTTATTTTATGATATGTGAATATTATCCAGTGGCTGAAATCATTGGTCTGTTATAGGAATATGCTACGTTGGTTTATTATGTCTAGTAAGGGTGTATTTGCTGTAGCAGAACAGTTAGTCAGATAGGCAATCATTTGATACATTGCATATAATTATACTGTAAATTAATAGAAATAAATGTAAATTCTTCTAATAAATATTATTATTATAATTATCATCATTATTATATTTATTATCATTATTATTATTATGATTATGATGATGATTATATACAGCGGTAGTATCTGGCCACTCATATGCAAACAACGAGATAACTCATGCAAAGTCTACTAAGCTAAGAGTGCCTACCTCAACACTGCTAGCCTCCAGTTGCCACTGCTTATTGTCTAGTGAGACGATCGTAAACTCGAAGCCTGCGTCTACTTCTATGCGTAAGATCACGTGTTAGAATTAATCAACGATAATGAGATAACAACGATAATGTACGGTTGTTAGAGTTCAATGTAAGTGTGGTGTATTGATGAATGTATTTATACTAAATTAGGATTGATTTGAAAGATTACATTTGGAATAGTGGTTAGTAAAATAATGCTACCATTACAAATTTAATATTACATAATGTACATTGTATACCATCGAGAAATATCGGCTCTATGGTGAATGGGTTTAGTATTGTTTTTAAATAAAAAACAAAATTCTAAATATTAAACATATATAGGTCATATTAACAGTATTAATTTAATACTATTGTTAATATAATATTAAATGTAAATTCTAATAGATATGCAGAGTATGCATTATTATGAGATTATAGTTAAAGATATATTAGTTACAATTGGAAATAGCATGCTTTAATAACAGGGTTGATATCTCGATAATCTCTATAAGCTATTAAGCTTCTATATCTTCCCCGATATTTACCTACATCTTAAAACTATACTATACTATAGTATAATAATCACTTATAGTTGGTTAATTTTCATCTTACATAAACAAATTAAAGTTATTTTCCAAAATATTTTCCGAAATTATTTCTGAAACATTTTTTTTAGGAAATATTTCACCCGAAAAATATCAAAACAATGTAATTATACACACAAAGGTAGTATGCAGCACATATTGCCGCCCTACTTTGCAGCAGTAACTGATGGTAATTGATAATAACATAGTATGTAACTAGTTCATCAGTACACATCTGAAGTCAGTGTATCACTCAGAGTATGCCTTGAGTGTAGTACAACGAGGTGAATATTCATTACAATATAGTATAGTGACAACATATCTGTGTGTGTCTATCTATTGCTGACTATGTAGTGGTTGTAGTAGTGTGTTAATAGCATTACGACTGTGCTGCTGCTAAATATAGTGTGTAGATGTGCACTGGTGAGACTATATATAGGTGTTAATCTTGCTGAAAGTAGGCCTGCAGTACTGACACACTAAAGCTCAGTGATCACACACTGGTACGCTACATTATTATATACACATAGGTATAGCAAAGCATACACTTAATATGTATACTGTATGTAAGTATAATACACAAGTATCGTTAGTTTTCACATTATATCTTATCCTAAACATATATATATATATATATTTATTGGTAAATGTTAATTATGGTTTAGTTACTATTAAATACATAAATTCAGATTGATTTTGTGATGTATTTATCATGCATTCATACAAACCAAGGCCTCTTACGACTACTACGTTATATAGGAGTCGCTACCGGGTGTTCACTCACACTGATAATAGATAACACCTATGTCATGTGACACGGCCGTACATCGTACTACAGTATACCATAGCATAGGGTAGTCGTAATGGAAGCTGTGATGTCATGTGACGTGACATCACTAGAGCTAGAATACTAGTGAGCTATACTACTGCGATGATAGGGAATGTTAGTCATGTGACATCACTAGAATACTAGTGAGCTATACTACTGCGATGATAGGGAATGTTAGTCATGTGACATCACTAGAATACTAGTGAGCTATACTACTGCGATGTTAGGGAATGTTAGTCATGTGACATCACTAGAATACTAGTGAGCTATACTACTGCGATGATAGGGAATGTTAGTCATGTGACATCACTAGAATACTAGTGAGCTATACTACTGCGATGATAGGGAATGTTAGTCATGTGACATCACTAGAATACTAGTGAGCTATACTAGTGCGATGATAGGGAATGTTAGTCATGTGACATCACTAGAATACTAGTGACCTATACTACTGCGATGATAGGGAATGTTAGTCATGTGACATCACTAGAATACTAGTGAGCTATACTACTGCGATGATAGGGAATGTTAGTCATGTGACATCACTAGAATACTAGTGACCTATACTACTGCGATGATAGGGAATGTTAGTCATGTGACATCACTAGAATACTAGTGACCTATACTACTGCGATGATAGGGAATGTTAGTCATGTGACATCACTAGAATACTAGTGAGCTATACTACTGCGATGATAGGGAATGTTAGTCATGTGACATCACTAGAACGCTATTGAGCTACATTGATGTTAGTCATGTGACCTCACTAGTGCCCTATACTACTGTACTAGAGTGCATGTAACCCGCCGTAAGATCGTGGGAGCCGTCAGAGTTCTTGTTGTTGCCGCTCTTCGCGCGTTTGTGTTTCTTCTTGATGTTCGGCGTTTCAGACTTGTGGTTCTGGGGCGTTAGTTCTGATGGATCGCCGTGGTTATTGCAATCTGGGGGCGGGGGGGGCGGGGTGTTAGATGGGGGTGGGGGGTGTTAGAAGGGGGCGGGGGTGTTAGAAGGGGGCGGAGTTACGAACTAGATACAAATAACACACACACAGTAGATTCTACACATAAACGTATGTACTAAGTTTCTAGAACAATTATTCATATGTGTACACGAGTGATGTGTAAATGATGCCGAGCTTTTAATCTGAGCCGAGAATTTTGGTGCCGAGCCGAGACTTTAAACAACGAGCGCGTACCGAGACCTAACCAAACGAGCCCGAGACGAGTTTAGATTTTAACCGAGACCGAGATATAATCGATGCTTTAGATTTGACTGGCATCATTTACTGCATTACTAGTCTACCTTGTAGAGGTATGAATAGTTATTCTACAACTACTTACGTACAGCTACACAATCGATGTCGATATATTGATAATGAACAGACGATGATTACATCAATGATAATAATATAATATACATCGTACATAAACTTGTATCACACATACACACACACACACATACAACGGGCGTAGACAGCTTAATTCTAGGTACACTATGACTACTAGTGGCTAGAACGTGAACTACACGCGGGACAATGACTGCGTCTACTCAATAACAAAGGGGGGAGGACGAGGGTGTTAACAACCCCCCCACTCCTGTGGGGTGTTACAATCATTCCATTGCGATCTATAGCTTGGCAATCGATTGGCTCGCTAATATTGATCGCTAATCATATATTGTTTATTTATTAGGATGGGGGCCGTGTTGCAATCGTGGAACTGAGCCGACCGATGTGTTGAGATAATTAAACGTTACGTGCTGAACACATGACGGTGACACTTCGACTGAGATCAACGCGATTGACATGGATGTGATACAAACAAGGTTACGAACAAGGTTACGCGGCAAAGACTATAGATACATTACCACTCACCGTGTGACGTAAGGATATCGATTGGAAGCGGAGGTAGTGGTGGCGGGGGTGATGAGATAGCGATGAATTGATAGTGGGGAGAATAGGTTACAGGGAGTACGATATACACGTATGATATTGTATAGATAGATAGATAATTTATATGTTAACTTAGATAGTACATGTATAATATTGTATAGATAGATAGATATATAGTTTATTGAGTGTTAAATATACACTAAATGACATTAACCAATAATTTAATAATGAAAACAAATAAAGATAGTTAACCCATGTCATATTGTAAATAGTCTATTAAATGTTAACTTTGATATTGAAAACAATTTAATTAAGGGTATTTTATAGATAAGCTTTTTTAAGATTAGCCCTTTAATTAAATAAAGTATAGTATTTAAAAATAAGCCGTATTTAAAATATGCTTCAATAATTCATTATTAATATGTCACCATTATTTAAAATGATTACATGTTACAATATAATTACAAAAAATAAAATATTAATTGAATAGATTAGGTATTATAAAAAGTAAATAGTGTGTTGGTTACAATTAAATACATAAAATAAATGTACTCATGAAATATTGATTATTTTAAATTGTTTTTAAAATCTTAAATATATTACAATTTTATATATTAAGGTGCATTTTGAAATATTATACAAAATCCAATGTTTTCATTGTATTCACAAATTATAATATTTAAAAGCAACACATATGAAAATATAAGTTTAATATATAGGTGAATTTATTATATCTAGGATCTATTATAAATTTGTATAAATACATTTTTTATAACTATCTAATTTTAAATGTCTTGGCTGCATGAACTCTGACCTTTAAATCTTAAAGGGGTTTAACACCAACTCGAATGAAATTATTAACTTTAATTATTAGAGGTTAAAGTTTACCTATATTATTTAAATCTCAGTAAAAGAGGTTTTACACCTAATAAACGTATGTGTGTGCTATACGGCATAGCTCCATGTTATGAAGATAGAAGTTACAACATTGTAAATCTTATATTGTAAATGTTAACTAATTGTACTAATATTACGTTATTTTCAATTATATACGATCTATATGATATAATTAAGTGTTCATCGAACGAAAGGAGAGAATAGGATTTAAGGATATTTTCCCGTCTATTCGAATATATTATAAATCTGGTGAAGTTATATTTATTAACGACAGCTACTTAAATAGAAAATATGAATGAATTATTGCATAACTCTTGGCAATTAAAAAAACTTTCAATTGTTTCAAACTTTACACTAAATTACATGTTTTTATTGCCGTAATAAATATATTGACAATTGTTTATGATCGAAATTGTTCTAGATAGATTGAACTCATCAGACATTAATGCCTTGGATAGTTATGATGCAATGAGAAATATGCTTTTTTATTAGGTAAAGATGATAAATATCATAATTTATTGAACAATGGAGGGTAATAATAAGACTACCATTGTAGCTGTAGAGCATAGTACATAAACATTATAGTTAATTGTTATATAACTGAAGATATTAATACAGAATTATTAGATGTTAAGACATAGTACGGAAGTATAGAACATGTAGATAATAGCTTGATATAATGTATTTGGTATTCTCTCATAGTGATGTAAATGGTATATTATTCATTTTTGATTGATAATTTATTTATCGGGGTGTGCGACTTTCATTTTTTACTAAAAAAATTTATAAATAATTTTGTATTTTATTGCATAATTATATTATATAATTAATTATCTTTCATTTATAAAAAAAAATCTTTAACAAATTTGCAATATAACTATCAAAATTAGAGGTTTTATGATAGTTTCCTACTAGTCTATTATATTCTAAATGCTTTGTAAATAAATAAAATAATAATGATTGTAAAATATTAGGTATTGTAAATTCATTCCAATTTATGAATATAAGATCGATTTTAAAAATTTTTGAAACATATTTTTAGCTTTTAAATATTAAAAAAAAAGATTATTTTATTTTTCAACATCAATTTACTCAGTAACTTTTTTTATGATAATTAATGTTACTAAAACATTAATATCTTTTTTATTATTGAAGATTTTTTGATAAAACCTGTATTGGAAATATATTTATATATAGATTCAAATAAATAAAATGAAATTTATAAAGTTATAAAAATAAAATATATATGACATTATTTAGAATAATATCTAATAATTTATAATTACATGTGATATATATATTATTATAAATTTATAAACTACTTTTATATATTTATATAACATTTTGTTTTATTGCATATTTATTAACTAAATATAGAAGAAAAAAATTAGGTCATTAGCTACTATAGATAAGAAATTGAAACATATTACATACTAATACTCCATGCCTATTTATCCTATCTTTTAACATGGTGTATTATATTATTGCTATATTTATAGTCAACGTCGAACACCCTTAAGCAAATACATAGTCGAAATAAGTAATCGAAAGTATAAACTATAGATATTTGCTAACGATATCAATACAATTAGAGAGGGCGAGTATTTACAACAATAAGCCATACATTAAGTGTGTACATATTCAATATGGAACTAGCGTTAGCTCATATATAGGGTACATTTGTATCGGAAACTATACGAATCTATCGTAGATTGCATGATTAGACTGATATAACAAGTGTGGAGGGCTGATCAGACTATTTCATGATGAAGTGTTTCATTGCGGATAGGTTATAGTGTATGGCTTATACATGTAGTGAGTGATCAAGCCATAGTATATGATGTGTAATGGTTGTGGGTTATAGGGTATTGCTACCAGTATCACTAGTGTATAGTATTGTGTGCAAGTGGACTTGATCCTTTGAGAGTGAGAAGCACTGAAACTAGCTGAGGGGGTACTTAGCTAAACAAATACAAGCAACACACACACACACACAGTCACACACATACACACAGTAATTATTATTAAATACCACCACTGACTATTAGATATGAAAGTGTATTCTGATAGTGATGTATCATAAGGTGTATGCTGACTAAGAGTTTCTAGGTACGGTAGACTAGTGTTGGATAAGTGTTGGGTACTTCTATTATATCAGAGGTGAGAGAAACACTGAAACAAGCGAGGTTATCTCACGCTAAGTTGTATTTATTCCCATGATAAGATATACTCTGGGGATGGAGGGGGGTAAAGAGTCTTTACTAAAGACCACTAAATCAGAGATGAGAAAAACACTGAAACAAGCGAGGTTATTTCGCACTAAGTGGTATGTATTCCCATGATAAGATATACTGGGGGGGGGTAAAGGTGAGAGAAACACTGAAACAAGCGATGATGAACCTGGTGAATGGAAAGAGTGGTTGAGGCCGTGTTCTTGACTGTTGAGACTGACGTTCTCCATGCCTCTGCTCATGTCGTTCAGACCTGGCAATGTGGTGAGGGTGTGTGTGTATGTGGTTGTGGCACGGGTAGAGAGAAGTAGGAGAGGTAGGAGAGATAGGGTGAGATAGGGTAAAGAATAGAAACGTAACCAGATACATTACAAGTAGGAGAGGTAGGAGAGATAGGGTGAGATAGGGTATAGAATAGAAACGTAACCAGATACATTACAAGTAGGAGAAGGAGGAGAAATACAATGAATGGATAGATGAGTAGGAGGAGATGGATGGTGTGAGGAGGAGGAGGAGGATGAGATGAAGGGTGGGATGGGGATGAGGAGGAGAAGGAGGAACATATGAAATTAGAGAAATATAAATATGAAATAGATGATTCAATGGAGGAACAAAAGGATGCTGACTAGGAAGAGATGATGTTGTGATATGAACGTGATGAGAATGCATACGGAAATAACATTATCATTATCAAGTAGTGTTAAGGATGAATATTATATACTATAACGAAAACTTGAGATATATATGCCCATACTATATTAATATACATATATAATCTAAAAATGGAAATGTATTATATAATTTAAATGATATTAATATATGAAAACTAGAAATAAAAATGTATTATATAATTTTCTTGATATCAATATATATATATATATATATATATATATATATATATATATATCTAAAAATATTCAATAATTAGAAATTGTACTCAAAATTACGTCAATAAGAATATAAATAAACACTATACACCAGGATATTAAAAGCCGGTAAATAATATATATATATATATATAGATGAGCATGAGTAATAAGGCTCTGAATTCTAGGTATATACGAATCTAATTATACAATGATCCTCAGCAGTACATGCAGTGCGGATGGCTATTTATACACAGATCACCGCGATTCGGTATTATTTATAGAAACGTTAATCTTTATTAAGCAAAATGACGTGATAATGTTTGTTATGATACCGTAACTTTTGGAATAATCCAATCGATGTCATTAATATAGTGCAGTCATTTTATCGGTTACTTCAACACTAATGCACCTGTATGACTGCACCTGTAAAACTCTACCAAGCGATTTACCTAAGTAGGTAAAAAAAAAGTAGCAAAAGAAAGTACTTTCTTTTGCTACTTATATAACTAACATGTATGTACAATTTCAAAAATATAATCTTAACGTAATGGATTTTATAAAATTTGTGAAAATAATATAATAAATATGCCTATTGTTATACATGTAATATATATATTTTTTAATTTGTTTGTATCTAGGATTATTGATATGAACGTACATTATATATAATGACAAATTAATTTCAATAAATTCAATAAATGGTTTTTAGAAATACTCACTAAACGAAGGCAATGCGTTCCCATACATTTAAACTTAACAAAATGTTCATCACATTGCGATATCCCTTTAAAGAACAATTTTACATTTTTATCGGTGGGATATATATATATATAGTAAAACGTAAATATATTATTTCAATAATTCATAAATTCTAGTAAATATTAATGAATTATTCTCCATAATAAATTGCACACGCACATATATATATATATATAAGATGATAATGAAGGTTTTTTGCTAATGGAGTTGGGTTTCGAGGCCCTTGGAACAAACACTAAATTGAATATTATAATATGATATGTAAATAAATAAATAAATAATTTGTGTTAATACAAAATAAAGTAAACCCAATAGAAAAAGCACTTCTACAACAAAACAAATACATATATATATTCGCATACTTTTATAAACATTTGTTGAATAGGATGTTTTATTACTGATATATATATATATATATATATATATATATAGATAAATCCCATACAAAATATTCAAAGCAACTATCAACTGAATATATTTTAAATAGCTTATATATATTATATAAATATATGCAAAAAGAAGGAAGTTTTGTGTGGGTAAAAAAATGTATTGTATTATATATATATTTATATATAATATAATCCTATGTAATTGAATTGACTAATATATATATATAGAGAGAGGCCCACCATTTATTTTATATGTAAGATTTCAAGTATATATATAGTCGGAACTCGAATTGCTCAGTTATTAATATTATATATTTATATATACATTATTGACTTCTATAATTATTAAATTGTAAAAATATCATTTTTCTAATCATTCATTACTATTTGGCTAAAAACATTTATTATAGAAATAACATTTGTAAACGGGTGATATTTACATTTAATTTATTCATTATTATTATAAATTCTATATTAGTTTATAAATTTTAAATATTGTCACCGAAATGATAAATTCGATGATTTACAAATAATATTTCTATAAACTAAATTAACACTGTTAATCTGAATGTCAATTGCGAATTCGATATTTGAATTTCAATTGATATAAATATTGATTTTATTTAAATTTCAATTCATAAATATTTATAAAATAAAATAATTTCTATTTAGTAAACAAATAATGTATAACAAGCAAATGATCAACCATATATTGGTCAGTATGATACCTACTTTAGGGATAGTAAGGCATACTGATCGAGTCTGAACTATATTCGCTCTACGATAAACAAATAATACTAAATAGCTCAATGAATGAATTATAGCAATATGTAATAAAACAATATGATTGGAATATGATTTATTAAATACTAATTAATTAAATTTAATTAAAATATAAAATTTTTTTTTTACGTAATATATTAATACAAAATATATCAATACGTAATCCTGTATGTAGATATAAAAGTTATAAATAAGTATATATTAGTTATATAAATATTGAAATTCTATATAATGACAGATTACGCATTATTTAAATTATAAAATTATAAAATAATTAAATATACTAGTGATCATATTATTTAAATGTATAATCCGGCGCCTAGTAAATTTAGTATGTATTGTCATGAATATAGCGGATATTTGAATATCTCAAATATCTATTTTATAATAAATGAATATTTAAAATATCAAAATAAATGTATGTATTTCATTTAATTTAATGACTTATAAATAGTATATAATAAGTAATTATAGTTATTATTTTCTTAATATATAACTTATTAATATACTCTATACGTATAAATATAAATATTAGAATATGTATCTATTCACTATAATCGTATAGTATATTAAAATAACGTGTTATGAATTGCAGAGCAAGGTCGGCCTGGTAAGGTAAGGTACAATATAATTGTATGTGTTTGTAATGTTTTCTTATATAATAAATCTATTAAATTATATTATTGAATAATAAATATTATATATTATATATAAAATTATATCATTGAATAATATATATTATATGATATTATTAAATTATAATATACATATTTCATATTATATTATATAATATTAATAACATAAAAAAACTTTTATAATTTATATTAACAATTATAAAATAACTGTATCTATATATGAACATTAACTATCTATTATCATATTTAATAATGATACAATATATATATATATATATATATATATATATATATATATATATATATCTATTTTCAAATTTTCAAATTTGATATAATTTTAATTATAAGAATGTGTACTATATATTATATAACTATGAGATGAAAATTATATTTATTGTAATGAAATATAAAATAATTTCTGTTTATAATATTCCTATCAGCAACATATATATATATATATATATAAATAAATTAAAAAAATATATTCCGATTATAATTTAAATAATTATCTTATTTTAGATAAATATACAATTATTCGATAATATATTATATTAATATATATATATATTTATATATTATTGTAATTTTAATGTTATATAAATTATTTAAAAATAGCAATATTAGATTAAAACATACAATAAAGTGAAATTAATATTAATTTCATTAAATTACATGATATCAAATAAGTATGAAAATGATTATATACATATGTTATATGTAATATAAAAGTTATATACTTTATTGATAACAATTTCAACACATATATATATATATATTGTTCGGCATGCATAAACCAAGGCATTTTGTTATCAAATGTAAAAACAATGTTAATTTGTGTACCATGTCGATTTGGGTATCAATTCATATCTATTTTTGTTGTTTACCTAATATATTATGATATATATATATATATATATATACACACAAATACACATGTGTAAAATGATTTAAGGTATGTACACTAGATACACATATATGTATACACACACATATAGGATGTTCTATAAGCAGGGAATATATCATATTTCACACCTCGTATGTGCTAGTATGTGATTGTGTTGGTAACTAATTAACACATTATCAGAATTGTTAATGGCTAGTATATCATACCTATTAAGGTGTGCACACTTATATATATATATATATATATATATATATATATATATATATATATATTTATATATATGTGTGTGTGTGTATGTGTGAGTGTATTCATATGTATGTATTTTTTGCATACTTTTTACAAATAAACACACTCACCAAAGGAAATATACACATACACTCTACATGTGAATACATCAATACATAAGTGAATATTTAGCACTTGAGTTTCTAGTTGTTTAGTTTTTAAAATGATATTAATTCAATAATTGATATATACGTTAATATTATTTTACAACAATAGATTATATTTCATTACTCACTTATCTGAAGATAGACTGTCTATTACAGATAAGTATTATCTAGAGATAGGTATTAACAACATGATGTTTGGGTTGTGATACAGATGTAGTATTTTATAGTTAATCAAGTTTTTCATCAAAATTGACAGTAACCTTAAACGTTTTAATTTCATTAATTTGTTAATGTAATAGTATTATTTGTTTACTTCTATAACGTATGTTATCTTTAGCAAATATTTATAATTTTTACTTTCGATTATACATTTCGACTATATATTTGCTTACATAAATTATCAATCAATAAAACCAACTAACATACACACTGATAATAGAATTCACGATTAGTGTACACTATCCGACATAGTCTGCACGTTATACAAACACATTAATAGCAGCAGTGTATTCTACTATTGTTGAGGTGTCGGTGTGATAATGTACTAAGGATACTGAGGATACTCAGGCGATTCTAGTGTAATTAATGTCAACACCTGCCCCTATGTGTCACCACTAAGCATGGGCATACATAATGCTATGGTATTTCTATGTTCGGTGTGACATCGGTGATTCATAGGTGGCAATGTTACTTATTTAGAGAGATAATATGAGATCTAGTAAGAGTGGGGTATATATATATATAGATATATATATATATATATATATATATATATATATATATATATATATATATATATATATAGTATGAGAGAGAGATATCATAATATAAAGAGAGAAAGAGAGAGATAGAGAGAGAGAGAGAGAGAGAGAGAGAGAGAGAGGGAGAGAGAGGTAGAGAGAGAGAGAGAGAGATAGGGTAGAGATAGGGGTAGAGATAGGGGTCAATGGTAGAGGTCAGTACTACAGTGACCGGTGGGGTGTTGGAGCGATACGCTGTCGTCACTGACCATTAGGGTCTCCTTGACTCATCCGCGAACCTTTGGGCATCTTGCCTTTGATCTTCACGGTGGTCTTGCGAAGGTCAATGTCCTTGCCGTGCGAGTCAGACATGTAATCCTGTAGGGTCGCGGGGGTCAAAGTTCACAACACTGTCAATACACTAGTGTCTGTGGAGGACTACGATACATAATGGACAGAACAGGACTTACTAATGACTATGAACTGCACTTTAATACAATCTAACACATTTCAAAACAATTTATTTTAATTATTATTTTATTAAGGATGTTTACGCCATAATGTTTACGCATTTATATCTCACTTCAGAACAATTTATTAAAATTGGATTTTTGTGATTAAATAAATTATAATACTGCTACTGCTACTACTACTACTACTACTACTACTACTACTACTACTACTACTACTACTACTACTACTACTACTACTACTACTACTACTACTACTACTACTACTACTACTACTACTACTACTACTACTACTACTACTACTACTACTACTACTTAAGAACTTTGATAGTCAAGGATTGTTTACTTAAAAGGCTATAATGTCCTTTCGAAGCTATTCTCATTTTAAAGCATCCGTGGTTTTAACCAGAACAGATCATTATTGTATACACAATTATATTAGATCATTTATAAATGTTATGTTTATTTTGTGTGTTGGTTCGAACAGGCTCGAACCCGCGTCCTACTGCTTGTGTTTCTGACGCCTTAGACAACTGAGCCACACATGTATGAATGTTAAGCATGATATATTTAGATAACACACAGAATTAGATCGCCATCCTATCACTTCAATACTATAGTGTTAGTATATAAACATGGAGATATTTAGTGGGGTGTCTGTTGTTGATGTTTATAGATTGCATAACACATAAGCTAATCAGGCGGATAAGAGATGTATTAATAGATATGTGTGATTCATGTGTGTATTGATATTATGATAGAGACGATAATAGTGAGGGAGGTTGGAATGTAGTAGTGAATATTAATGCTGGGGGAAATAGAGATAATGGAGGGAAATTGAGAATGATAATATTATCTTTATAATATTTATATAATAACATCTAGGTGATGAATATTTGGGAGATATGAGTGGGGTGCGAGGGGTTGGGGATAGTTAACATTGCTACTGTTGTAGTAGATGTAAGAGGGCTAATAGATGCTAATATTGGTACCTCTGATGTAGATGTAAGGTAGATGAGATGGAATGAGGGCTAACATTGATACTGGGATAGTAGATGAGTTTCCCATCCGACTGAAGAATCACGTATTTCTTCTTCCATTCTTTATTCAGAGACTTAGTGCTTCGCTTGTACAGATATCCCTGGTGAATGCATTATATAATAATATTGTTTAATAGAACAAATTATGTTTTCTTGTGATTGATCATATATATATATATATATTTTAGGTTGGAGTGACATTTGAAATAATTTATCGATCTGGTTATGACTCACGATAATGATGTAACGTTATACGTGGAGTTATTTAATGTCACTAATTCACTTATAACGTTACATCAGTATCGCTAGTCATAACCAGATCGCCATAATTATTTCAAATTTCACTCCATCCTAATATATATATATGTTTAGTTCTCTGCTGAATGCTTGCACATAGGATGAATGTGTCACACACATAATATACACACATAAACATCCCTCGACACAATATCATCACGTGTTGCCATCATACAGTATTGTACGACTACGATAAACAGGAGAATAGGTTCCGGAAGGTTATCATGGCGCGTAGAGGAGGGGAGTGTGTTACGGTACGGTATAAGTGTGTTGAATTCGTAGAGATGTCATTGTACCGTATAGGTGACTGGGATAGGAAACATACAAACATACAAACTAACAGTAGAACATTTAATTTAAAGCAATTTAGATGAAAAATATATCGAATAATTTGACTTATTATATTATTGTAAATAAAAAAACTTCTAATAAATGATGATGATTATCATTATTATTTCACCTACCCTATGGAACTAGGAGTTTTATAATAGGGAAGGTAGGGATTTATCTTCTATCTACTTAGAAATAGAGGGGGTGTACCCTATTAAATTAATGCCCAATATATATGCGCACTCCATTAAATGGAACTCTACTTCGGCAAACGCATTAATATAGCTCATTTCTTATTGGTTAATAGTATATTCTACATGATATAGGTCATCGAGCAAAGGTTATAGGCGAAGCAAAGATTATAATACTCGCAATCTAGGCAACGTAATAGAACTCCTGTCGCTAAAAGCAGTAGTTCTTCCACTGAAATAGATTTAAGTTTGGCGCGATTTTATACGACAATGATTTCATTGTTTTATGAAATGACATGCAATTAAAGTTAGCGTAACTCACCTCTTGTATAACGATATCATTTAAAACTATGAAACTATCCTATTGATTTGTTATTTGTTATTAGTAATGCACACCGTGTTTTCACATCATATAAATAATAATTTAAAGAATATTATTTTAATTTTAGAAGTGTATATTTTGATAATAATGTACAAAATAAAGAACACATCAGTCCGTAGTAACACGCTATGCGCAGGACCTATATCGTAGGTATTTGGCAATAGTAGATTAATGGAAATATTCGTTATTTCATAGAGTTTAACTTAAGCGGAGTAGATTAATAAGTGTGGAGGGGTTGAGGCGGGTTCTAAACGGGGCTAGAACCTGGAGTATCGCAATTGTTCACTATTTCATAAGATTTAAGTGGGGTATAATTAACGGGGGAAGTGCGGGGTATGGAATTCTATACGGGTCTAGAGTAGTTCAAAGCAGTTATTCACTATATTATTAGGTTAAAGTGGGGTATAATTAAGGGTCAGCAGGGGTCATAGTTCTATACGGGGCTGGAACCTGTTTAGTCGGAATTGGTCTTCCGCTGCCCAGTTTATTTTTCGGTTCCTCTTTCTTCTACAATGCGGGGGTAGCGTTATTAATACATGTGTGTGTGTGTGTGTGTGTAGTATGGAGGCAGGTATCAGTAATGCAAGCGTTATCCATACTAGGTCAATGGTGTTAATGATGCAGGCATGGCTATCGGGGACAGAGCATTGCTGGCGAGCACTGCAAATTTGTATGGAAATCAGATGAATGCTAATCGTAGCAATATTATATTGTACAATTATATTATATATTATATTAATAAATGCATAATTTCGTATAAAGTATATATATTTCTAAAATTTAAATCAATATATATATATTTAAATTTTATTGAAAAATATTTTATTAAATGTTTCTATTTTATGTTTACATTATAAGGTAAGTAATGGTGTGTATCAGTGTTAGAATCTTAGAATATATTATAATAATCAAAAAATATATATATATACCAAATAAATAACAAAAACATGAATTAAACTTGAATAAAATAAAATTATTTTTTGAAATGAATACATATGATGTTTACTGTTAAATTTCATTGAATTTGATTTCATTGTATTCATTTGAATTAAACTTAATTCATTTCATTCGAATTTATTTGAATTCATTTAATTTGAATTAAATTTAACATTTTATTTTTTACAGATATAACGATATTGATTTTTTTTTAAATTTAAAATTTAAATATTTATCATAGTAAAATTATATTAATTCAGTAACTAAATAATTAATAATAAATAAATATATATATATAAAATATATATATAAAATATATATATATCAAAAACATGATTTAATTTGAATAAAATAAAATAATTTTTTGAAATGAATACATATGATATTTTATTGTTACATTTCATTGAATTTGATTTCATTGAATTCAAGTGAATTAAACTTAATTCGTTTAATTTGAATTTATTTAAATTAATTTAATATGAATTAAATTTAACATTCTATTTTTACAGATATAAAAATATTGATTTTTTTTTTAATTTTAAATTTAAATATTTACATATTAAAGTTATATTCAGTAGATAAACAATTTATAGTTGGCCAATTAGCGGTATGTAACCTACTAGTAATCTTCAATAACAAAGTATTTATATTGATTTTATAAATATAGTCAATGAGGAACTTTATTGTGTAAGAAAAATATTCTTAGTGTTTTTAATAATAGTTATGATTATATATAATGGATATATAAAGGAGTATGTATTATATATAGAGACATCATCACGATAGTATAACATGCAATACGATAACATGAAACAAGCATGCAGGCACAGGGGGGTATACGCGTGTCATACAATCATGCTGAGAATAGGGTGGCAATGGGGGGGCGGGGGGGTTAGGCATATACATACAATGGTAATAACAAGGCCTGCCCGCCATCGCTGTGTTAATATGTGTGTCGGTGTGTTGGTTATTGGTGTGGATGTTATACTAGGGGAGGTACCATTAAGTTAGTGGGTGGAGGGGGTGTGGTTAGTAAGTGGATTGTGTTAGTGATTGTAGGTATATTATAATAGAAATAGGATCAAGGGGAGGTGAAAGCTATTAAATGTGTGATATTACTGAAATCTGCCGTCAAGCGAAATAGATGATATAGTGTTATATAATACCGATATTGTTAAGAGGAGGATGGGGGAGGAGGAGGAAGAGGCGGGAGGATAACTCACTGCTGCAGCTGTGGCTAGGGAAGATGTAGAGGTCGTAGTTTGAGAGGATGATTGACTTCCGTGATGCGATGACTGGAACGAGCTCCTCAACTTAAACTGTTCAATGGCGTGGAGTACCATCGAGTTGCTCTATAGAGCGTCGGGGTGGGGGGGGTGGGTGGTGGAGGTGGGTTGGGAGGCAGGGTATGGGGTTAGATATCGGTATAGTGGGGAGTTTGTCTTACATGTATAACAGAGGAGGAAGAGGAGGAGGAGGAGGCAGGTGATATTTGATGATGAGATCAAACAATACTATAAGGGATACTATAAGGGATACTATGTAGAGCCCATCATCCGATACTTAACGATCAGGGGTTAAAGGTCATATGATTAGTGGACATTAAATGATGTGTGGGGGTGAGTGAAACAGTCACCATTGGAAAGTGAGTGGAGGTAACAAAGATAAATAAAAGGAGAAAATAATAATATTAATAATAGTAATAATAAACACAATTATATATATGTATATATATATATATATATATATATATATATATATATATATATATATATATATATATATATATATATATATATATATATATTTATATATTTAGTAGATATATTAGGTCTATTATGTATATACTCGTTACTCAACTAATATTTCTAAATAATATAGGGGAGGAATATAAAATTATAGATTACCGTAAATAGATTACAGATACATCGGAAACGATTATATTAGTAAAAGTGAAAATATGAGACTTTTCCTAAATATGATAAATGTTAGAGATGTGAGTATAATTTCACTCGATATATAGGGGATGTCGGGGTAATCGTGAAAGGTATTAAAAGGGGTAAAAGACGCGCAAACACACACGAGAGAAAGAGAGAGCGCGCCTCAACCCCACAGTAGGGTGAGGGGTGCCTGCCCCCCCGGTGATAGAGGAGGCGGGGGCGAGGGGGGCGTACTTACGGTGGTAAACGAGTTGGATTTCTGTAGGGAAGAAGAGGATTTCTTACGCATAGCGACTGGCGTCGCTAAGGGCGTCGACTGAACGTTTGGCGTAACCGGGGCTTGAGTGACGGGCGGGTAGTGCTCCATCTGGAGGGGGCGTGGCTTATCGCTTAAGAGTGCCGACGGGGGCGTGGCTTGTCCTATGCGCTTAACACACTGGCGGCAACAATAATAGTAGACACGTACGAATAAAGTGGGGCCGGGGGGGGGGGGGGGTGGGGCTAAAGAGCGGTACTACTACTACGGTGGGGTAGGTATGTTGACAATGAACACAGTGAGTGAGTGACAACGATTTACACGGGCATTAAGTTAAATACGAGACGAATCGCCAATGTGTTGTAAACAATAAACCTAATGTTGATATATGTATTATGTTTTAGATATGCATATATATATGTATTTATATATATTCATATTTACAATTGTGATTTAAAATGAAATTCCACAATATCGGTCAATGTTTTTTTTCTGATATTTTTTATATAAATTTTAATAATTATTTTTTCTTTAAACTACAGAATCTAAAATATATTTTTAAATAATTACATTATTGATTAATAAATAAAGCTAACAATTGCTTGATTGTATTATTGCATAATAATAACAGCGTTATTGTACACGAAATTCAGTATTTTAGATTCTAAAATTTAGAATATAAACTGTTAGTATGTGACAGAAATGTTGTGAAATAGGTTTTATTGAGTTTTTATTTAAGTAAATATATAGTCGAAAGTATACAGTAGAAATATTTAGGTTTATTAGAGTTATTCGTCTCGTATTGTACTTAATCTAAACAGAAATACTTAAATCTGGTTCAGGTCTCGATGCATTCAATGCCGCGAGTTTTAACACCACGCCTACTAGAATCTACCCATGTGACATGGACATGTGGGTGTGGCTTAAAACGGGCGTCATCAAACAGATCGCGTATTCACAGATTTGACGCTGGCTACGCTATACGTGTCAGCAGAGGTGGCGGTAGTGGTGGCAGTAGTGGCCGCAGAGGTAGTAGTTGTTAAACCTGCGTATGATGGTGTTGTTGTGGGTGATGCTGATGGTGTTGTTGTTGTTGTTGCTGTAGTTGTTGCTGTAGAGAAGGCTGCTGTTGTTGCTGGAGGGGTTGTTGTTGTTGTATTAGCTGCTGTTGCTGATGCAGGTGGTGGGAGTAACTGGTCGCTTGGTGACCACTGATGCCGATGGTTTCTACGGGCGGGGGTGGTGGCACGTTAAGTACCATCTGGGGCTCCTGTAGGGGCGGGGGGTGGAGTTAAAATGTGCGAAGAGAGTTTATGTATGTCATATATATATGTTATAACGTATAATATGTTTATATATATAGTTATACATTTTATATATAAATATATTTACAATATTAATTTAGTATTATTATAATATATATATAGGTGGATATATGGGAATAAACTGATGAAGTGATTTAAGATTTCAAATATTTTTAAATCATGTCTTTGAAGACTTTAAAATCTTTAAAAAAATCGTTGAATGCTTAAAAAAATATTTGTATTAAATGAATACCATAATTATTTTTGATAATAGAAATAAACATTCACGGATAAACATATTTAATAGAATATATAACTCATATGTCATAAGTTCATATATCATAACTCATGAGTTTGATCTAATAATCATTTGATTTAGAGATGAAAGAAGTAAATGAATGCTATTTGAAGAACACGGTGTTTTAATTAATTAAACCCAAATATACAAGTTAATACGTTAAAAATTATTATTTTTATTTTTCTGATAATAATTTACTAATTAATATTAAAATATTTCATAAATAAGTAAGAAAATGTAATAAAATATATTTATGGCGAAAAGAGAACGTACAAATGAGTAAATAAACTTTTAAAGAATAACATTTATAAATGCGCATGTGATAAGCATATCAGAATGCTGTGGTGTAAGTTGATGTCTGCTATCCACTATTACTAGACTTGCAGATGATGAAAATAATCATTCTGATGGATGTCACTTGTGATACAAGATCTAGAGGTTTTTCTCTAATATATATATATATATACATATATATATATATATATATATATTTATGGTAAATTGAGGTGCATTAATTCTGCATCAATGCAAAGTATTCACTTGTAGACGAATCCATTTAAAACTATATATCTTGACACCTCATCATCACCATATCAAATATATAGAGGGTAAATATATACACCCCCCCCCTCCCTGCATAAATTAATATTACAAAGAATAATATTTATTATACCTCATAATGTATCTGTTATTTAAAATTTAAATCAAAATAACCATTATTATCGTTATTATAATTACATTTTAAGGGGATCCCGAACATTTAAAGTGATGATAATTTTTTTTTTTTTATATTTTTTTTATTAAATAATAATACTTAATATTACATAATAATACTTAATATTACATAATAATACTTAATGTAGTGTTTTTTAGTATTTGTAAAAAAATTAGACATGAATTAAATTTAGAAATGGCATAAAAATGTGTTTTATGACGATAAGATAATGCTATATTATATACTATTCATTATTACATTTTTATGCTGTCAAACTTCAAACGCTGTTTTCTCAGAATAATTATTTCGCGCTAGGTATGTGCATTCAAAAATATAGAACATAAAAACTATTATAATTATACTATTCTTTTTTTTGCTTTATATAGAATTTAATTATGTGAATAGTAAAATAAAGAGATAATTAATAAAATGTATAGAATTCATCATATAAAATGATAATTTCTATAGAAATACCATCATTTTAGTATCGCTAATTTTTAATTTAGATATATATAATATAATAAATAATAATATTAAAAATAACTTTCTATTTTCTAATGCATGTATATGTTATGAATACGTTACAAAATAAATAGGTCAATTGAACGAATAGAATATTAGTTCTATTTTTTTTAGTGGACCTATGTTTTTCTTATCTATTTGTACACGAAATTGGCAAATTGCGTGTTATGTGGGATCACCTTAAGGCTTAATAATTTTATTTTTAATACCCAATGTGTCTCGAACCGACTATAAATATTAAGGTTATGATTTGAATCAAGATTAATTTTAAAATCACCGGCTTCAAATTTCAAATTTAAATTTTCAAATCTAAAATTTGAAAAATGTCCGACTCGAACCGATTCAACTCGATTTGAAATTGTAGTCACTTCAGTAAACCCACGAAGGTAGTACTATACGATTAGAACTATGGGGCTGTAAGGGGATAACTAGGAGATGGACCTATGGGGGAAGAATTATAGGTGGAGACATATGGGTATACATTTAAGAGTAGATCTATGTGGGTAGAGTTATAGGTGGAGGAAATCTAAAGAGGGATAGTAAACCGGAGTAACGGATGCGAAGTAGCGATTCCTTTGTTGGGCGTTAGCCGCAGCTCGTCTAGCATTCTGTTCCCTTTGTTGTTGTTGTTGTTGATCTCGTTGTTGTTGTTGTTGTTGTTGTTGTAGCAGTAGTTGGGACGAGGAGGAGGATGAAGAGGAAGCTGATACTGCGATGTCTACGCGTTGACTCGACAGAGGACGGGACATCATCTGTATTCGGGTCTGAATGATCTTGTGGCAGGCTGTAGTTGGGTAAGAGTGGTTACATTGATACATTTTTAATGGATTTTTACAAACATTTGAGGCTATTATTATTGTTATAATATATCGAACCAAAAAAAATTTCAGAATATTTGGACAATTTTTACGACGTCCCTTTAAAAATTAACATACGATGAATAGGAATTTTTACATTAAAAAAAATAAAATTGAGGGCTTGATTAAAGAATATTGAAGAAAGGTTAAAGGCTGGAGGGTCAATGTCGTGAGGTTGATCGGTTGGTACTTTAATTAAGCAAATATATAGTCGGAAGTATAATCGAAACTATAAAGTATAGATATTTGCAAACGATAACATACGGTTATAGATAAAATAAGGTTATAGAAATAAACAAAGTTTAAACGAAATTAAAAAGTTGTACAGTTACTGTGTAAGGGTATTATGCATTGTAATGTAATAATTATGGCATGTGTGTTTGCTTTACATTGGCCTATATACACAAGGGCTGTAACTTCCCCTATTTTGAATACAAACTGACAGACAATATAATGTAAACAAATCATTAATGATGTGAGACTTATCCTATATAAATACGTTTTTTTTATATACTTTTTATAGTATAAATATCAATCTGATCTATTTAAATTTATTGTACTAATCAGATTTAATTATATATATAATATATTGTTTATATTTTGTTAAAAAGTTTAATAAAACATAAAAAATGCGTAATTTTATGTAGAAAATATTTAAACTAAACCATATATAATAGTTATAAATAATTACATAAATTGTATGGATTATGTAGCCATAGCAAATATTTTCCGAAGGAAAGATATAACACTTACGCGAAATCGTGTAATTCGAATTTGTATACAAAATACCCTGGTGCCACCTATAGCGGGTTACTTTTAGGAACTATGCGTTGTTTATAATGTAAATTCGTATTTAACTATACACTTTTAAAATGTTAAATAATATGCTTTAAATTAATATTTATATGATGAAAACTAAGTGTTCATTACTAATATATAATAAACAAATATGATATGTATGTTTTAAATGCTATAAGTATATATTTAGTGAGTAAAAGCTAATTTATATTGCATGTAATTTAATAGAGCAATGAAAACATTGTTGTATGCAAACAGATCCGAACCTAAATCTATTTCAGTGATATCGATACTACTGCTAGCAGTGGTTGGGGATACTACTAAATTACGTTGAATGCATAGGGAGAGTTATATCTTTGCTTCGCAAAATCTTTGGCCATAGTTTATAGATATTTCATAGTATTACGTGTGTACTTTTTATATTATTTTATAATTAATATTCATAAAGTTATGTTTATTTACATATGTTTAATAAAAGAGGTATAAACCTGTATAGGTAATATGTACAATATTATATGTACATAACAATATTTATAATAACAATTATATAAAATCATATACAATAAATTATATATATATTATATTCGTTTTAAATAAATAAACTTATTATTTATATAACATTTTCGTATCGCGCAAAAATTAATGTGTTTTGTGTATTATAATTATGTGACTAACGTACGACATATTTAATCAATTATAATAAATATATCATTAAAATAGATAACATATTTCCACATCATATTTATATTTCCTAAATATAATTCATTGATACATCAAACATGATATACATGATAGATATGGTTTACCCCCCTTGGCATTATACTATAGTGGTATATTGTATGGTTACGGCCTACATTATCGAATAGTTACTGAATAGTTGACCTACATATCTATATAGGGTGTATTATAATGACAACAGTGGTGACCTAGTTATATCAATCAAAGCTGAAAACCTAAGTGAAGCAGTGAATAAGAGATACCTTTATTGTACTGAGATTAATACTGCTATGATTAAATACACCACACTGTTCTATAACGGCATCTCGAGATATAGTCATTGAAATAGAGAGAGAGTGAGTAAGTGATTAAGTTGGGGAGTGAGGGTGTACTTTGTAACAGGAAGTTGTTCCGATTGGTACGTCGCGTAAATACATAAGACATATCTCGTATAGACAATGTAACGATAAATAATCATGAAATACAGTTGCTGTTAATGAAAGTGGAGAGGAGGCAGGATCACATGGACCTCTAGCACTGTACACACTTACATCTGCGAGAAGTTAGCGCGGTTTTAATGCCGACATCGACGTATACATTCGTTATTAAAATGTTGAATACGAGTGTTAAAATACTTTGCAATACGCTCAGTTCTAATGCCACCTTCGAATACACATTCAATATTACACATGTTGAATACGAGTGTTAAAATACTTTGTAATACGCGCATCCGTCTAACTTTCCGAGATACGATATCTATATCTATATCTATATCTATATCTATATCTATATCTATACGTCCCATACTCGTGGAACACTCTCCCTACACGCATCCGTACTACACCATCGAGTCCAAACTTCGAGAAACTACTGAAAACCCACTTATTTAATATGAACATTAACATCAAATATATATGGACGGCCGATTGCTTAATAAGCTAAGTTCGCAGTCCGAAAACCAAAAAATGTAATGTATTATTATGATACTATCATACCACGAGAAAGAAGAGAAAGAGTAGATAGTTATACAGGTTACGCGTGAAACCGTCGTGAAACACCATCTCCACGTTCAGTCCATAGGTGGCGCAGGTTTCGTGGTATTCGCTTCTCTTCAGGTCCATGGCAAGTTTACGAGCCCGTGAGTCGTCGATCACTCGAGGCTTACTCTCGCTGATCGCATCTGATTGGACGACGCGATGAGTGAGTCAGTGTATGATCGGGTGGTGGTAATAGAAATGGGTTGCGTTAATTCGAAGGAGACGTTTAGAAGGATAGAGATATCGATAAATTGGATTTTATTTACATTTATTGTAGAATTATAATAAATTATACATCACTTATATACATAATGATTACTATTCGGATATTGTATACGATGTAGACAACGGTAGTAGACAATTGTTGTAGCGCGTATACAATTAGGATTACAAGTGAATACTGTTGAATATACCAGGATGAGCGGGATAGTACAGAGATAGGTGAGATGGAGATGGATGGGATACTAATCATGTGTCGCACCAGTATGAGGAGGGGTAGATATGGAGACGGAGGCTATGGGGGAGTAACTTGGGTTTCCCACCAGTATGAATGATACAGTAAAGATAATATAATGAGCAGACACTACTAATATTCGATTGTGACCAGTATAAGGGAGTAGCGAAGAAGGTATGAGGAGGAGGAGGAGGAGGAGGAGGAGGGAGATAAGACAGGTAACTAGAGAGGGGGTAATACAACTAATCCTGCGTTCTCACCAGTATGAGGGGGTAGAGAATTAGGGCACTAGAGAGAGGGGGTACTACAACTAACCCTGAGTTCCGACCAGTATAAGGGGTATAGAGAGGGGGTATTACAACTAACCCTGTGTTCCGACCAGTATAAGGGGTATATCGGTAGTGTTGCGATAGTGTGACATGGCTGCGTAGTAGTTGTAGAGTTCAGAGAAACTTTGTTCATTCTCAAGAGAGAATACGAATATCACAGCATCCACCCAGAGTGTGAACTGTGTGGCGAGGTAGGGATATAAGTAGGGGGTGGGGTTAACTCTATATCACAGCATCCACCCATAGTGTGAACTGTGTGGTGAGGTAGGGGTATAAGTAGGGGGTGGGGTTAACTCTATATCAGCATCCACCCAGAGTGTCAACGGTAGGACATGGGGGTATAAGTAGGGGTGGGGTTAACTATACTCTTTATGCTGCAGTAAGTTAGAGGGGAGTTCAATGTGTGTATATTATGATAGGATATATTCTAGTAGATGTGCGGAGAGTTATTAGGTGGGAAGTAGTAGGGAATTATGTTTAGTATTGAGAAGGAAGGAATACGGGAGAAGAGCCTGATGAATGGTGTGGTACCGAGAGTGGGGCTAGGAGAGAGGTATATAACTATTAATTATCGATGCATAAATAAAGATATGGTAAACGGTTATTCATCGTATCCTCAGCTTACCTAAGGAATGCACACTGCCCATGCGCTTAAGCACTAATTTAAATTGTTCTTCGTTCTTCGTTAAATCTAATGTATTATTATTAATTCGTACAAATTTATTTTATTATTTTCAACTGATTTATATTATTTTTGTACATTTTATTATTTTATATTTTCTTACACAATAGAGAATGTTTAACATTATTTTTGTGTATAAATAAGCATTCATTCATATAAAATAATTGTTCACATCCATTCATTGTTCACACCTTGATCAACACATTACACACCCCGCCATGGTGAGTGTGATACGCTAGCTGCACGTGTACCTGTTTATCAGGGGGCTGTCCTTCGTCGCGTATCAGCAGTAGGTAACTTCTATTGTCTATCATCACTTCCTTCTTGAATCTTCCGCCTGTATTACGAGGGGGATATCATGTGAAGGACATCGTGTGAAGGACATAGTGTGGAGGACATAGTGTGGAGGTGATATTATAGTGGATAACAATGGAGAGAATACCACGAGAGACATGCTTAGAGTGAGATGTATTAAAGTTACGGGTTTAACAGTGGTGCAAGGGTTTCAACACATCCAATCAGATGGTTATATCGTACGATATATAATAATGCATGTAGGTGTGATCGATACAGGGTAAAGTGTGCTACTATCAGTGATGGGCAGGATCGCGATCATTGATCGGTGATCCGATCAGGATCGGGATCGGGTTACAAAGGATCGGATCGGGATCGCCAAAGATCGGATAACGAATGGAGGATCGGGATCGGGAAATGGATCGCATAAGAGAATAAATAGAGGATCGTGATCGCCAATCCAGGAAAAAAGGATCGGTGCCCATCACTGACTACTGCATCATTAAAACATAGCCTTATATTCATGAATAAAGAGTATATGATCTTAAGAGTCTAGGAAATTATAAATAATTTTATAATTATTATATTTATTATAAATTTTAAAATATATTATTAGCTATTTTATTTATAAAAACGACAAATTTTAACAAATAATGCTCAGAGATATCTCAATTGTGGAATTCATTTAATTATGATTAATGATTTATTAACTGCTACACCGAATGACATGCATTTACATTTAGACAATAAGGGAATATGATATAACATAATGTAGGTATGATGAAACACAAGAATGCTATTAATAGGTGTGAATATTGCATGACACATGTGATATACATGTGATCAATAAATATTATATAATATTATATAACTCCTCCTCCTCATCCTACTGCCTCCTTCCATATTTTTTACTGATAAGAAAATGTAATCATAGATTTATATGCATGACCACAGTAATTGTAGTCATAGACTATTAGTATAGTTGTGTATTTAATATACATATATATATATATATATATATATATATATATATATATATATATATATATATATATATATATATATATATATTATATTAGTATATATATATAAATCAATATATGTATTACTATAGCTAAATACATGAATATATATATATATTATTATATTACTAGTCTATATGAATGTGAATAGAATATTAAATATGACACACATACATACATGTACTACACAATGTATACTACAACAACAACAGCATATCTATTATTAAGTGATATCAGTGTACTTGAGTCACATGACATACATGTATATTGAGCTGTGAAGGATCAATATGAATAGGTCTCTCTCAGAGATATGATCTTCACATACACATGCAGAGAGTGAGTGTGTGGAGTGCAGTGAACAATTAGCACACACACACACACACACACACACACACACACACACACACACACACACACACACACACACACACACACACACACACAGTTACTATAGACCTATACCTATATAGTGCATCAACACATCTGCTAGTATGTATGTAACACCCTTTGTGAACGCTCTTGTGTGTGTGTGTGTGTGTGTGTGTGTGTGTGTGTGTATGTGTAACTAGCAATTAACACACCAACAGCGGGTCCCCCCACACATGCATACATACACCTGATGATATACACACACACATATATACATACATATACATACTAATACACACACACATACATCTAGTGAGTGAAGTCTGAATTACACATCTATAGAGGTAGTTAGGAACATAGCATATGGATGGTGGTATACACGTGTAAACGAGTGCGTTTCATAAGGCCAAAGTACAATCTATACTAGTGATGAGTCATAGAAGTGATCTATATTCGATGCGGTCACGCATGAATGAGTAACACACACACACTTACATAATCAATTGGTACTTTGGCCCCAAATAAACACTTATTTACTAAACTAGTATACACTATAACAAGGTATACATTGATGTGTGATATCATGTAAACCATTTGACCTGGATATTGAATAAACATTGCTGATACATTATTTACATCATGATATTTATATAGATAAACAAGTTTTATTTGAAAAAAGTAATATATGATATTAGATGTTTGGGAAATTAAAAAGTTTGATCCTCTGTTTTATAAGAATTATATTAGATATACATTGTATAATGCATTTCAAATTAAGTAGTGCCGTATTATATACTGTAGTTGTGCACAATTTTGAAATCATCAAAATCAGTCTCAAAACTTTTAAATTGTATTACGATCTAAAAACACAAAACACAAAACCCCCGCTAAAACACCTAGATTAACATCTACATTAGAGAGGTGACCTGTACGACCTGCATGACCTCTGACTGACCTTCGGGTGATTCCTCCTGAATGTATTCGCCGGTCAGGTACCTATGCACCAGCGCAGACTTGCAACTCGACAACGTACCCAAGATACCGAGACGAAGGTCGGGCACTGACCTTGAGAGTGTCCACTCCTGAGAGTTCACGAATGAGTCTGTGATAAGAGGGGGGGGGTTAATATCATGATGCTAAGAAGATCACGCAAGTGTTATTGTAATAATAATAGTTTATTATAATGTGTGTATGTGTGTGTATGTATGTGTGCATGTAATAGTAATAGTAATAGTTTATTATAATGTGTGTATGTGTATGTGTGTGTATGTATGTATGTGTGCATGTAATAGTAATAGTAATAGTAATAGTAATAGTTTATTATAATGTGTGTATGTGTTGTGTGTGTGTAATAGTAATAGTTTATTTAAACACTTAAATATAGATATATCTCAAAAGTGTATAAACAATGTAATGATAAATAATAGCAAATCAATAATCATGAAATACAGAGTGGAGAGGAAACAGCATCACTGTGACATCTAGCATCTCACACACTTACATCTGTGAATTTAACGCAGCAGTTATACCACTGAAATTGAATAGATTCAGACTGACATCGGCCCCCAACATGTCACGTGTCTAACTGAGAGTTCAAGTTAACAATATGCAATAGGGCTTATATAATATCATATTCATATATATAAGCATACAGTATTATGATCTATATGAATGTATAGGATACAACTTCACTACTAGGTGAAGAATTTATTGAGAAAAATAACGCCTGCCGTGAAATGTTGAACTTGAACTCTCGTTTGACACGCGACTTATTGGGGGTCGATGTCAATATTCGGCATTGAATACACATTTGATAATATAAATTTTGAATACAAATTAAAACAATTTCAGTAAAATAGTTGAATTATATTATAATCGCCGATGAAATAGATTAGTTTTTTATGAATTCAGTTAAAATTTGTTTACGTTGTTTTAGGAAATGTGATTATATATATAAATCAAATATATGATATATCACATCGATAACTATATGTATATTCGATTCTATTTTATATATTCATATATTTATATATAATATATATTCTTAATTATATTGTTTCAATGTCATGTTATTGTCAGTACGAATGGTAATTAAATTAGCGCCACAGCACAATAATGGTATTATTATAATACTACTAGATGTTACATTGAGCAGTGATTGACAGGTATGATAGCATAACATCCCATTCGTGTTCCATGTTTCACATGATACATTGATTTCGTTGTTGAAATTTCAGTAATGTGGACGTTGTAAAAGAATCATATAATGTACGATGGTCTTTATATATATATATATATATGTGATAGATAGATAGATACAATGAATATATAAAGTATATTGTAGAGCTGCTATTAACGATAACTATATAATAATATACTAGTGATTAGTAAATACTGCGAAACAAACGAAGCAAAATAAAAATTAATTATGAATAATACATTTGTGTACACACCCACAAGTGAATCTATACATGTATAATACACAGTAGATATGACTTGTAATAACATTATTGATAACAGTAGTGCATCACTGATAATCTGCTATGTATATTCAGATAATAGCTATGCTCTATTCTCTAGTTATATAGAGCTCTATTTACTAGTGTTTTTATAGCTAGTTATTCCTACAGTGATAGTAATTCTAACATTCTCATCGCATTCATTCGCATTACTACCTATGTATATCTAACTGTTGTGTTGCATATCTAACTTAATCATTGTACTATGTAAATATAGTTCTAATTCTATGATCATTGTATATGATTCATTCAGAGATAAGCTCTACACACATGTAGTGCTACAAGTGTGCACCTGTACTGGTTATCTAGGGTTTATCTAGGGATATCTAGGGTTTATCTAGGGTACATACTAGTGATGCAGTAAATGATGCCAGTCAAATCTAAAGCATGGTGCAGTCTCAGTCTCAGTTACCTAAAGTCTCAACTCGGCTCGGGCTCGTTTTGTTAGAGTCTCAGCATCAAAAGTTCAGCATCATTTACATCACTAGTACATGGTCAGCTGGTCAACTGGCCTCATGTGCACCACATGTACACCACTGTCAGACACTATTCACAACCACCCCCTACTCCAGTGTAATCTACTATACGGGTGGGGGGGGGTAATCTTTCCTGTTTTAATGTTCATATCCAGTAATAATGTTATTATTGTTGTTGTTGTTTTGGTGGAGTCCTTTCATGCCAGGGAATATAGATGAAGTGTTCACTTATGGCTCTAATGTCCCTTGGAATCCGTTCTTATGTTAAGGGGATCCCGCACATAACACGCAATTCGTCAATTTCGTGTATAAATAGATGGGAAAAACATAGGTCCACTAAAAAAATAGAACTGATATTCTATTCATTCAATTGACCTACTTTTTTTGTATTGTATTCATAACATATACATGCATAGGAAAATACAAATTTATTTTTAATATTATTATTTATTACAAATATTTGTATAAACATATGGTGTGCAGCTAGTAGATGTTAAAGGGCATTGATACCTACATATAGTAGCGGTAGTGCTGTCAATACCTCAATACTAGATGATCACTACAAGCTATACCTGTAGTAGTGGTGGTGTCGATGTGTAATAATTACATCTCACAGCTAACTTCAAGTAAGTAAACATTCCCCCCCCCTCACTACCATTACTGCAGTCGATTAATTCATACTTTGTAATAAGTAAGTGCCATTCCCCCTCCCTCGCCTGTGTGTAGTGAGCTCTGATCAATCATAGGGGGCAAGTCTATGTGCGAAACACACACACACACACTCATCTATGTGTAATAGTATAGCCACATACACACACACACGTAATATGTATGTGGATCTACACAGTTGTATAACTATAGGTAGTGTATGGTGTAGTGCAACATCTAGCTTCATCTAAATGTATATGTGTATACATATCAACATGTAGTGTATAGTAGGATGTGGTGGTGTGGGGGTGATGTGGTACCTTGATGTGGTGCATCTAAATATGTGTATCTTTACTGTTATATTTGTGTTATATGTATCAGTATATAAGTGCATATCATGTCGATATAGTAATGTATAGTCGTATATGATGCTCATGTATAGTTGTGTGTAGAGGCGCTGGAACGATGGTGTGTATGTAGGGGGACCAACCAATCAAAATAAATGTTGTGGTAAAGTGGGGGGGGGGGGGCAATACATGATGGAGGTCCCCCTATATATTAAAGCGGGGGGGGGGGGGGGGGGACATACCCCCCCCCTGTTGCAGCGCCCCCTAGTGGTGTATATGCGGTTTACAGCAGGAGATGGTACCGTAACAGATGACCATCTATTTAAGCTAACTTCGCTGACCATTGGCTGACCACAGAGTTATGGCATTGCAGATGAAGTATACCAACACCACAGTAGTGACCACTGTGGTGTTGGTGTGTTAGCCGGGGGGGGGTTGTATTCTCATGACTAACTTACTAGGGGAGTTGGGGCGATATTGTTAACATTCTCATCTTTCTGATACTTCAATCCCCGTTAGTTACTAGCATTGTATTAGTATCGATCATTTTACAAAGGAATAATAATATATATGTATATATATATGTATATATATATATATATATATTAATATATTCATATATTGTTATGAGCAACTACAAGTGGTGGTCACACCTAAGACCCATTAAACTAAGTAGCATCATCAGCATCATCATCATCATCTCACATATATTAGTGTATTAGTATAAGATTCTCTATTTGAGATGTCAGGGGGGAATGCTGCTACATTCATCACACGATAACTAGCTGCTAGCGTGTGTGTGTGTTTCTTTAAAAGAACCTAATCTCTACATTGATAAGATGCCACACAGCTTCTAGGCATTATTGGAGCGTTGTAAATATCTAGATTATTAAGGCTAACGGGCTCACTGATTGGTTAAGCCTAGATATTAAGACACACCTCCCCATAGTAACAACACAACATAACAAACTTAGGCTGCGTTTTTCGTAATGTACCACAGTATCACAGTCCCATCTGTATGCTTATACATGTAAACTCAAGTGGTACTGTGGGAATGTGGTACTGTGGGATGAGACGTCGAAAAGTTAGTACCACAGTCCCACTCGAGTTTACATGTATAAGCATACAGGTGCGACTGTGGTACTGTACAAAAAAACCCGACCCCTGTAATACATTGCAATATGATTTGTTAACATAATATAAACTATATAATGATGAAGATGATGGTTGTGATTGGTTGATAAATAGATGATCATCACATTAAATATAAATACAGTCAGTACACAAATGCACTTATAGTTCATGATTATAATATTCTGTACTATCGATATTGCTTTGCATTTCAATCAATATATATAAATAAATCTATATATATATAGTGTATATACATATATTATGTAATCTGGTTTGTAAAGCAATTACTACTGGGTTCAATCATTAAGCACACACACACACAACTGAAATACAGTAGTCCTGCTTATTATTATATTGCACACAAATAATAGAGCAGAAATGTGCAGTGCATAAAACCAATAATTAAACAACATAAATCAATACATGGTTAGAAAAGCAAACAATGCCTGATGTTATTTATGTGTACAATGCAATGCAGTACAAACAAAAGACACATACACACACAAACATCAAATGTAAATATACAACTGTGAAATATTCCAATATCAATAACAAATTTAATAAATATATTTAATATATATATACCAATTTAATAGAATAACAATATAATATATATATATATAATTGTATATTAATTGTATATTGTAATATATTACATATATATATATATATATATATATATATATGTATTTATCAATAGAAACAATGTACTATAATAATATGAACATACTGCTATCAATATATGTTAAATAGATCAGATTGTATAATTGGTTTGACAATATAAAGTGTATACATATTTGCATACAATGGGATAAGATAGGCATGAGATAGCTAAGAGGACATAGCCTACAATGGGATAATAGAGGCATGAGATAGCTAAGAGGACATAGCCTACAATGGGATAAGATAGGCATGAGATAGCTAGAGGACATAGCCTACAATGGGATAAGATAGGCATGAGATAGCTAGAGGACATAGCCTACAATGGGATAAGATAGGCATGAGATAGCTAAGAGGACATAGCCTACAATGGGATAATAGAGGCATGAGATAGCTAAGAGGACATAGCCTACAATGGGATAAGATAGGCATGAGATAGCTAGAGGACATAGCCTACAATGGGATAATAGAGGCATGAGATAGCTAGAGGACATAGCCTACAATGGGATAATAGAGGCATGAGATAGCTAGAGGACATAGCCTACAATGGGATAATAGAGGCATGAGATAGCTAGAGGACATAGCCTACAATGGGATAATAGAGGCATGAGATAGCTAGAGGACATAGCCTACAATGGGATAAGATAGGCATGAGATAGCTAAGAGGACATAGCCTACACAGTACATGGTGTACAGTAATTGAAGTTGGCATTACTAACAGTGGCTGCAGTGAGCTAAGTGCTGCTGGGATACATGATTAACATAACTTTGATGTTGTCACATGACTATGATACAGCCTAGCTAGTCCGGTGTGCATTAAGAGTGATTTTATACATGATGTTGATGATGGATTCGGCTGCTACACATGATTCATCCAAATTTTAGTATTGAGAATACCCAAAAAAAATGTGTTTGATTTAGGTCAATATTTGCTGTGCGAGGGCATGTTCACTTTACAAAAAAGTTAACATGGGAATAGATAGGAAAATTCCAAAAAAAAAATATGTATATTTTTCACATTTATAATAAGATATAATCATAACATTTCAGAATATGTGTAATGTGTATAGGTCCTATGAATAATATCAAATTTATAAAAAAAAAAAATTTTATTTCTAGGATTTTTTTTCAAATTATAGGATTTTCCAGAATTTTTGTTGACCTCTCATAATTTTTTACAGAATCGTTATATTTGATAAATTTATATTATTTATAATAAAAAAACAATTAATTAATCACTATATATTACAATTTAGCCGAAAAAATAATAACTACCCTGGTATTTCTTTAATTTTGTTAAAAATAATCAAAAAATGACAATTTTTCTGTGGATTTTCTGTAACTTTACAATTTTTTTTTTCTACCATAGCTTAAGATGTTATATGTTAACGTACAAGTATTATACATTTAAATAATTACTATTTATAATTTTAATAAATAGTCAAAGTGGCCTAATTTTTAGAAAATTTGTATATATATAAAATTTATTTTATTGTTTAAATTAATCTATAACTAATATTGTAATTAGGGATACTATAGATAGTATTTACTATATATTAATGTTATCTATTAGAATAATATAGTATTTAAAAAAGTACTCATTATTATATATACCCATTACAATAAAATACAAATAAATGTACAGAATTCAAATAAATGTCCTTACGGACATTTGATTATAAACATATACAAAATACAATAACATAGGAATAACGTTTTTTTTAATAATTTTTTTTTTTAAAACCTCCGTCTCATCACCAATAATGAACCAAAATGTATATGGTTTAATAAAATAGTATCATGAGCATCATATCTATAGAATCTACTATGAAGCAGTATGATCTGTAAACAAAATCACTCTTAGTGTGCATGTATGTGTGTAGTGATGATGATTATGATGACTTCATACTATTGCGTAATAGCTGGTACATAGGAGGATAACGCATTACATAACAGTGTATATTGTATACTGTATACATAAACAACTGGGGGGATCCATGGCATAAGCAACATGAGCCTCATTTAGAGAGATAGAGAGATTGAGATATATATATATGTATATATATATATATATATATATATATATATATATATATATATATATATATATATATATATACTGTATAGGAATATATATTATGTATTACATTTACTACTATATAAATACATATTTTTTGAACCCCCCCCCCCCCACTATGACAAATAACTGAAAAGGTCCCCTCTGCTATGGTGGAAGTTGATCAAAGTTTCCATCAGGAGGCAGCACTAATTGAGACAGTGGTACACTTTGTAGGGGCAGCACTAGTACTGCATACCACACCCACAATGTGTATTGTTACACACTGAGGTGTCAATCAAATCGGACATCAATGAATGCACTGTGTACACTGTGGCTATTGTATACAGAGAGCCAATGATTCATAGCTATTGTACTCTAATGTGACAATGGGAGACAATGCGCTAATTGTGATGCTGTTGTACATGTAGCAGCCCCTATTACATCACAATACATGACTCATCAACAGTGGGGCACATGATGGGGACCGACAGACATACAGGGATAGCAGGAGCGAGATAGACTTATATAAATGTGTTAGCGTTGTCCTGTTTCGGAGGGTAATGAGATTACAGAGGCATATGGCACACCGCACACCACACACCGCACACATAACGCACACACACCGAACAATGTATAAGTATATACACTGTAACACATGAAATCACATACATACTATCCACACATATAGACATGCAATAACATACATACACGTGCTCACAATGTACAATATACATGTATAGTATATGCAGATCTATAAGTGTGTGTGTGTGTGTGTGTGTGTGTGTGTGTGTGTGTGTGTATGTGTATATGTTATCGATATAAAGAAAGATATGTTCATCTTTCTTTATATCGATGGTATATTTGGGTGAATGTGTGTGTATATTTGGGTGAGTGTGTGTATATATATGTATGTTATTGCATGTCTATATGTGAGGATAGAAGTATGTGTTTCATGTGTTACAGTGTGTATACAATGCATGCGCACTGACATACCATACACACCCACACACACACACATAAGCGCATACACACATAAGCGCGCGCACACACACGCGTGGTGTAGATATAGCAGGAGATATGCAATAGTAGGCGGGAGATGAAGAGATGGTATAGCAGTGAGACTTTGATATTAACCGATGTTGACATAATGATGTCATTAGTAATTACATCATAGTGTGTGTATGCGTGTGTGTATGTTTGCGTGTGTGTGTTTGCGTGTATGTTTGCGTGTATGATTGTGTGTATGTGTGCGTATGTGTTTATATATGTTATATAATAAAGAAACACTTCTAGTGGAATACTTATGATGTAATCATGATGTAATATGAGGGCAGCAGGGGATGTTATTATGTAATAAGGGAGTCTATTACTGTAGTATATACATACTAATAATTATAATAATAACAATTATTTCAATGTTATTCTAGTGTTTATACAAGGTTTTATAATGGACAATAACGCAGTAATATATTGCCTAGTTATAGGTAGTATACTTGATGGTGGTGGTAGTGATGGTGGTAGTGATGGTGGTGGTAGTGATGGTGGTAGTGGTGATGGTGGTAGTGGTAATGGTGGTTGTAAAACCTAAACATAGTAGAGATTCAATGCTAGAGCGAGTGTAGCCATCACTGTGTATTAGTGGCAGCGGTTGTAAAGTTGTATAGATCTCACATCAATAACAACAAATAAAACTGACCTCTTCTGATTTAATCAATAATATAGGCTGGCCAAATCACATGTACACATATGATATTGATTGCAATATATATATATATATATATATATATATATATATTTATATATATATATATATATACATATATATTTTACATATATTGAATATATATAAATGCAATATTATAATATATGAATTTAATATTAATTATGCTATCCAATTTCTATATTGATGATATTATTGAAATTAATAAAATATTAATATTATGAAAATGTTACCATAAATAACTGTATTGATAAAAAAATATATAAACTATTTTAAATTAATCTAAACCTTTAGGTACAACAAAAGTAATATTATATGATCAATAGTAAATAATAAAATAATTTATCTTTTATTATCGTTAATTTTTAATTAATTATATTTAAAATGAATAAGCTAAATTATTGAGAAATTTATATTTTTATTTGTTGATAATGTTAATTGAATTTAGAAACGTTTCTAAATGATTTATCCAGAGATAATATCAGAAAGGTTATCGATGAAAAGTATGGATTCTACACAGAATGCTGTAGAAAATATAATAACAATATCTTCGGAAAAATAGCCAGGTAGTTTTGGTGTGGCATACAAATTATTAAACATGAATACTTTTAATTTTACATTGAAAATCTAGTGTGTAGGCCTGCAATAATAACAGGTGTACACTTGAACACTATGTAGACATAGATTTCAACTAGAACCGAATTTCTATATCTCTCTAATCTTCAACACATGTGCCTCTATTTAGGTATCCTAAAATGGCCGACCATCACATGACACATGCATTTATTAACAAAAGTCAAACAAATAATATTTACTTTTAAATATATTTGATTTTTTTTCTATATAAGCTTATAAAGTACGTTTCGATTATAGGAAAATAAACATTTATATTAATTTATATTATATTATATACTGCAATATAATTTGATTAAATAATACTTTATATGAGATGGTCGGCCATTTTAGGATACATAAATCGAATCACCGGGCTTGTTGAGGAAAATCACATGACCACTACCAATCTAGGTCAGATACAAATCTATGGATACATATAACAATATGCTAATCAGTGTTCAGTGGTGGCTGTTGTCACTGACCACTGGACTGTATGGTCATATTCTGGTGACATATACTAGATGAATTAGGATCCACTGCAGTTAATACTATATTGTAACTAGTATATTAGGTGATAATAATGGACTGATGCATGTACATTTCATACATATAAGGTATTAATAATACAACATCAATGTAGCTAATAGTGTAAGTAGTAATGCACTGATACATGTACATTTCATACATGGATGAAATACACTAGATAAATAAAAATGTAGGTAACAGGTATTAATGGTAATAATACTACAATATATCAAGAGTATGTTAAGTGGCAGGTGTCAGGTATGGCACATATACACTGTACATTATATTTGTTAATGTTCAATGTAAATTCCTATCTTTTTTAAATATTGTATTTTGATTTCTGAATTTGTATATAAATTATTATATTTGGAATGAATGAAGAGTTATTCCGAGATAGCTGGTACTTTTCTATGAAGGGAACTAAAAAAGTTACAAAAACGGGCTACCCTAATGTACATTTCATACTGTACTGAAATATACTAGATACATTAGGGTCTAGATGACCCATATTAATGGTAATACACCTACTACAATGTAGATACTAATATAGGTAGTCATTCACTGCTATTAGGAAATTTACATGCATACATGTCATACTGTGGTGAAATATACATGATGAATAATAGTTGGATGACCTAGTTGGGTTAATAATACAACTACTACTACAGTGAAACTGTAACTCGATACATTCACACATCACACAGTATATATATATATAGCGAGATAGACATGGACCCCACAGAAGTAACAATAGGGGTGCATGTTAACTACCTATGAGAGAACTCCCTGGTCACAATCATTATAACACAAGTAAAACACATTATTTATTAGAAAACTTTGAAATATGAGAATTTCTCATATTTTTACTATGTTACTTGATTGTAATTTTGTATTTAATTTCTTAATGAGATTTTAATTCTCAGTGAATGAATATAAACAAGGTAAGCAGTAATGACCACCATGCATAGCTATAATGGGTGTATTGTTGTAGGGTGGGGGCATTGACATAGGAGACATGGCATAGTTGTATGGGGCATATGGGGCATATGTTATATCTACTCTTCACTGTATACTGTAGTGAAACTTGTATTCAATAGATGATATTGCGATGACATCTGGATGATAAGTAATAAATAGTCTTATCTTGAAACCCTTAGAAACCTTTAGAAGAGATATGAAGTGTGATATTAAATTTATTTTTTTATAGCAAAAAAAAAACAAATATTTTAATAAATGATTAATATTATGATTAATCATATATAAAAGCTTGACAGATAACTCCAAAGCCCCTCCTCCAGGTAAAAGGTATTGGTACACTGAACATAAATATCTTATGTATATTATTATACTATCTATGGTTTGATAATCAAATAACAGCGATTTCACTCATATCCTGAAATAGTATCTACATTTATATCATATTTATTAATAATATATGAGAAATTTATGATGGATAAAAAGATAATTTATATTTCGAATATGTCAGATTCATTTATTTCAATAAATGTAAAACTGACATCCCTATGTTAGATGTTAAATGATTACTGATACACCCACACATTGATATTGACATCCATCTCAACAATAATACCAACTACAGAAAGCACCCTTTCCATCACATATACCCCACAGAACATATTAGTACTACTAGTACCGGATCGACCCCACCCCAACCCCCAGACTTAGCCCTGGTACTATCCACACTCTAATCATTAATATGGTATCTGGGGTTTGGTATTTGTATCATGGACAGATGACCAGACTAGGGGACTGTTGCTGCGATACAATAGAATTGTCCTAGCTAGATAATAGCTATCTCGGTAATGCTAAATATTGTCCTAGCTAGATAATAGCTATCTCCGTAATGCTAAATATTGTCCTAGGACTATAGATATCTTGTTAATGTTAAATATTGTCCTAGCTAGACAATAGCTATATCAGTAATGTTAAATATTATCCTAGTCAATATTATGTTATCGCAGCAACATGGCCCAGCTTTGTATCCACACAATATATCAAGTGAATGGCCACCTGTCAACCCAATCTATTTAATATAGCTTATAATAATTAATATACGATACACCGCCGAAAACTCATTATTGATGTTGATCGCAGTGTCTAAACAAATTGGTTACAAGGTTACTAGTCCATGCTACAGTGACCATACCCCAAGAGATACGGTACAGGATAGGTGTGGTGTACCTAGAGAGAGCTACTAATGCTGATCTCTGATGTCAGCATCTCTGTATCTGTGTTGTTATGTTACAATGTACACTATTCTTATCTATATTCTTATGATTAGCATGGTACTAGTGGTGGTGGTGGTGGTAGTGATGATGGTGGTAGTGATTAGGGGCGCTGCAACAGAGTCCCTGATCACTTTAAAATCTAGGGGGACCTCCTATGTATTGATCCCCACCCCACTTTTACCACAATATTTATTTATTACCCCCTACATACACACCAACGCCCCTAGTAGTGATATGTAAGCAAACTTAAAAATTAATGACTTAATTATAAAGCAATCATCTTATATTTTATTTTTGGGTATATTTATAGATGAAAATCTCAATTGGAAAAAACAGATTCATAATATTAAAAACAAACTTAATCGATGTATCTCTTTAATAAATAGATTAAAATCTAAATTGAATAGAGAATCCCTTATGAACATATATTATTCTTTATTCCATAGTCATTTGCATTATTGCTCAATACTCTGGGGTAATACGTATTTTAGTAATATTAAATGTATTACTATATTACAAAATAGATGTCTAAGATCAATTTATTATCTACATAATAGAACAAATATTGACCATATTTATATACATAAACGTATTCTCAAATTTAATGATATTATTAATTTAAATATTTACAAATACATGTATAAAGCTTGGTACAATAATAATATACATCCACAAATTATTAAGTTATTTAATAAAAAAAAGACAATATATTCTCTAAGGTCAACTAATGAATTCGTTGTTCCCAATATATCACGTTGTTATGATAAATTCTGTATTGGTTATAAAGGTCCTTTGTTATGGAATTCACTATCTATTGATATCAAAACCACTAACCCTTTGAAAAAGTTTTTAAAGGTTTTAAAACAAAAAATTATTGGTCACTATTAAAGTCTTATTTATTTATTTATTTATTTTTATTCAAATGATGAAATTCAGTAATTGGAATAGTTTTTAATTAAATTATTTGTTTACAATATTTATATATTTTAACAATTGTATTATCATTTGTTTTTAAATGTATTGTTTATTATTATTCTTATTATTATTTGATTAAATTTGTATTACGAGTTACCTATTATTATTAATATTATTATTATTATTATTATTATTGTTATTATTGTTATTATTATTATTATTATTATTATTATTATTATTATTATTATGTCTTGTATATATTTTATTGTAATTTTATTTATAAGATTTATTTTTCATTACTATTTATTATTTTTATTAACTGTTTATTATTATTTTATTATTTATATTATATTTTTTTATTTTTTATTTTATAAAGAGGAGGAATTTCGTGTTTTTTGTATATTGATTGTAGCGTGCGGTGGTGTATTATATGCCGAGTACTAAGTTTACATGTATGATTGTGGTGGGATCATCTCAAGGTATTAAGGATTTGGCACATCCTTACTGAAAGTTGGTAGCCTTATACTATTCGTTCGTTGTGTCGTTTTATGAACTATGTGTTGTTTTTCCCTCTTTATTTGTACACGTCTTGTTTTATTGTTATTTGTATCTATTATTATTATTTTTATTATTATTTATATATAATATTTATTTGTATTTTAACTATTTTAATATTTAAAATTTTACTTTATATTTATATTTTACTTTTAATTTCCAATTTTATTTTATCTTTGTAAATTTTATTACTGTTTGTTTTTTTTCCATTCCTTTTGCTGACAGGTAGATATCTCGATAAGTTCAATTAACTTCTATATCTACCTGGGTTCATTCTCGTTTATTACGACGAACCAATCTGATTATTATATTATTATTATTAACTTAAACTAGGTTGATTAGATATTGTACAATCAAATAATGAAATGTACCTGGAACAACTAAAAACAGATAGATGATATGCTTATATTAATGGTTATGTCATCACCATTGTTATATACCATAGTAGATGTGTTACAAGTTTCATTGTTCTAGGTATATTATTACTTTCATTGTTACTATACTAATTGTTATGCAATATATTGTGGCTGTAATCGAGTATGTTAATTCTATGTATATCTCTTATTGGTAACCAATCAATCAATCAATACATACATGAATACTACAAAGAAGCAGCATAGGGGGAAGTATATGTAGAGGATATATTCCATTTAAATACTACACTTACTATTCAACATCATGTGTAACATACTGTGTTCATCTAAATATAGCCTGTTACATAATATATGTGTGACCTACTTCTAGTGTATAGTATGTGAATGAATGAAATCAGTTTATAGAGAGTCTAAGGAGAATCAGTGAAAGCTTTATTGATTGATTGATACCTCCTCCTTATGTCTAGCATATTTAACATGTAAACTTATGTGAATGTGCATTATAGGATAGGTATTTCATAATCTTACTATATTCTATACTAATTATGTTTATTAATTTTGTTCATTGTCACTTTATATGTTTCATTAGTAAACAATACAATATATAAACATGTATATGATAAGTTGATATCACTAGTTATGGTGTGTGATATATAATGGTACAAACAGACGAATATACATAATATAATCACAATTAGTGATGTATTAATACACAATGTGTATATAGTTTATAGATATATAATATATATATATATATATATATATAATATGTACATATATATATATATATATATAAATAAATAAATAAATAAAGCATATTTATCATTTCCTTGCCACTTATCATTTCCTACCAGCTGGTATGCTATGAAACTGATACCTATAATGTATAACAATTGTAACACATACATAGTGTGAAGACTGCAAACAGTGCTAATGCAGCTATGTGTCATGCATAAGTCAGAGTGTGTAGTAAGTGAATGGGAGGGAGGACACTAGCTTATTGATGTGGCAGTCATATGGGGGGGGAGGGTATGGTGAAAATGTTCCGGGAGTATGCGATGGAAGTTAATCTCGCTCGGGTGTTAGTTAGCAGTGAGTTATGTTTGGGAGGTGAAAGGTTTCTTCTCGTAACCCGCACTTTGTATTCTCAATTTAAGAGTAATACGTTATTAATTATATAATAATAATAATAATATTGATTAGAAGAATTTTAACAATTTTTTTTTCTGTTATTTTACAGTAATATTTATATAATGTTTTCTTCTAAAGGGCTTCAAAATAATATGAATATTTTCTGTTGTAGTTGACCAATAGATATATAAGTATCAATACCTATACTACAAGTGACTCATCCTCTCTCTCTCTCTCTCTCAACAATATCAGTTACCCTAATTACCTACCCCCCCCCATGGTCCCTCATTAGTGTACCACAGCTAGATACAGAGGTCACAACTACAGGGGTTACAGTCAGGCATACACACTTACTACACTATGCTACCCCTACCCCTACCCCACTACCACCTATATCGTAACTACTATCACAACCACTTGAATAGTACCCTAGTTACACTATACTATACACTAGCATACCAGGCTATGTTACCACAGGTAGTGTATGATAATCTATCAAGAATAACATGACTTTATAACTAACACATGTTATATGTGTATAGAATTATAGAAATTAGTGAGGATTTCTAATCCCAATGTAAATACCTCACTACTATATATTCAATATTGTATAGTATATATATATATATATAGTATAGAATACTATATATATTATACTACAGTAGTGAATAAGTGTGTGATGTTGTATAGTAGCATATTATACTCTATAGTATGGTAGGGTAGAATACAATTCATTATGGTACAGTATAGTGGATGAAGGAAGCACTGAGATTGGAAGATTGTTAGGAATGTAAATTGATATACATTGAATATAGCACAAGCTGCATACACCCCTACTACTACTACTACTACTACTACTACTACTACTACTACTACTACTACTACTACTACTACTACTACTACTACTACTACTACTACTACTACTACTACTACTACTACTACTACTACTACTACTACTACTACTACTACTACTACTACTACTACCAAACTATATGTAATATTATAGCAGTGCAATAATATCAACATTATATAATACACTAATACATCCAAACACATAATAATATACACATAATATATACACATTATAATATATATATATATATACACATTATAATATATTAGTTTGTATGTAGGTATGTGTGTAAGAGAGTGGGTAGGTTGATGTTAGCCCCCAGAGAACATGTACATATCAGTATAGCAGCCCAGAGATAGAAAGCTCACCCTCACCCTCACACATGTACCACTAGGCTAGGCACTCCCTGTGAACACACTCGGTGAGGTATTATTAACACATATGTGATTTATAGGCTTCACAGGATAAGTAGTCACACACACACACACACACACACACACACACACACACATACACACACACACACATGTGTGTAAGCGAGATGGCTAAACTAAAGGAAGAGCATCCTCAATGAATATAGAATGCAGTGTGATCACCTCTACTATTAGTGTGGGAGGTCATCAGTATTATCAGGGGTCGTGTGTACTAAGATACACTAAGTACTGGTATTATAGACAGTGTGTATGTCTACTATCTACACAAGCACTATGACTACTACTACTACTACTACCACCAACATAACTACCTTTACTAATACAACTACTACTATTACTACTACTACTAATACTATACTATACTATACTATACTATACTATACTATACTATACTAGGACTTATTAGGACAAGGATAATACCATACAAATAGTAACATTTTTTTTCTTGTGTTTTGATATATAGTTTATTAAGTTCTTGAAACACAAGAGAAAACAAGAACTGCCTGGAGTCGAACTCAGGACATCCGGTTTACTAGATTTTGGTTGTCCCACTGAGCCATAGACCCAAGACTAATATCTATATATATATATATATATATATCTATATATATACTAGAGTGTATGTTAAGGAGGATGCCTTGGTATGGCAGTGTGCAGTGTACGAGAAAGTCAGAGATGGTGCATATGGTAGTGGGAGTAGGGGGGGTAGTAGGGGGGAGGAGTGTAGTGGATAAGTTACTTGGCTACTCTACTGGATAAAAAAAACTTTGGTTAGGGGGGTTCCAGTGTGTAAACAGCGAGCGCTCGGGTATAAAATGTAGGAGAGAAGTGTATTTATATAATTTATGTAATTAGAATGTAATAACTACTATAAACAATGTGACATTATATATATATATATATATATATATATATATATATGTGCATGCATGCGTGTGTGTGTGTGTGTGTGTGTGTGTGTGTGTGTGTGTGTGTGTGTGTGTGTGTATACATGTATACCTATACGAGTCTGTGTAAAGGTTATTATATATATATAAATATAGCGCATACATGTATATTTCTTAATCATAGACATATAATATATATATATATATATATATATATATATATATATATAAATAAACATTGTTTTATGTTCATTAAATCCAGAATCAGAATTCAAACAATTTTTCACATTTAATTGATAAAATAAGAAGTAAACAACATGCAACATCTATGTAATATAACATGTATATATAACATACTATATATATATATACAACGAACTTAAAATAATCACATTAAATAATTGATGTAAAAGACGGAATACTCAAGTGCGGTAAAGAGTATCGGCATGTGAGCAATACACAGCCTCTCACACACACACACACTCACTCACACACACACACCCACACAAATACACACACCCAAACTCGTATACAGGTACTAATGAATGTACAGCATTCAAGATAGGTGGACAAGGATTAAGGAGGTGTTAAATTAACACTGTTAATGCCCTACACTGATTGATAGTATTTCATAGCTAATCATGTCTATTGCTATGCCTATTGCTACATCTATTGTCATGTCAAATTGTGATATATGAATTCATGAATGAATGAAATAAGTTCATAGACAATGTCTAAGGAGAATCAGTGAAAGCTAGTAGCTTTTTAATTATATATCTCCCAACAGTTGTGTGTGTCATATTTCATCATCTTCATTCGGGGAAAAATACAATAAAATTACATACAAATAGATATTAAAATAAACAATATATTGTACTTAATTTATACAATTTATATAATTTATACTTAATTTATATAATTTATACTTAATTTATATAATTTATACTTAATTTATATAATTTATACTTAATTTATATAATTTATACTTAATTTATATAATTTATACTTAATTTATATAATTTATACTTAATTTATATAATTTATACTTAATTTATATAATTTATACCTAATTTATATAATTTATACTTAATTTATATAATTTATACTTAATTTATACTTAATTTATACATGTAAATCATCATAACTATGGCGATATCTATTAGGATGTGATGGACACATCTATTGTACTGGTAGAAGCACTGGCAGTGGTCTGGCACAAGGCATTAGCTGGGCGATGTCCAGTGCAATGTTGACCACTCACATATAGTAGCAGCACAGTATCAGTGATAGACACTCCTATAGTGGTGGAATAGTGTGTGTGTGTGTGTGTGTGTGTGTGTGTGTGTCTCTATGTGAGTGTGTGGGTGTGTAGGTGTGTGTAGATGTGAGTGTGTGTGTGTAGGTGTGAGTGTGTGTGTGTGGGTATGTAGGTGTGTGTGTAGGTGTGTGTGTGTATATATGTGTGTGAAGGTGTGAGTGTATGTGTGTATATGTGTGTATATATATGTATGTGTATTGATAATTAATTTTTATGTCAACTATTTATCACATTTTTCATATATTGCATAATAAAAAAGGGTACATTAGTTAATTGTTTACTGGTATGTATTCAATTATAAACACTTTGTATATGTATATATATATATATATATATATATATATATATATATATATATATATATATATATACATTATATATATATACACTTGTGTACATGTATTTGTTCATGCCTAAATTATTATATTGTTATTTTTATTATACTTGTATACACTCAGTACATACATAAGACATATGTGACATATGTCATATATACATATGTGACATATGATATGTCATATATACACTGTACATATGACATTGTACACTGTACAGAACTGTACAGCGCTAAACAATGCTTCAACCAGCATCTCATAAGTATCCACTACAGTGCATAGAGTTTTCTATACAGATAACACATACATAGATACAATTACATAGATACATTGTATATTTAAACACTATTGAATAAGTCAAATTCCTACAGTGGGTAAGATAGGGTGATAAAAAGTAGAGAAAAGTAAATAAAATATAGACACAACGATAGAAAAAAATGAATGAAAACGTCATGTACTGAATAACATTAGGAGATTTGGTCCACAACTGTGACAAGACTAGATAGCAAGCTTATATCCACAGTGAAGAGTATCTATTTATAGAATTGAGTACATTTAATATACAATGTTATCTAATATAATCTATATATATATTACAGTATTTCATTACATATCATTTAACTTAATATTGTGCATATAAATTATTTTAAATATCATTTATGGATATGAAAATAATCTAATCTAATAGATATTATGAAAACAGAAATACCAGGTTATACTCAGATAATAGGTTTTACATGGAAAAAAACCACCATTAGTTTTGTTTTATATGAAAATATGCAGTTATTAATAGATAATATATATATATATTATTAAAATTAAGTTTAGGATTTTTGGTTTTTAAATTATTGAAATTGTATAGGTTTTTAATCTGTAGAGGTATAGTAATTTTTTCAATTTTAATGTTTATTAATGTTACTTATTTTCTAATAAAATCATATCTATTATGATAGATGCAATATAATGATCTAGTGTCAATAAATAATCCTATACCACTAAAATATTCACTCATTTTTAATATTTTATAAAATACAATTTTATTATTTTATGATTAACCCAAAAAAAAATGCCAAACCTCAATATAACCCAAATACATATATATATATATATATATGTAGTTTAAATTCTATATTTATTTGGGGATATTTTCCAACATGGACATCACGAGCATTGTTCATATAATGTAGAGTATTCTTTTCTATAAGCTTTCACACAACATACTTCATTAATATAAATACTAAAATTCGACCATGATTTAAATATTTACCCATAAAAACATGTGGATATAAATATCAAAACACCGATATAAAGTGACGTAACATTCGCTGATAAGCGATACTATGTGTATTACTAATGTAGATAATAGTTAATACATGAGTCATTGGGAGATACCTATTAGACAGGTTCATGGCTCAGTGAGAGAGCACTAGATGATGATGATGATGATGATGATGATGTGGATGATGATGATGATGATGATGTGGATGTGGATGATGATGATGATGATGTGGATGATGATGATGATGATGATGATGATGATGATTATGATATGGATGATGATGTGAATGATGATGATATGGATGATGATATGGATGATGATGTTGATGGTGTGAATGATGATGATGCTGATAATGTTCATACATGGTTTATTGGCATAATAGGGTTGCTAGTCCGATTGTGCACAAATTAAACAATAACAAATGTTAATAAAGAACACTACAGATGTATAGTAATACATACATATAGAGAGTATAGAGAGTCAACTATATATGGCCGTGCCATACTAGATAGATAGAGATATAGTATATTGAATTAATGACATAATAATGACAACAAAATACAAGGATATGATAAACGATACAATAAGACACGAAATGTGAAAAAACTGAAATAAATAAGTATTGAATTCAACTAGAATTACAAGCATGACTTCAACGGAGGGTGTGTGATATGATACGAGCAAGGAGGTCTATGGAGACGGTGGGTTTATTGACATAGGCAAATGTAAGTAATACGGAATTAAAGTGTCAAAGCGTGATATAATGGGTTCGGTATCGTACGAGAGGTAGACGCTAATAAATATGGACGCATGTACTAGGTACGATTCATATAATATTAACAAGATATCAATATAATATTATTGATAATTTATAATATTAATGTAATAACAATTACATCGACCACTTAATAACCGCATCATCGTACATCAAATATTATGTGATATAGGCTACCCACCTGTTTATCAAAACATCACAAATCTATAATTTAATCTTAGGTTTTTGATCTGGCTGAATAAATAACATAATTAAATTGATTACATAAAATATTTGAATCGAATGAATATTTTTGATATATCGAATAATTTTGATCGATTCTAAATAGATATAATAAATACAATAGATCATCGGCTTCAACTTTAAATCGTTGTTATAAGACCATAATCAAAAATCAAAACATGAGATCGGAAAATGTTACTATTTGTATCGTATTGTCCGGGGCCTCTCACAGTTATTGATAACGTCTACGACTTCTTGCGTGGTCCGTTTGTATCCGCTATTTGTATTGTATTCAATATATATATATATATATACGAGATTTCAATTAGAATTTAATAGTATAGTATTTAATTAATAGTATTATTATCCTCGCCGGTGTATCATCACTCTGAACTATCTATCTAGTATCATTATTACTGGTGGAGAGAGTTAAGAGAGAACACCTCACTTAACCGTGAACATGGGCTATATTATCGGTATGATACGTAGTGGCGCTGCAACAGGGGGGGGACGGTGGAGGGATATGCCCCCCCCCACTTTAAAATCTAGCGGGACCTCCTATGTATTGGTCACCCCACCCCCCTTTTACCACGACATTCATTTTGATTGGTTAGTCGCCCCTACATACACACCATGGTTCCAGCGCCCCCCTAAGTATCCGCCGTGCTTAACACCGCTCGTACGCGTTACTTATAGTCTACGCAGTGGCGTGAGAGGTGTGAACGGGGTGGAATGGTCATATAGGATACACTATACATTAGGGGGGGGCTATCTCTTATGCCGTGAATAGGGTACGGTTAGAATTAGCGTAACATTCATATCGGTACGTAATATTAACTGGTGGAGGGGGAGATGTGTGTGGTAAACTGATATGTTAATTCTTCGAGGCTATATCGAAGGTAATAGAAAAAGAGGGAGACCAAAGAAAAATTGGTTAAATGATATTTTTGAATATTCTAATCTCCCTCTTCAGCAACTTTTAGTTAACGCGAAAGATCGTTCTAAATGGAGAGAGTTGTTAAAAACACTGCCATGTTCTCCCCCTACGATGCCAACATCACAGGACTAAGTACTAATGTATTATACAACTAATATAGTATAGCGTATTAATGTATTCGTGCAGTAGTATATATTACGTACATGTGGATATGTCGGATGAAACGAATAAACGATACGTAACAATATAAATGATGCATGCCGTACCTGATTAGTTGTGTATGTATATATTATATATTGTATTATTTTAAATAGGTCATGCAAAATTTTCACCGAAATACTCTAAATTAGAAAAATACGAAGTTAACTAATTATCGGATCAACATATCTATACGATCTACGGACAAATTCGATGGATATCGATATCAGTCTATCGCAAAGTTAATTTGATAGGCTATACAATGGAAATCAATGTCCGTCGATCATTATATTCACTTGATTGTATTGTATTATATGTACAGATGTCCGTCGATCGACGATGGTTAATATTATATTCTAAATATAATACAATTGAGTGAACTTAACGATCGACGGACATCGATGTCCGTTGAATTTATGCGTCGATCGTAAAGTTCATTCGATCCTAATTATCTAGTAGGTGACAATGCTAGACGTAAATACTAATAGTTATTAAATTTGTTAACGTACCATGTTATTTAGTTCATTTATAAAAAGTATCGTATGTTCTAAACTTAAGTAACGACTATATTAATCGAATATAATTTATAGATTTAAAAATAAATAAACGTTGAGTGTTTAAGTTACAATGTATCATATTATTTATAGATCGTAATATAGTTATCATCAATATGAAATGTAGGTTATCCGCGTATATATATTATAAATGTTAAAATAGGTTTATATAGTATACATACAAAATCTGCCCATATGATACTTGAGTATTTAACAATATATTCGTAAACAATAAACGATAAACTCAGAATATATATATATCAAGCTTTTATCAGTTAAAATAAGAAGCAATGCTTCAAGCATATTTAAAATTATTTATATCTATATTATATGATTACTATAATTATTATAATAATAGTATTATATATATATATTATATTATTACTATTATATATATAAATTAAAATCTCATAATATTATAAATGTTATCAATTTAATTTTATTATAAAATTTAAATAGTATATTTTAGGTATTTTATGGTATTCAATAACAAAAATATTATGTTATAAATATAATATATATAGAAGAATTATGATTAAATTATAATATACAAATAAGTAATTATATTGAACTAATAATTAAAAAAACTTAGTAATATCATTGATAAGAAATTATTATGATAATAATTATTTCATATTTTAGAATTTAAAGCAATCTATATACAATCTAAATTAAGGAAATATTATCAATAAATTTAATTTAATTTTAATAATATATTGGTCAATATATATTACGAAATCATACCTTCTATCCGTACAACATGATCTCGTAATTGTTGTGATAACATGGGTACTTGATCGTCGGGTATGTGGTCAATCAGATCGTAAATAGCATATATGCTAGGATGTACAGATTCGAATCTCTGTATTTCATTACGAATAGCTGCAGGATTAGCTGCATATGGCTGACTATTTGATCGTTGATTCATCGTAAATATATATTATAATACCTAGTTAATAATTACAATAAAATATGCACTATATGCGATTGAAATAGGATATATGTTATTCAAATTATATCATTATTTATTTTATTAATTTATAGGAAATAATCGCATCTTCAAACGATAACTTCCGGAAAAGTTGTTTATTGTGTTTGCAGTATGATACCAAGGACATGAAGTCCTTATTTCATAGATTTTAATTCCTAAACACAAAAATAAATTGTATATGCATATAGTATATGATATACGATTCATTTTTAATGATTTACATGTAGAAATAGGAGCGAACTACGACTTCGCTCCTATGTCTATGATTTATACATATAATATTATGATATTATCATTTGTAAATTATGAATTCTAGTACTAAAATAACTTTAGTTTAAGACTGTATTTTAATATTATAAATATATATATATATATGAATGAATGAATTATATTTATTTTACTTGTATAATATACAAAAATTAATAATTAATACACATGGCATATGTATACAATATAATGTAGTTAAATAATGAGTAAAAAAGGAACCCTTTAATAGCAATATGCTTTCGAGAAAGGATTCCACACAAAAATATATAAGTATTAAAGAACAAAAACAAAGAAATATGATAATAACATAACTATAATAATATATACTGAAATTAAATTACATAGTGAATTAAATAGCTCAAATCTCACGTGCGACAAACATCTACTCACAACATGAACACATGGCATGCCCGAATGGCCTTTATCGGCTACATGTCTTCGTATATTAACCAACAAGGATTTTATTGGTATATAATATTTTCTATCATAGAAAACCGTAATAAGGAATAATTAACGGTCATGTGTACATGCTATGAATAGCGTTAAATACACGTGAGACAAGAGTACTATAAGAAACAAGATGTAAATAAATAAAAATAAATATAGGTATAATCGAGATATACAAAATAATAATAAATTTGAATAATATAGTAATAGCATAATAAATAAATAATATCTTTAATATCAGGATAAGATATATATAGATAAAGATATATATATAAGATATATATATATATATATATATATATATATATATATATATATATTATATATATAATAAACATATAAGCAAAGATTTTCCGAAGGATGCTTCGCAAAATCTTTGATATAAGTTTATTTATAATTAACTGCGTGATAAATTTGATAAATAAACATATATAATCCAGCATATTATCAAAGATTATGTGAAGCATAAGCTGCTTCCTTCGGAAAACCTTTTATATTATATAGTATATATATATAAATATATATATATATATATATATATATATACATATACCTATAGGTAATAATAGCTATTATAATACCTATAGGTATTACCTACATATACATGTATAATTATAAATATATATATATATATATTACATAATATATATAATATTTAAAGCCTAGTAAATAAATATTAACTATATATAGTGATACCAAAGCCCGGGCTTTGGTGATACGCAGGACCACGATCATTAATCGGCGATCCTATCGGGATCGGGTTAGAAAGAGAGGATCGGGATCGGGATCGGCAAAGAATCGGTAACGAATGGAGGATCGGGATCGGGAAAAGGATATGGATCGGCGATCTCGATCCCGATCCATAAAAAGGATCGGTGCCCATCATGCTCTAATATTATTATATTTATTTATAGGAATATTAACACCATTTTAGTATTGTATTATTACATTGATATGATATTGTATTGATTATTATTTTGTAATGTTTACCAATGTAGTTGTCCTATTGCAAGACAATGTAGTATTTAAATAATAATTTTGATTTTTACCATAATAGAATGTAATCAATTGATATCATATAATTAAACCACCGACAGTGATGGGCAGGATCGCGATCATTGATTGGCGATCCTATCCAGATAGGGATCTGGATCGGGTACGCAAGTGAGGATCGGGATCGGTAAATGATCGGATAACGAATAGAGGATCGGTATCGGGATCGGGATCGGGAAAATGATAGGAATCGGCGATCCCGATCCATAATAAAAGGATAGGAACCAATCATTGCATATATGATACTCTAATATTATTATATTTATTTATAGGAATATTAACAACATTTTAGTATTGTATTATTAGGACCAATACCTCCTATAACCTCGAGGTTATAGGAGGTCTTGTTAGGACCTACATTGATATGATATTGTATATACAATATTTATTATTATTTTGTAATGTTTTCCAAGGTATTGCAAGATTAGTTTAAACCTAGGTAGTAAACCTACGTAGTATCTAAAATATAATTGTTATTTTTACCATAATAGAATTTAATCAATTGATATAATATAAGTAAATCACTGACTTTGACTCAACGTACAATCAGTGACTCCCCGGTACAATCATACGTACGTCGTACATACGTACGTCGTACAATCAGTGTTGGGCAGGATCGCGATCATTGATCGGCGATCCGATCGGGATCGGGATCGGGTTAGAAAGAGAGGATCGGGATCGGCAAAGGATCGGGTAACGAATGGAGGATCGGGATCGGGAAATTGATCGCATAAGCGAATAAATAGATGATCGGGATCGGGATCGCCGCGGCGGATCGCGATCCATAAAAAAGGATCGGTGCCCATCATTGTATATAATATATATATATATATATATATAGGTATAGGGATAACCTACCTACCAAGGGAAAGTCTCCGATTACCGACCCATACATTATTATTTGTAATAACTTATTCAATATTAAATATATTTAATTGAAATTTTGTAATTAGGGTAATATTATGGCAATGAATAATGTGGCTATTTAAAAAATTATATATAATTATATTTACAAGAATAAACCGGGGGTTGGTAATCGTATACATGTGCATAATACCAATACCTTCTATAACCTCGAGGTTATAGGTGGACTTGCTAATACCGACCCCCTAAAATAATTGTGGTTTAAATAATTGTAGTATTATAATATCCAATAAAAAGAGTAGATATACATAAATATAATTATTATAACATACACGCAATTTATTTTTTATTGAATATATGTTTAATAGTAATATTAAATTTAAATTTAAACTGTATAGTAATTATATTAAAGTAGTGTATATTATTATTTAATATTTATTTATCAATTAGTATGTATATAATCAACTGGAATAAATTATCTTAAATCTATATCAATGATACACACAAAAATTACGACATATTTTAAAGTAAAATACGGATATATTTTGATTGGATACAATACATCACATGGGGTCGGTATTAGGGTATTTAAGGGTATTTAAGGGGTTCGGTAATAGGCAAATAATATGGGTTGCTATTATTAAGATATATTGGTTAATAGTTATACAAATTAAATTATTTTGATAAAAGTTATAAACATTTTATTGTACTACAATATTATGTGAAGTATTAAGTTTTCTTTTAATTAATAAAGTATTTACAATAATTTAAAAAAGTATTATTCAAACATTTAAAAAGTAAAAACAGAATATTTCATTTTAACAAATAACAATTGTAAGATTAAATATTTTGTTAAATAAAATACTTATTCATATTTATCATTAAATTACTAACATTTCATGTATATATAATTTTTTGATATCTCTTATAGTTACTGAGATACGAGAGGGTCGGTATTAGGAGGGAGTCGGTAATCTGAGACTTTCCCCTATATAATATAGTATATTAAACTGTATATATCATATAGTCTATATTATATAAACATATGATAGGATTCTACATTCTACATTCCTACATTCAATAAATGCATTTAATTCAATGGACTTATTATTGAAATATAATACAATATCTTAATAATAATATTAATAACCTATATGTATGTATATATATTATTTATAAGTAACCTATTAACAATTTGTAATACATATTATATTTACATATGTATTGTTTCGAATTATGAAATACAATTACATTAATTAAATATATAAATAATATCGGGATCGGGATCTGGATCCGGATTGGAATCGGTATCGTGATCGGGATCGGTAAAGGATCAGGTAACGAGTAGAATATCGGGATCGGGAAAATGATCGAATAAGAGAATAAATAGAGGATTGGGATCGAGATCGCCGATCCAGGAAAAAAAGGATCGGTGCCCATCACTGCGTACAATGAGTATATATTTTATCCAATTCAATGCATTTTTTATAAATAAATTATATTTAATTCACTATATCATATAATCTATATGATAGGGAAAGTAACCTAATACGGACACTTTAACAATAAATGGTCTTAACATTTTTTGACTCATTATTTGTATTCAAAAATTACAATATATTAATATTATATGATTATAGATATTATTTTGATTTTAAATTTTATTTTATCTTTTAATTCCATAAATAACGGGGGTATACCGACACGGGTACCGAATACGGACACCCTGTGTTATAATACGCGTATACCCTAAATACCACTAGATAAACCATATATTAATGAATCAATCAGACAAATTACAATTACATTATTTATAATTAATTTTATGAATAATTTATTATAATTTAATTAGTTAATAATATATTTGTTTTTATTATTTTTGTATTAATAATACAATTTAAGTATCTACTTGTTTACTTATAAAAATTGTAGATCTAGCTTTATTCGTGGTATTAATATTATAACGCACACGATTTTTATGAAAATAAGAATAGTTCATACGCGATGCGCGCTGATTGGTTATAGGGTGTCCGTATTAAGACATCTAGAGTGTCCGTATTAGGGACTTATATGACCTCTAGAGATATTCTTATAACTTAATGAATATTTGATAAAAAATATAGAAATTATAAATATAATTTTTAAAATGCTTTATTTTTTAATAATTTATTGTTACAATATTTTATATCGATACATTTGTATATTCTTGAGAAGGTTTTAAGTTGATATTTTTTTCATAAATTTAAAAATGTCATAAAAACACCAGTTTATTGGAAATATCAGCAATATTTTGAATAATTACAAAATAAAAAATACTTTTTTAGACTATATATATAATTATGAATATGTTTTGTAGGATGTATGGTTTCTGAGATACAGAGGGTGTCCGTATTCGGGCACTGTCCGTATTCGGTTACTTTCCCATATATTCACTATAGGATTTAATTCAAATGAACTATTATTGAAATATAATACAATATATTAATAATAAATATTATTTGCAATTATTAATAATTTATATTAGGATCTATAACTACATAGGATCCTACAGGGGAAATCCTACAGGGACCCTGTAATAGGGTTATTATAACTACACATATAACCTATATATTGTTTCGAATCATGAAATAAAATCGTAATAATTAAATATATAAATAATATCGTGACCGGGATCGGGAAAGGATCGGGAAAGGATCGGGTAATGAAGTGATGAAGAAAGGGTCGCATAAGAGAATAAATAGAGGAACAGGATCGGGATCGGTGATCCAGGGATAAAAAGGATCGTTGCCCAATACTGTATACAGTGATATATATATATATATATATATATATAGTTGTAGTTATAGTTATATAGATATATTACATTAATAATTGCGTGGCTAAGGATCCTTGCATCGATGAACACTTTTCCAACGAATACTTTATTTTAATAATAATATGCTCTAATACACAGTGTCTTATACGATACCTATAGTATACTATATATATACAAGTTGTATACAAGTAATTAAATGTATATATATATATATATATATATATATATATATATATATATAATTTACCTACGATTGTAAATATATTTCAAGAATGAAGTATACTTCAAATTAAAATCTGCTATATTCTATAACCATATACATTATACCTCATAAAATAGCCATTACTACCTTACCAGATCGATCTTAATAGGCTACACATTCCATCTAATCCACCACTCATCTAGGTTTTCCATCGCGCTTACTTCCATCGTCTTCCATCTATCGTTTACTCATCAAAGTAGGTTATCAACCAATTAATCAATATATGTTGTACTGGTCTTACTGGGCTACGTTGACCATGACTTGGCTCTCAGAGAAGAACATCTGCTGCCAGTTCAGCTTTTACACGCCATAAGTGCACACTGAAACGTAATATTTGCTGTCTTATCGATGTACATTGTACAATGTACAACGTCCACTGGACGTGGTCCAGGTTATAAAGCCATATATAAGTACAGACTAAATTGTGCTCTAAAGTAATTTCATTTTAGATTATAAGTTAGATTTGACGACCAGCTTTTATTTATTACATGTAATGCTACAACCATGACCTCTTATAACCTCGAGGTTATACAACGAGGTTATAGCCAACCATGTTTATATTTTCCCCAGACTTATGTTGACATATTTTTCAATTGATGAGACATAATTACCCAGTTATTTAAAATAATGTATTGCCTTGATCTCGTATCCTTGTAGAATCGTTGGCTTTTCTGTGGTGTCTTTATTGAAACACGCGTGTACTTCATCTTTCCACTGTTTATTTTCAGACCTAGTTATTTGGATACCTCTTCTAATAGCGTAAAATGCGTAATAGTGTTGTATCAATTCATCCTATAGGATGTGTATATAGGTATATAGTGTATATAGGTATATAGTGTATATAGGTATATAGTGTATATAGGTATATAGTGTATATAGGTATATAGTGTATATAGGTATATAGTGTATATAGGTATATAGTGTATATAGGTATATAGTGTATATAGGTATATAGTGTATATAGGTATATAGTGTATATAGGTATATAGTGTATATAGGTATATAGTGTATATAGGTATATAGTGTATATAGGTATATAGTGTATATAGGTATATAGTGTATATAGGTATATAGTGTATATAGGTATATAGTGTATATAGGTATATAGTGTATATAGGTATATAGTGTATATAGGTATATAGTGTATATAGGTATATATACCTCGAGGTTTTATGAGGTATTGGTTGTGTCATCTTTCAGTGTATCCGTCAATATTGTAAGGCCATCTGCGTAATCATTTATTACTAATCAACATCTGTTATATTAATAGCTTAGTGACGTCTACTCTTTATCTTGACGAGTATGAAGTGCAGGTCATGATTCAGGTATAGCGAGTTTCTATGTATGTAATCGAGAAACGGCTTACGAAGTACCTACACGTGTAACCTTATTGTACAATTGCTATACTATCAAATAATCGAGTTTCACCATCCGGTGGTCCTACTTTTTATCGGGTAATTCGATAGGAGATTCGTGATTTATTTTTCACGTTTTCATTTACGTTTCTTCAAGTAGTCCTATGCCATATTATATAAGTATTTCTTTCAAAATTCCTCTATGTATGCTATCGAAGACCTCTGAGAAGTCGATTAACAAGAGTGTGGCAGCTAAACTTTTAGCATTTACACCTTCAATAATTCTCCTTATTGTACATATTTGTCCCGAAGTTGACCTGCTAATTAGGAATCCGTTTTGGTTTTGGTGCGAACTCCCCTTTAACAGTGGATCTAATTTTAGCATTGTTCTGTTTAAAAGCATTATTTTGTATATTTTATTTGATATTAAATTTACCTTTTTTTGGGAATGGTATTATAGTGATATTATTTATATTGTTTAGGTTAAAGTGATTAAGGGTTCGTTTTGTGTAACATGCAAACGTCCCATCTGTATTCAGTTACATATAAATTCAGATGGGACGTTAGCCCAATGTTGGTACTACAACTTCGTTGTACCAACGTCCAGGCCCGTAGGGGGGCTGCGGGGCCCCCTGAGATCGGCTAGGCCCCTCCTGAGATTAGGTAGGCCCCTAAAACTTGTTTCATATAAAGTTTTTTTTCATATAGTATTTACTAGATATTCAATTATATTTATATTTTTATTTTATAATTGTATTTATATTATATTTATTTATTAGAATGTATGTATTTTATTCATATAAATTATAGTGAGGATCCAATTCAGTATTTATGGTTTGATAAAGTATTTTCTAAAATTATGGTAAATATTAAAAATAAATTTTAATAATTTAATTTCATCTGATCTCGGACATTTTTGTCCTAAATGTACAAGTTGTAGAGCAATTTTGGAATAAAATAAGAATATTTACCGATAATATATATTATAATATTATATATATATACACAACATAATGCAAAATCTATTACTGAGACCTGGTTAACTACTGATGATTCTGCTCTAGTTTCCCAACTGATCCCTGATAGTTTTAAAGTAGTGTTTGCTAATAAGTATACATCACATATTCGTGGCGGCCTAGCTCTATTATTCTCATCGGAACTTAACATTATTTCGTCATCTACCACATGTTTATCTTCATATGAAATTATGATCTGTAATATTCAGTTTCCTTCATTATTTACCATTATAATTATACTTATCTACCGTCCACCTTCATCTAGCTGTTTCTTAGCTGACCTCTATTCTATTTTTAAATCTTTCACATAATTTGCATATTCATTAGCCTTTCTTTCCTGGTACTTTATCCTGTAATACTACATTAGTATACTAATGTAGGGGAAAGTAACCTAATACGGACACTTTAACAATACATTTTCATTTTATGACTCAATATTTGTACTTAAAAAATTACAATATATTAATATTATATGATTATAGATGTTATTGTGATTTTAAAATGTTATGTAATATTTTTATTCATTAGATAACGGGGTGTCCGTATTCGGTACCCATGTCCGAATAATGATACCCTATGTTATAATACGGACAGGGTGTCCGTATATACCCTATATAACATTAGATAAACTATATATTATTGATGAACCAAACAGATAAATTACAATTACATTATTTATAATTAATTTTATGAATAATTTAATATAATTTAATTAGTAATTAATTTATTAATTGTTATTCTTTTTTAATTAATAATACAAGTTAAGTACCTAAATAATAATGTTTGTAGATGTAGCTTCATTGGTGGTATTAATATTATAACGCACCAGATTTTTATGAAAATCATAATAGTTCTCACACTATGCGATTGTTTATAGGGTATCCGTATTAAGACATATATAGAGACTTATAGGGACTTATATGACCTATAGATATATACTTATAACTTAATTCATATTTGATAAATAGAACAATTATGTATAAAATGTTTAGATTGCTTTAGTTTTTAATAATATATTCTTATCGATTCTTATCGATTCTTATCGATATTCTTATCGATTCTTATCGATATTCTTATCGATATATTTCTATATTCTTGAGAAAGTTAACCTTTTTTTTATAAATTTAAAATATTAATAAAAAAATCAATATATTGGATATATCAGCACTATTTTAGATAATTTAAAAATAATAAATACTTATTTAGACTATTTATATAATTAGTAATATTATATTCATTAAAATTTTTGTGTAGGATGTCTTGTTTCTGAGATACCGAAAGTATCCATATTCGGCCACTGTCCGTATTCGGTTACTTTCCCCTATCATGATTTATCAGATGATTATATAGATCATTACAAATTCTGTCCATCGATTTATAATCTTCGTTCTAATATTTTTCCATTATTATCTTCTATAATTGATGTGCTTCTTGATGATGTCTTTGTGAGGGTTCTAAGTGTATTATGAACATGAGCGATTACTTAGAATTAAAATGATGCTATTATAGTTTATAATGAAAGAATAGTCTATCAAATAATAATAATAAAATTCTATTTTATTTTGCAATATTAGTCAATCAATATTTGATTAATACGTATACGTAGGGAATTCTCTATAATATTAACTATGGTTTCTCATATTGTTGGCACAAATTTCTAACAATAAATATTAGTCGATTTTGAATGTACTCATCAGTATCAGTCTATATATAAATCAGATTTATTATTTCATATTTAGTATAGCAAGCATGAAATAATGGAGAAATTAATAAACAAATATATTTATTTTTTGCGAGAACTTCCCCAAGCATCATATTCTAGATAAGTTAGATTCTCATGATTAAAAAAATGTAAATGTAAATAATTAAGATGTAAAAAATCAAAATAGGTATCAATAAGTCAAGTTAAAAATAAATTATGTAAATAATAAAAATTATGTATAAATAAGTCAAGTTTAAAAATAAAAGATGTAAAATTATATAAAAAATCATATAATATATATATATATATATATATATATTCTTAAGATTATTCTTAATATGAGCTACGTATAGCTTCTGAATATCCTTCTGTATATTAATTCAATATTCAGTAAATAAATATTCATATATATATATATATATATATATATATATATATATATATATATATATATATATAGATATATAAGTATAAATAAAGGGTCATCGGTTTGGGTATGGGTATGGGTATTGACTAGTGATGTAAATGATACTTTTGGTTTTTGATGCGGAGCCGAGACTTTCATTTTCGGGAAAAAAGCGAGAACGAGCCGAACCGAGACTCTAACAAAACGAGCCCAGGCCGAGTTGAGACTTTTGGTAACTGAGACTGAAACTGCATCAAGCTTTCTATTTGAGATCACTAGTATTGATAACCCCCGTATACCTATATAATATAGGCTATATTATACAACCCCCGTACACCAATAGGTGCACACAACAAAACGATAACAATACAATAAAATAGAACAAAAAAATAAAACTAATCGATAAAATAATAATAATAATGAATTACATAACACCATTGTATAGAGGATAGTTGAGATGTAAGATGGATTATAAAAGAGGAATATGAACGTATATATATATATATATATATATATATATTATACTAGATGGAAGATAATTAATCAAGCATGGAACAATATAGCTAAATACTCGTGTATTAATAATGTATACTGAGCAACAAGCCCGGCAACAATTCGCCGTGTTTGTTACTCGCAACAGTGTACATAGTACACTTTACATTGTTCACTGTACACCCATTTATAAGAGATGATACAGTGGAAAGTTATATAAATGTCAGTGAATATGATAGGGTTTAAGTGACTTCGTAATGATAGGAGGTCAGTTAAATAAGTGAATGGTGAAGAGTATATATAATATATATATAGATGTTTGTTATTGTTATAGAAGTCGGAGGAGGAAATCTTTTTTTCATAGGAAAACAATTTGGTATACGTTGAAGAGATTCAGTAGATTATATATAAATATATATATATATATTTAAAACATATATTTAAAATATATTTAAAACGGCCTGCGTGGCTCAGTGGCTAAGGCGTCAGACACACAAGCAGTAGGACACGGGTTCGACCCTCGTCCGGACCATTAATTAATTTTATAAAATGGGTCTTAAAATATTATTTAGAAGTGATCTTATATAATTGTGTATAAATAAATGATCGGCTCTCGTTAAAACAACGGATGCCTTAACATGAGAGCGGCTTCGAAGGGACATTAGAGCCATATATGGTTATAAGTGAAAACTTCATCTAAGTTCATGGATGGGATGAAAGGACTCCACCAAATAAAAAAAAATAAATAAAAAAAATAACAATATATAAAGTAAGACAAATTAGATATTCTACTGAATTATTAAAATAATATCTTAAGATATTATACTATTTACCATATTGTATACAGTATGGTCCATACTCCATCTTTTCACATGTGAAGTCTGCCGAGTTAGTGCACTATCTCGGACATCAACTGTATCTGATAATATTATTATTATATAGAGTACACTATATATAATATATATATATTGGTATATATATATGTACCTAGCTTAACCAATGTAATAACATACTCTATACTATATCTAATTTTAGAAATAATAAATATAGCTTACTAGGTATATGTATACATGTATACATATTTTAATGTTTTTAGTTATACCGCAGTAGGAGATGATGTATACTCCCTATTATGGGTACCTAATAGGTATACCTATATACTATATAGTATATATTATACTATCTATGTGAGTGTCTATTTATAGTTGTATTATCAACATATTAGTTGAAACAATTGTGAATGATTTGTTCAATATTTGTGATGTATAATACATTTGTATTTATATTATAATAATATTATATATATAATGTATACATTTATATTAGTATAATTAAATTATATATATATATTAGGATAATATATATATATACCTATAAATGTATGTAAATTACTATAATAATATATACTATAGTATATATATACTAGTTAAAAATAATATATATATATATATATATATATGTGTGTGTATTTAAATATAAGTGCAGTATACGTTAGGTAATACATATATGTAGAAGCATGAACACAATAATCGTAAAGAATTAAGGGGATGTCACACACCTTGTTTTGATGAAAAAAAATGTTTATTTAAAAAAAAATTATTTCATAATACTTTATTTTATGATTTGTTTTTTATTATCTGTAAACAAATTATTTATGAAAAAAGTCTGAAATAACATAAAAAGTTTATATATATTCATTATATATGATATATAATGTATTCATATATACTCAAATGCTGTTTTCTCAGAATAATTATTTCGCGCTAGGTGTGTGTATTATGTAACAACTATCCCTGGAGCAGACTGTTGCACATATCACAATTTGTTAATAGCTATTGTCAAGGTAAAGCTCAAACAAACTAAAAGAAATAAGACTACTACAACATATGATCTAGAAAACATTGCTAAGCAATATACTGTAGAAGTCAAGAATAGATTCAGCATACTACAAGTAGATGGCAAAAATCCTGAAGATTTATGGATTGATATACGTGATGTGTGATAGAGACGGCTGAGAAATGGATACCAAAAGTAAAGAAGAGGAAAGTTACAAAATGGTTAACCGAAGAAACAATAAAAATAGCGGAGGAAAGAAGAGAGGCAAAAAGAAAAGGTGAAATAGAAAAATATAAAAAACTAAATGCAGAATTTCAAAAAAAAGCAAGGTATGATACGGAGATAAATTTAAGAGAGAAATGTAGAAAAATAGAAGAAAACAATAAAAAGGGAAGAACAAGAGATCTATATAAGGAAATAAAAGATATAACTGGATCATACACATCTAGATGCGGAAATTTAAGTTCCGGAAAGACCGCTACTGAAGAAAGAGAAGTACAAATTAGATGGCAACAATACACAGAAGAGCTCTACAGGAGAGATCCTAAAATCACTGATACTTTCCCCGAAACTAGATATGAAGATGAACCTCCTATACTAGAGACATAGGTAAAGGACGCTATCAAGCATATATCAAATCGGAAATCATCTGGATGTGATGGTATACCTATAGAGCTTCTGAAAGCAGGTGGAGATGCATCTATAAAAATACTGTTAATTCTTTTCAATAACGTATGGAGGACTACGGAATGGCCAAGAGATTGGAAGAAATCTATTTATCTCCCGATATACAAGAAAGGAGATAAGAAAGAATGTGGGAACTATCGTACAATTGCTCTGATATCTCATGCTAGCAAGATATTTCTTCGAATTATTCAGAAAAGATTAGAACATTTCCTTATCCCAGAACTACCTATTGAACAAGCAGGTTTTAGAAAAGGAAGAGGAACAAGATATCATATAGCTAATTTGCGGTGGATGATGGAAACAGCCAAAGAACACAACAGGAATGTGTATATGTGTTTCATCGATTATAAAAAGGCCTTCGACTGCGTAGATCATGAGAGACTATCGGTGATACTCAAAGAAATGGGGGTTCCTGTTCACCTAATAGTCCTACTGCAAAAGCTCTATACGAAACAAGAAGCCACTATAAGAACACAATTCGGTGAAACTGATACTATAAATATAGGGAAAGGGGTAAGACAAGGATGTATTTTATCCCCCCTACTGTTTAACATATATGCAGAAAACATAATGAGAAAGGCATTAGAAGATTGGGATGGGGGAATCAGTATTGGAGGTAGAATGATTACTAACCTGAGATATGCTGACGACACAACACTGATCGCTGAAACTAAAAACGATCTAATAGCAATTATGGAAAGAGTAAAGTTGGCTAGTGAAAAGGCATGTCTATATCTAAATGTAGGTAAAACTAAAGTAATGATGACTGAAGACCAAGGAGAAATGGTAGTAGATTGAAAGCATATTGAAGTAGTATCGCACTTTATTTTCTTGGGATCTCTAATAACCAAGGATGGATTCTGTGAGAAGGAAATACGCAGAAGGTTAGCAATGGGTAGATCTGCAATGGGGGGATTAACGAAAATCTGGAAAGATAGAGGAATTACCCTCAGAACAAAGATCAGGCTTGTAAAAGCTTTAGTTTTCCCTATAGTCTTATACTAAGAAGAATCTTGGTCAATGAGAAAGCTTGAGAGAAATATGATCGATGCTTTTGAGTTATGGTGTTGGAGACGTCTGCTAAGAGTAACATTGATCGACAGAAAGACAAATGTATGGGTTATTGATAATATAAAACCAGAATGGACGCTTGAGTCAAGGATAGTCAAGGCATCATTATGTTACTTTGGCCATGTTATAAGAGCAGGCGGAATGGAATATGAAGTGATGGTAGGAAGAATAGGGGGTTAAAGAAGCAGAGGGAGACCACGGCAAAGATGGCTAGATAGCATAAAGAAAAACTTCCATGAAACTATCTACAACATGATTCGAGCTTCAAGATGTAGGAGGAGTTGGAGAGCTGCTGTCATCGATGTCGCCAGGGGTCGGATACGACTCGACGGTACAGGTTAACAGGTTAATGTGTATATAAATGTAGGTATCACAAACACTATTCTATGTATTCTACTAATTTGTATTGAATTATATAAATAACATATATAAAAAATGTACTTATTTAATTTTAACTTTATTAGTTATCTATAATCAAGCTATAGCTATCAAGCTAATATTGGACTTATAAGTCCAATATTTATTACCATTTACTTCCACTAACTCCCACTAAACTACTTCTACTCCCAATTATGACTGATTCCACCCATACTGACTTCACATAATCATCATGTAACACTATCGCCACGTCACTCACGGAATGTGACCATTGCCGTAAATGTATTTGCCAATCATGTTCCAAACTCCCCAAATCTACCCTTAACACAATGACTGCCCTCCAAAAATCAGTTTTGCACCTGTAGAACTGACCCTAGGCCGTCCCAACGTAATATACTCTACAATAGTTCCTCCCAAACCTCTCACATGAGCTCCCCTCCCATATATAACAACCACTCCCTTGCACCTGCACCCTAACTATCTCTACAACCCACTTTTTCTACATCTTCACCTCTCACCCCACCACCCAACCCTTTATCCCAAACCATACCACAGTCACGCCCAACTCTCCCACTGTTCCTACCATCTCTACTATCCCCACTCGCCTATCCCCTGTTACCACTAAACGATCACAATCCATCATTTCCATAGCTAAACCCCCCTCGTTTAATAACCCTAACCGCTCATGCATATCTCACCTACTCCCCCCCCCCCCAAATCTGATAAAATTGCATGGACAAGAATTAATAACCCCCCAACACTCCACTTATTAACTTTCTTGACGGTAAATTACCAACTATCTCCCATACAATCATTGGAGCCAATGAAACAGGTAACGACACAGCCTACCTGAAAAAGCTCTTTGCCTCCATCAATATCCACTCCCAGCCACATATAAACTCTCACCGTATCCCACACTCACCCAACTCCTCCTCCAACATACCCAAACCCCTATCCATCACCTATCTTGATCATCATTCCAAAAATACTGTTATCCGCTGTCTCCATTTCCTAAAAAACTCACCCTTTCAAGTCAGGTTCTATAAACTGCTCAACAATTCCCAACTTCTTGCTCGTAAAGTCTGCATCTCAACCATCAATCACCTGAACTCCTCACACCATATCCCCAACTTCAATTACGTTGTCCGCGGCACCAACAATTTTCACATCGCTTTAATTTCATGTGTCCCACCCGATATTGTGATACCTTAAAACCCCTACTAATACCTCTCCCCTTATTTTCCCCTCACCCAACACATCCCTCTCCCTATCATTTCCTTCACGTCCCTTCACTCATTCGATTCCCCCTACACTCCCCACAATTTACCATCCCCACCCCACCTTATTACCCTCAACGCTGCTCTTATCAAGGCACGATCTCTTCGCAATAAAATCCCTTCTGTAATTTCCCTCATGACCGACCATGACCTCGACATCCTCTTCATTACAGAAACCTGGCTATCTCCTCTGGATTCTCCTCATATTGCTGCTCTTAACACTCCCCCTACTATTTCATGCATAACCCTTGCGACTCTCCCCATCCCGGTGGCAACACCGGAATACGTTACAAATCTTCTCTAACTATCTATAATATTTCCTATCACTCGTTCTCCCACTCTGAAGCCCTCAGCTGCGCCATCAGCTAACCTTTCTCTCGTACCTTAAACATTTCCCTTTTCTACTGTCCTACCTCTCCCAACATCAATTTATTCCTTGATTAATTTAGCTTATTAATACCCACTATCACTTCTAATACAATCATACTAGGTGATTTCAACATACATAAACCCATCTATGATCCAGTTCTTAAATAAACTGCTCACCTCATTAAACCTTGTACAACACGTCACCTCTTCTACCCATGTCCATGGTAATACTTTAGACCTAATAATTTCCCCCAAAACTAATAAAATGTTCACTGACCATTCCTTTGGACCACTCTTCTCCGACCACTTCCTCATATTCCTTACCCTTAGTCACCCCAAACCCACCAGACCCCTCACTACCAGAATCTCACGCAAACTTCACATCGTCCCCATTCCTGATTTTATCTCCGATCTATCTTCCCTTCCAACCTCAACGTCTGCTGAACTCCATACTTCTCTCTCCTCCACCCTCAATAAATACGCCCACTTATTCACTAAAACCTCATACGCCCTGACTCATCCTGGTATACTATATCCCTACTGAAATTAAAGCAAATCCTTCGCAAAGCCGAAAAATCTTATTTCAAACATCCCTCCCCTACTTCACATGCCTACTACAATAACCTACAAAATCTCCAACGAAAAGTTATTTATATCGCCAAATCCTATACATTACCCACAAATTTGACAAACTCGCTAATGACAGTAAGTCTATACATAGACTTTCTTCTCAACTGATTGGTCGTTAACTTAAAGCCCATCTCCCCACTGTCACCCCTGAAGAAGTACCACTCCTATTCGACAAATCTTTCAACGACAAAATTTCCACCACCCTTCCCACCCCTGTCATTCCTACCGCCTTTCCCTTATCCCTTTAAAAATGTGAATCTCCAACACTTGATCAAATCATATTCTCTAATCTACCTCCTCAACCTCATCCCTTGACCCTATTCCCCTCCCAATACTAAATCAGATAATTAACACTGTTGTAACCCCACTTCATCAAATCATTTGCGGTTCACTTTCTTCCGGCTCCGTCCCTCCCGATTTCAAAAAATCATTCATCACCCCTATCATTAAAAAGCCCCACCTTGATTCTCTGTCTCCATCCAACTACCGACCTATCTCTGACCTCTCAATCAACTTTAAGATCCTTGAACATGTTATCTCCTCCCAACTTATCACTTACCTTACAACCAATAATATCCCCAACATCTTCCAAAGCGCCTACCTCCCTCACAAATCTACTGAATCTGCCCTAACCCTCATTATCCCGACCTACTCTCTGGCCTTAACAACAACCGTGGCACCATAATCGTCCTTCTCGATATGTCCTCCGCTTTCGACACACTTGACCACAATGTCCTCAGGGCCGGCTTAAGGGGGGGGGGCAAACCGGGCAATTGCCCGGGGCCCCACATTTTGGGGGGCCCATGAATTATTTGAGAAACATTTTTTTTACTATTTATAAACATTTTCTTAACTGTATTTTTCTTATATATTATTAATTCTATTAAATAAATAAAAATAATATAATAAATTAATTAAATATGATTCATTTAGGCCGATTTGAAAAGTGAATTTTACAAAAATTTCTAAATTAAACGAAGATATGGTAGAAAAAGGTACATGAAGATGTTGGAGCACATGATAATAATGATAACCATAGATCATATCACACTTCTCTGATTTTCAGATAAAATATTATGAAACAGATTGATAAATAATTGTTTGTTAAACTAGAAAGTGATAAATGATAAACGTATTAACCTTTTTTACCCAATTTAAGGGAATATTTACCATAGTTCAATCTTAACAATTTATATTTCTATAATTAGTTTACGAAAAAAAATTATACTTCTTTATATTAAAATTAAATATGAGATATATATTAAGATATATTTTAACTATGATTTCTGATGTTTGTAAAGGATTATATTGATTATAATTACGAAAAAAAACTATATTCTATATAGATTTTTAATTTGTATAGTAATTAAAACTAATTAGATATTTTCAAAATAATTGTTCTCAATAGAATTAATTTTCTCTATCTACTTCTCGTATTAATAAAAGGTGTATCTTCTCATAGTGTATATATTATTATAATTGTGTTAGTGTAAATAATATATATATATATATATATATATATATATATATATTATTATAACATAACATTTTCAACAGACTATTATTAGAGAAAGAAATTATATTTATATTCATTGAAACAGATATTATTTATAAATATATATATATAATCTAAATATAATACTAAAGGCATTTTTGCAATTATCCATATAGTACTTATAACTGAATGTTTAGATTTACATCACCCTCATCTATATATTTTTTATATAAATACACACAATGTCGATATTCTTATTTGAGCACAGGTGAAAAGTTATCACTGATAACTTAATAATTGAAGAAATATAAAATTAAAAATATAATAGTATTTATCAGTGTACTCAATTCCAGATATATCACATGTAGGTACGTTAATAGTCATCGTCATATAAACCAAGTTAGGTATTATTATTATATAGTTATTTATGTATGTACGTTAAGATTCATTATCACATTGGTCAATATTTAGCTATTGATTTCTTAGAATTTGTTTAAATAATAATATAATTATAATAGATTATAGAGCTTAAAGTTATGAAAAATCCAGCAATATGTCTGGAAGATTCAATAAAATGATAGATATCATAATATACCATAGTCCAATATGGATCTCCATATCTACGCTGTACATTCCTTAAATCTGGTTGGGCAAAATGCCGTTGAATCTTCGACAATTGTAGCAATATTATTTGCTTTCATCCCAAATAAATATAATTTATTTATCCAAACTAAATAAAGAATATATTAACATCTATATTAAAGAATAATATAATATGTTTTATTGAAAGTATTATCTAATATAATATGGGCATCACAAGCAGATTTTATTAGAGCAGTATCTTGTGGATTTCCCAAAATTACATAATTTATATCTGATATTATATATGTTAAATAATATGTTAACATATTACGTAAATTACATTATTAGAGTCAAGGTATTTATTCAATTAAGATGATTAGTAGGATATATAAGATAATTTAGTATTAAACATATATTATATCATATTGATATACACCTCAAAGGTATTGACTATACAAATATTAATATATATATATATATATATATATATATATATATATATATATATATATATATATATATGATGGGCTAGATATACCCAATTGTATACATTTTCATCATAATATATTCAATGGTAAATAATTAAACTCAAGGAGAAGCTTCTCTAAACTTAAAATTAAATTTTTAAATTATAAAATATTACATTGCAATGATTGTAAGTGAGTACCGTAATATCTATTTACATGCATAGCGTGAATAAGACCCCCTCTATATAGTATAGGCATCTTAAAGTGGGTATCCTTCACACGATACATGTAAATATATATGAAAAAACAAAAATTTGTAAAGATTATAATTTGTACATAATTTGATCACGCATAATAGAATAATAATACATCATTTATATATATATATATATATATATATATATATATATATATATATATATATTTATATACAAATAAATTGAAGTGTTATAGAAATTTGTTATTTCTAGAATCGCACATTTAATTTGTTATAAAATTCATATAGGGCCCATACTTTTTTTTTGCCCGGGGCCCATAGTATGCTTAAGCCGGCCCTGAATGTCCTCATACACAGACTCTCCGCCATCGGCATCACTGGCATTACCCTCAACTGGTCACCTCCTACATTATCAACCGCTCTTCATTAGTCAGGATTAATACACACTCTTCCCCATCCCGATCCATAACCCACGGTATCCCCCAGGGCTCTATCCTCGGCCCACTCCTCTTCAATATTTACCTCCTCCCCATGTTTGACATATTCACTGACTACACCGACATCTCCTTCCATACTTACGCCGACGATCTTCAACGTTATCTTAACTGCACAGACTCCCCTACTTATGCCACTGACCGACTCTCCTCCTGTATCAAGTCCATACACCAATGGTTTACCTCTAACTCCCTAAAACTTAACCCCACTAAAACGGAAGATATTTTTCTCAACTTACCCCTATGCTCCTCCACCCTCACTGAACCACCCCTATCTCACTCGATAACACCTCAATCCCCTACTCTCAACACGTCCGAAACCTTGGCTTTCATCTTGATACAACCCTTTCCCTTGACTCCCATCTTATACATATGTACAAATCCATCCACTACCACCTACACTGCCTCCGCTTAATCAGACGCTCCATTCCCTCCCCCTCGCTATTACCATTGCCTCCTCATATAGCATCCCCCTATTCGACTATTGCAACTCCCTACTATTTAACCTCCCTGAATACAAACTCTTCAAACTACAGCGACCCCAAAACTCTGTAGTTCGCTGCGTCCATTTACTTCCCCGTCGTTCTTCTGACTCCATTACAACTCTCCTAAAACAACTACACTGTCTGCCAGTCTCCTACCTTATAAAGTACAAACTCTCTCTGACCATCCACAAAGCTATTCACCACAACTCCTCTGACAACCTTGCCTCCCTCCTACATCTACACACACACATCACTCCACTCCAGACCCGTTCCTTCAACACCTTTATCCTTACAACTCCCCATCTACACAAACTCCGCTCTTCCAATATACGCTCCTTTGCCCTCTCTGCCCCTTTCTACTGGAACTCCCTACCCAAACACCTACGAACAAACTCATAAACTCCTTCCTTTAAACGCCACCTTAAGACTTATTACTTCGCCCTTGCCTTTCCTCCCACTCAATAATTCTCTCCCAAGGACGCCGTCGGACGACCGATTGCTCACGCACTGATGCAGTTCATAAACCAAAAAAAGTAAGTAATTAAGTATATATGAATACTATTACAAGATAAATGTCAAATTCATATGTGTATTGAAATCACAGATCAATCTAAAAAATCTAATACATTTAATATATTTAGATATATTGGTAGAATTATTATATGAATTATTAGATGAAAATATTTGTAAGGATAATGTCGATGATTACAAATATTTTTAAAATCACCTAATATCAATAGTTTCTATATTACTCCATGTAATTTAAATGAGCTTTTAAAAATTAAATTAAATTTTAAATCTAAAACATCTATAGATAATTTTGGTATTTCAATGAAGTTATTAAAATATATTGCAATTAATATATTAACTCCTTTAGCTTATTTAATTAATGTATCTCTTGAAACTAATATTGTACCAACTATATTAAAAATATCTAGAATATTACTTTAAAAAAGGGCGATACAAAATTATTTACTAATTACCGTCCAATTTCACTTACAGGTCAATTCCCAAAAAATTTCGAAAAAGTATTTTATGTTCGTTTTTAAATCACTTTAATATTTTATCTAATAGTCAGTTCAGTTTTAGAACAAATTTAAATACGACTCATCCAATTATTAATCTTCAAACTCAAATATGTAATAGATTTAGAAATAATAAAATGGGTGCAGCTATTTTTATAGATCTTAAAAAGTCATTTGACACTGTTAATCATGACATTTTATTTATTAAACTAGAAAATATAGGTATACATGGATTAAAAGATATTTAACAAATATATCAGACTGTTAAGGCGGTGTCACACGACGCCCGCCTCTCTATGTATAGAGATAGCAAATAATGGGTCTACGCAAAACTAGGCGCGCAGATTTCTATTCATTGAATTGAGCAAATTGTTGTTATATTCTATTCATTAAATGTATACACATAGTATTACAGGACGTAATTTGTATAATATATATTATATAACATATATATATATATATGCACACATTTTAATTTTTTAATTTACGGAATTTCTATAGAAATTGTTATTTTTTGCAACTATACATATACAAATTTAGAAAATTACGCCTGAATAATAGTATTCATATATATGTTATTTATATAATGCAATACAAATTAGTAGAATACATATACTAGTTTTTGTTATACCTAAGTTTATACACACATACCTAGCGCTAAATAATTATTCTGAGAAAACAGCATTTGAAAGTTGTAAGTATACATATCTATTGATAATATAACATTTTATAAATCAATTGTATGGCATTTCTAGATTGAATTCGCAGCTGATATTTATACAGATACTAAAACTCACTACATTTATTAATATTATGGAATAAAAAATAAATACAAAATAATTTTTTTTTATCATTTTGAACACGGGACATCCCCTCAATCTTAACATTACACGGTATTATTTAATTCGTATCCTTTTTTTAATTAATTTTAATAATGAAATATCTAATTAAATTGTTTCAAAACAATTTATTAAATGTCACATAATAAATAATACCCTATATAGTATACTATTAATAAATCCATAAATTTATAATTAATATGCAGTTTTAAATTTTACAATTTTATTCCTAATAGGAAATGTCCTATATATATATATATATATATTAAAAAAATGTAGGTGTGATATATATATATATCATAGGTATCAACACCTATATATATATATATATCAATGTTTTCCAAACATTGTGTATATTATCAAGAGCATATTTTACTTGATAGGTATTATTATACCTATTATTACATATATGTATTTATTAAATATATATATTTTAAATATAGGCTATATTAAAATATATTCTCGTAATATATATTCATATATATATATATATATATATATATATATATATATATATTCATATTTAAATTATAATTATATCTACGAATATTATAAATACAACAAATTATAATCTCGAATATATAAATATTAAATAGTTGCCATGCTAACGTGAATCCCGGATGTAAATAAACAATATAGCATCAAATTTAAATTTAAAATTCGCATTATTTAAATTGTAATTTATACTGTTATCGGGAGTAAAGAGTACGTTTATTTAATATTATATCCCCATTTATATGTTACAATAAGTATAATGATATATATAATGGTATAATATAATATTATATATTGAATATCGCTATTCATCTCGTTTTAAATAAAATAATCATTGAAAAGAAAATTACAATCACAACAAATTATGTTATTAATAAAAATGTATTTTAAATAATAATATACATAATATATATATATATATATATATTGGTATATTTTGTATATATATTGTATATACGTATATATATATATATATATATATATATATATATATATATACGTATACGTATACGACGTATACTATACGTTATATTATAATTATACTACTCTATTATGATAATAATTATCCAGTGTATACGCCATATACTATAGTAGTCGTACGATATATCGTAGTACTATATATCGTATACTATAGTATACTTATTAAATTTATTAAAATTAGTTATATTACATTATCAGTAATTATGTTTTAATATATATTTATAATATAAATAATTTTAATAATATTGCATAGTATACTGTCAAATATATTTGACAGTATACTATAGTATACTATATAATTACAATATAACATATGTAATATTTTATAATATATAAAATATAATAACATACATTATTAAGTATATATATATATATATATATATATATATATATATTAAATCTAAATAATTATATATAAATTACTTTATCTCAAACCTTTTGTAATAAGTCATGTAGTATAGGCAAAGATTTTCCGAAGGAAAGATATAACACTTACGCGAAATCGTGTAATTCGAATTTGTATACAAAATACCCTGGTGCCACCTATAGCGGGTTACTTTTAGGAACTATGCGTTGTTTATAATGTAAATTCGTATTTAACTATACACTTTTAAAATGTTAAATAATATGCTTTAAATTAATATTTATATGATGAAAACTAAGTGTTCATTACTAATATATAACAAACAAATATGATATGTATGTTTTAACTGCTATAAGTATATATTTAGTGAGTAAAAGCTAATTTATATTGCATGTAATTTAATAGAGCACTGAAAACATTGTTGTATGCAAACAGAGCCGAACCTAAATCTGCTAGCAGCGGTTGGGTATATTACTAAATTACGTTGCATGCATAGGGAGTGTTATATCTTTGCTTCGCAAAATCTTTGGTATAGGTATCAATATGTATCAATATATGTATCAATATACCTATGTATCACATATATGTATCAATAGTATATATATTGATGAAATACACTATTATAAATATATAATAGTATAATCATTAATAAGTAAATACATCAATGTAAATAGTAAGCTAATATATATATATTACTATAGTAAGCTTACAATATGTTAATTATATGTATACATACTTATAAGTGTATATATATATATATATATATATATATATATATATATATATATATATATATATATATATATTATATATACCTATATATTAAATGCAGTATAATGCAATACATTATATATAATGTATTGAAAAGTCTACATTATAGTTGACATTATATACTCTATATTCATGCATTAATTCCCATTCGCAGTGTACACGATGATCGGACCACATTTTCCAGATGTTTTCAAAATACAATGTATATAGATATAAGAAAATATATGTCTATTCAGAATACTTGTCACGATAGAACTATTATCTGAATTTAGTCACTTATTTTTGTATAGTATACAGATTATATATAGTACAACAGTATTACAATATAACATTCATAATATATATATATATATATATATATATATATATATATATTTATACATTTATATCTAATAATATATATATTTTTTTAAATTATTATTTATAAATCAACTTATGAAATTATTTGAAATATTATTTTTATAATATTATATTGTAATGATATCCATATAAATATATTTTCTATAAAGCAATATAAATTATCAAAAAATATCAAATATATTTGTCTGTAGAGCAAGAATCCATACACACATAGGGTGAAAATAGTTCAGTAATTACGCATATTAATATGCGTTTGAAATTGCATAGCATAATATTTGTAATAATTATTTCTTAACTTTTATAAGCTTATTTATTATCTATTACATTACATTTATAAATGACTATAATTATCTGTATAATATATAATATATACTATAGTATCTATATAATAATATACTATAATAAATATTAGTATACCTATATTCATATAAAAATTCTATATAAAAATGTATATGTAAATTAAAAATATTTCTACTTTTTTAAATATAGTAGGGACATAAAAACATGTTTTTATGTGATTTATATATCGTTTTTGGATGCAAATTGTTCATAGATACTAAATTACACAAGTAAATGATAGTTTTATGGAATAATATTTATTTTGTATATCTATGATATTTAACCATTTATACACTGCGACAGGGCCTTAAGTGTATAAAGTAAAATATAATATATATTATTAGTATACTAATCATATAGTAATCCTATATAACGGATTGTTGTTCTGCCACTTCTGAAACAATTTTTATTTTTCGTTATATGATGATAGGCTTAATTCTGTTAATTATCATACGATTATAAATTTTAGCTCCACGTTTGATATCTATATATATAGACAGATATGGGCAAATTTCAAAAAAAAATCTATATTAGATACTGATAAAATATTTTGGATAATTTATATAATAGATACTGATACCGATACAGGTATTTTGATACTTTTTTATAAAATAAATTATAAATACATTTATATTTATAGACATTTTTAATATATTTTATTATAAAAGCATTATTACCTATAGGTAAATTATACTAAATTCATTTAGATCAAATATTTAAGCATGGAAAAGTATAACTACATAGGATAAACCTAAAATATAAACGAAATAATAATAATATAATGAATATAAAATAATAATAATAATATAATACAATTTAAAATAAATGAGAATTGGATTGTAATTTTATTACCAGATGGCTAAAACTTAAATCTGTCGAACGACCTCTTTTCGGGTTATTGATTTGCCCAGCATATGAAAAAACCCTCTCTACATGTGCAGAAGAAGGCAATGGTGTATTAAATTTAATAAATATTTATTTAATTAAATCATTACTATGAATTTGTTCTATAGCATATATGCTGTTATTATCCGATTTTAGAAATAAATCAAGTGGATTTTCTTTATAAATATTTTCATTTTTTTCAAATTGAAAAAAAATTTTCTCGTCATCAATATCTTCATTGTTATCTTCATTGACTGTATGTTTATCTATAGAAAGTAATGCTTTATTTATCAAACATTTAACTTTTAAATGAATGTGTTCGTTATTAAATTCTTTTTTAATTGTTATCCATTTCAATTTGAAATATGGATGATAGACGTTGCAATTATTGCAAAATCAGCATCTACTAAATTTAAAATTGAATAAAATCTCTTCTTAAAACCATCATCGATCACTTTTACCAAAGGTTTACATAGGTTATATAAAATTATATACCTATGTTATATACCTATGTTATACCTAATTATATATTCGTATTATGATAAAGTTTTTCTACATACTTTTCGGTGGCAAATAATGTTGGAAGTAAAGCACCATAATAGATACCGAATTCACCTTGCAGTTTATCTAAAGTCACAGCAATGGGTTCGACTCACATTAAATATTCTTCTAAAAATAATATATCATATTAAATAGAGGTAATTTTTAAACAATTTTAAATTGTTTGTAAGCTCAATCATGAGTTTTGGTAATTTATCCTTATTCAGTGATAATACGTTTAATGAGTCATATAAAGAATTTCAACGGGTTATACAAGGTAATTTTAATTCATAACCTATACAATCTTTAATTACTTCTGCGGATTTAGGTCTTCCGGACATATTCTATAATGCCGAACATTTTGACATTAACCTTTTATAGTACTTGTTATATATGTTATCCTTGATATTACGAATGTCAGTTGTACTGTTATATATTAAATATAAATATGAAACAATTATTTTATATTAAACAATTATAGTAAAATATTAAAATTAGGACATTAATACATCAAATATTATTTTATATAATTATTAAATAGGTTTTTGATTATTCAAAACAAAGCACCAATGAATCATCAACATTAAATATAAAAAATTATTTTATATGTAAACAATTATAGTTGAATATTAAAAGTACATCAAATAATATGTTATATAATTATTATATAGGTTTTTAATTATTTTATTTAAATAAAGTAGGTTTTAAATAAACCTACCAATGAATTCACCAATTCAATGATAATAACGTATAATTTGTTAATACATTTTATTACATTTTAAACATTTAATATATTTAATACATATAATTATAGTATATAGGATATTCATTATATTCACATATTCATTATATTCAATAGAACAAAGAATAATTTATAATAATATACAATAATATAATAATTTACAATACTTATTATTAGAGATTGTTTGATATATATATATTATATATATATATAATATGTATTACTATGTTTTTAATCAATATGTATTTACCTCTATATATAATAATAATTCGTATTAATTAATCCAATACATTTTATATATATATATATAAAATAGAATCTTGCATCATCATAATAGCTATTATTTAAAATACATTTAATTTAATACTCTATTATAATAGATACCAATATTAGATACAATTTTAGCTGTAATAGATACATATATCGATACTTTAATAATGTCTATAATAGATAGTGATATTAGATAATAAAGTATCGGCGATACTGCCCATCTCTGTCTATAGATAACTCTATAGAGGTGGTATAACTTGTATTATTATTTCATTTTCGTCTTCAATCTGGTGGTTTGCTTTAATAAATCATGAAAATGTATGTACCAAGTTTATGTTTGGTTCTTACCTTTTATCATTCATTTTTGATTGTTTTTCTAAATGTTTTTCCAAAAATATCTATATCTTAAAAATCTATATCTATATTTCTTCATCGTCTTGCAAGATAAATCGTTTTTATAATTCAACTACGTATTTCTCCTGAAGGGATATGTCAGATTTAAATAAAGGCAGTTATAAGAGAGTTTTCTTAGTAATTTCTTCCTATTCGCTCGCAAACAGCCTTACATTAGATGATACGATTCGATGATCTGAACCAATGCTAACAAATTTGTTAAAGTGCTATATGCTTCCACATTTATGATGCTATTTCTCATTTTTTTCTCATTAATATATAGTCAAGCTGATAGTTATTGCAGCACGTAAGTATATGTCTAAAGTTTATTCAACTACCTTTGAAAACAGGTATTTGTTAATACTAATTGTTTTTATTTATAATATATTATTGGTATAGGTGTATACACCATTTGTATTTGTTTCTTGATCATATATAAAATGTCCGTCATCTTTCCCTATTATGTATACCTAACCACAATTTCCTAATCATTATTGGATATTTTAATGCAAGAATAGGGTAAGATGACGGACATTTTATATATCATCAAGAAACAAATAAATGGTGTATTATTAATAGATATTATAAATGAAAAACAATTAGGTAGTATCCTAGTATTAACAAATACCTGTTTTCAAAAGAAGTTGAATAAACTTTAGACATGTAGTGAAGAAACTATAGTTTCTATGTCTCTTCTAAGTTCATTGTAGAATTTTTTCATAACTTCATTTTCGCTAGAATTTTTTTGTGCATATATGATTATAATATGTTGTAGGATTTCCATGTAATACATATATATATATATATATATATTTAATAATATTTATCTATATAATAAATATTAGTTTGAAGTCCATAATTATGTTGATTCGCTGAACCCTAGTGAAATGTAGTCCAATGTATCCTATTGTAATTTATTATAATAAATTACAATAGAATACATTGGAATACATGTCACTATGGTTCAGCAAATACAATTAAATTAGGTTAACATAAATAAAGTAAAGCTCAAATAATGTCATTAGGGTGCATATGATTAAGTGTCATTATAGTGAAAATATAAACCCTATAGGATTAATTTTCCCCAGGGTAGGTTTTCCAGTTTCCCTACATCGAATATAATTTTAATATGATATATATCTCATATTGTATAGAGTTATAATAAGTTACAACTACAATTACCAACGCTCAGGTACCCTAGGGTAGGTAACTTATAAGTATGTTATATATTATAATGTATACATTATAATATATAGCCTATACAGTATATATACTACCTATAGGTAGGTATATATTAGGTATTATATATTATAATGTATCTACACTCTAATATTCTCTAGTTTACAGTTTGATTATTTTTAGAGTACTTTTCTTATTTATTATAATTGTTAACCTAGTTATAACCTTATAGGGTACGGCTATAGCTATATATCGGGACATCATTTCCACACCAAAAATTGCACTCGCAAAACCTTACTTTTCAATAGATAAACTTAAATATAATTAACTACGATACTTGCAATATAAATTATAATTCAAACATTTTTAAACGATACAAATGTGATTTAAATTTATTAAAAAATTTTAAATTAAATAATTTAATTATATAAATGTAAAAATAGTAAAAAATTGAATAGATATCAACGATATGAATGTGTACAATTGTATACTTAAGTATCATATAATTAGTTACCGTTAACAATGCTACTTCTATTACAGTCATGAAGTTATGGGACAACGTAGTAAGGATGATCCGGTTCCTGCGCCGACCGTACCGCGAAGAGGACGACGCCCTGAAGATCTCCGACCTGTATGACCAGATAACAGCCATTCGCCGCGAACGCGGTTTCTCGCGCTACTACGCCTGTCCTCTGGACGTAGACGTATACGAGTCGGTGTACCATCGCAGCGAACGACTGCAGTGTTCCGAGATAGTACGCGACGAGTTGGATCGTCTCCACTTCGAGGAGAGAGTTTGGCTGAGACGAGGCGATTCCGGTAAGCCCAGTCGCGTCGTTATCACGGATCCGGAGTTAGACCGGCTAGTAGGGCTGGCATCCGATAGCGAAACCCCGGTCATTGATACATCAGCGCTACGATCCGATACCGTTATAGAAATGGAGTCCACCATCGCTGGGATTAACCTCTCCGGAGGTCAGGGGTCACCGTCAGGTCGAGTGACCTCAGCGTCGACTTGGCTGGAAGTCGCCTCACCTGAGTCCGTGGCTAAACTCTACTCCGTACGACCTATCGCTTCAGCCGAGCGCCCCGCTTGCGGGGAGAGAACCGCGCTCGACCTTCAGGAATTGGAAGCCAGGCGGAAGTCCGTCATGGCGAGGATACTGTGCGACATCCACAAACACCCCATTAAGCTGGTCAGCAGGTCAAGTAAGCACCGCAAGGTCGAGCAGTTGGAGATGACCCCCGTGAGGGAGAAAGTTAAACTGAACATCACCCCGTCTACCCTAAAGGGGGTGGGGCTTAAGAAAACAGGCTACAGGTCCGGACATTTCATTGGCTTTCCGAAGATCTCCATCTATTCGATCAAAAAGTCAAACCCTAAGATGAATTCGGCGCTGAAACTTCAGAACAAACGATCCAGCACCGAATGTCGTAGCGGACGAAGATCTTCCCCGGCCCCGGTGTGCGCTAGAGCGGATCGGATGTGTGCTAAAGCGGACCGAGTGTGCGACTCTAGAGGAAGGCCGACCGACGCGAACCTGGCGGGAGTTCGAGATTCGCTGATGACGTCATTGAAGAACCGCAGAGCTAAAATATCTCCAGACAGTGAGGGATCAAATAAATAATGTTTTAAATTGTCTATACGCTTTAATATATATAATGCATATATTTAATTTATTTAATATAATACCTATCATAATCATTTAATAACTATAATGTATCTATCTTAATAAATATCGTCATAATGTATTTGTCTAAAATTATTTATCATAATTTAAATAATTATTATCATAATATTAATAATTAATTTTAAAAATTATTATAAAATAATTATACTTACTTACTTTAAGTTGAGATCTCGACCAGATCTTGCAATCATTCTCTATCTATTACTTCATATTTCAGCAACATCATCCATTCCATAATTTTTACTAAGAGTATATATGTATGTTAACGGCTATCTACTTCGATTTCTTTTCCCTCTCTTATGATTCCAAAGCAGGAGTTTATTTGCGATCTCATCGTGGTGTTGGATGCATTGATCGACTAATCTCATTCTTCTCTCAGAAATAGTGTCAGTAATTTTTGGCAAATCTTTATATAATATTGTATTGGTTAACTTGCTTTTCCACGAGGTATATGTTGCCATTCTTGGCATCCGAGTTTAATAGCCATCAATTTTCTTCTTAATTTTTGAATCTATTGTCCAACATTCTCTTTCATATATATGCCTTAGATAACTGCCTGCAGGCAAATATGTGGCTCAGTTGGCTAAGGCGTCAGACACACAAGCAGTAGGACACAGGTTCGACCCTCGTCCGGACCATTAATTAATTTTATAAAATGGGTCTTAAAATATTATTTAGAAGTGATCTTATATAATTGTGTATAAATAAATGATCGGCTCTCGTTAAAACCATGGATGCCTTAACCTTCGAGCGGCTTCGAAGGGACATTAGAGCCATATATGGTTATAAGTGAAAACTTCATCTAAGTTCCTGGATGGTATGAAAGGACTCCACCAAATAAAAATAACAATAACAATAACAATATATATATATAATGAGAAATATCTATAAATGTAAATAATGTATTGTTGTGCATTGTATATTATCCAAATCCTATTATTGAAAGCTGATTTAGTTCTTAATTGCATGATATAATACAATAGTAAAGAAAATAATAATAATTTTTAAATTCAATATGTAAACAAATTACGCATGCACTATAATTTTAATGACCTTAAAATTTAAGTAAAATATTATTTGTTCTTCAAACAAATTTTAAAAGTCAATATGCCTAACAAAAGCGACCTTGAAAAAAATGTATACCCATATAACAATATAATACCAGATATTATACTCATCGATTAGAAAATTGTAAATTAAAATCCATCCTACCCTACAGGTGAAGCCCTTCAGTTTACAGTTAACGGCCTATAACCACATCAGCGGTGGCTCCCTCGTGAGGTCACTTCCGGCAATGCACATGTGCCTGGCATGGACATATCTGAAGGTCACACGCGACACAACATCTGGAGACGTATGCCTGCCTCCTCCCGATCTAGGTGGCTGATATATATAATTTATAAAAATAATAATAATTATCTCAACATTTTTCGCCTAATGGATATCGACCTTGAATGTTACCAGTTGACTGCTTACATGATTCACAATGACCTTCATGCCAGCGCAGTTATGTATTATGTGCTGTGATTGATGTACCGAATATTATTGACCAGGAAATGAAGAATTGTAATAAACGCCTATATTAAGACCGGTTTTCTAAATGCATTACTAATTAGTAATGCATTTATATATCACTCATTACTTAGCTTATAAGAAATGTATTGAAAATAAAGTGTGTTTAAATATATTGATTATTGATTTTATATCTTATCATTATTTAGAATAATTCTATTGTGTTAATATTTCATATATCTCTAATTGTCTGGTCCTAGATATGTTGCATAATTTGTTTAATTTAGTATATATAAACAAATATGATTGCATTCTTAACATTATAGCTAATATAATAATATATCTATTAATACCATCTTTCAAGATGTATTACTATAATTTATGTTCAACAATTATCACCTACATTTAATAAATATTTGTAACAACATCTAATATAAAATAAATCTACACAAATTTAGTTTGTATAAATAATTTTATTTAAAATTACATTATATTTTATTAATACGTTACATTATGTATTGTAAATATATAGATAGATAGATAGATAGATATAGTTTATTGTTTAAAACAAACAAAATGACATAAAACAATAATAATAATAAAAAACAAATAACGAATATAAACGAATATATATAATTATTTATAAATGCCATGTTACATATGGTTAAGATATAAAATTAACAAATGATATAATAATAAAAAAAAATAATAATAAAAAGGGGAATTATTCAGATGCAAACACTTAATCACCGTATCAACTTTAGGGAAACGGGTCCTCAATCCCTGTGCCTTGGGGATACAAACTTGACCCAAGAGTTTGTCCACTGACACCCGTAATACCCGATAAATAATGATAAAGAGAATGCAACCGAATAAATTAACCCCATAAAACTAAAAATAAAATAATATAATAATTAAATAATAAAAATTAATAAAATAAAATAAAATTTAAATATTAATACAATGAATTATCAAGCCTTGTAATAAATTAATTGACCGAAGTTGCTGAACACGTATAATTAGATAGCAAATTCCAAGGAGTTGAAATACGATTACTAAAATAATTCATAGTAACATTAGTTTTGCATTTGTCTTTTCGAACTTTAATGGAAGGACCTTGACTTCTTGATTAATACATTTTAAGTAGCCCCGAGCAATCAACATCAACTAGACCATTTATAATTTTATAGGCAAGAATCAGATCAGCCCGTAACCTGCGTTGAGATAATGAAGTTAAGTTTAATAATAATAACCTATTTTCATAATTTGTATATGGTATATCACATCTATAGAAAAGCCTTTTAGTGAATGTCCTTTGGACTTTTTCAATTTTATTTTTTAGGCCTACATAAATATTAGAAGGGTTCCAAATACACGAATTATATTCTAATAAAGGTCTAACATATGTTATAAAGGCTTTTGTTAAGTAACAATAGTCATTAATAATAAAGCATCTAAATATAATATTCAGAATATTAAAAGCTTTACTGCACATTTGGTTTATATGAGTGTCAAATGTCAGTTTAGTGTTAAAAATTATTCCAAGATCTTTAAACTCTGTTAGACTATTTGATTGAATATTATTTATAGTATACGAATGTGTATTGATATTCCCCAATGTCATAATTGAACATTTTTGAATGGCAAGTTAAAGGTCCCATTTACACATCCAGAATGATAGTTCCAATAGCCCGGATTGCAGAACCTTCCGATCATCTATAGATTTATAGATAATTGATATTTTAGCATCATCTGCAAAAAGTGAGGTGATTATTTGTGGTTTAAAAATAGTAGGTAGATCATTTATATAAATCAGAAAGAGGAGAGGACCTATCACAGAACCATGTGGTACTCCTGAAGTTACATTAGTAAAATCACTATATTGATCATTAACTCTCTGTAACCTATTTTTGAGATATGATTCAAACCAGGAATACACATTCCCACATATACCAAGATTATATATCTTGTGTAATAATTTAGTATGTGATACCTTGTCAAATGCTTTTGCCATATCAATATATGCAACATCAGCGAACATATGACTATTCATTGACCTCATAATGTTCCTATAGAATTCAATTAGTTGTAATTGGGTAGATTTCCCCGAAAGAAAATCATACTGTTCAGAACATATGAGGCCGTTGGATCTTAAATAGTAAGATAAATAATAGCTTAATATTTTTTCATAGAGAATGAGCGTTGATGATAGTATACTAATTGGTCTATAATTTGATGGTAGTGTTGAGTCGCCTTTTTTATATAAAGCTGTAATATTAGATTTTTTCCAAATTAATGGGCATATCCCATCATTCAGAATTCTAGTGAAAACAATTGATAATGGATAACATAATTCAAATGAAAGATTTTTTAGTAAACCCTTTGATAAACCATCAGGTGAAAAATTAAATTTGTTTGGTAATAAACATGCACATTTTCTCACTTTTTCTGGTGTAATTGGGTATTTATCAAAAGTTAATTTAGGTGTTAATTTAGAAGTTTTCCTGAATGAATGAATAATGCCTGTGGATGGAATTGTAAATATGGATGAGAATTGATCAGAAATACATCTAGCCTTATCAATATCAGTTAAATTAATCTTAGAGGGATCATAAATACATTTTAATGGGGATATAGTATTAGTTTTATGCAACTGTTTATTAACATAATTAAAAAAAGAAGATTTTTTACCCGATGTTAAAATACGTTGCTCATTATCAAAATATACATGAAAAACTGGTATAAAGTTTCATACCAAATAAGTTTCATTAAATATTTACATAAATTTCACGACTATTTTAATAAATAAATCGTAATTTATATATTTATTGAGATTGTTTTATAAAATAATTATATAACTTATATATTTTAATTTATTAATAATTATATATATATACATTAATAATATAAAAATTAAATATCTCCCCATTACATTGAAACTCCATAAAGTACACCACATTAAACTATAATAAATCGTATTTTCTCTAGCTTTAGTGCGAAGTCATACCTAAAACGAAGAAGAAGAACGTTAACCTAACCAAAGTCAAGTTCAAAGACAAGTTCAAGATTCTATATTATTGGATGTTCCAGCATCGATATACTCTTTATCCCGTGTAAAAACCGTCGAAAAGAAGGAACATCTAATATCACCAACCTCAGAATCGGACATAGATCATACTGTTGCGATACTGATATTATAAAGTTGATTTTTAAAACTCAATAAAAATATTTAATTCAATGTATGTTCCTATATCAATAATTTATTTTATAAAACTGATATTAAAAATATATACACAATATATATACCAAATAACATGTTTACTATGTATTGTTAATGATTTTGATTTAATGATATTATAGAAGATAATGTGTACATATATAATATGGGAATTATAATAATGTAGGCTTATTATTCTAGTTAGTAGATCAGGTATATAATATGGGATATAAAAGTACCACTTATTAAGTTGCCTTATTAATGGTGGAGTATGGACCTCTTTTGAAGACAACCTCATATCGACTATTAAATATATAGGTAAGTGTGGTGTGATACTAATATAAGTTAGTAGTTGTAACGGAAAGATAAAAATCGTAATCTATTTGCTATAGCAATATCTATAGATAACTACAATATGAATGTGTCTTGCTGATAATTCTAGTTACCACCTAGTTGGATGATCTTCATATGGAATATATATATATATATTTTAAAAGATTGTATTTGATCTAAATATTATTAAGTTATTCTTAGATATGGAAAGGATCTATAGGCCTATATATACCTACTTGTATTATTTAAAGTTAAATCATACAAATGGTAAACCTTGTTTTTAAGAATATAGTAGAATATTGGTAGAAAGAAGAGATAATTATACACTAGGCCGGTTCAGATGGGTAAATATTGTTTAAATTAGATAAGATAATAAAAATAAATTATTTATTGTAGCTGCGATGCTTCATTAAAGTTTAATATTGAAGAGATATGGTATATTTTGAACATCGATTAATCTCATTAAAAAATCGTTTGTTAAGTTATATATCTAACTACAGTTTAAATTATATATTTTTCTATAAGAAAATAAGAGTTATAAAAAAATTAGAATTATTGAGAATAAAAACTAAGTAAATTTAATAACCATAAATAATAAAATATAAAATTATATATCTATATAAATAGTATATACCTATACACATATATATATATATGTATATATATATATATATATATATATATATATATATATATATATATATATATACACACATATATATATATACACATATATATACCTATAAGTCCAAGGACTTATAGGTCTATATATGACATATATAGTTATATATATATATGACATATATATAGACCTATATAGGTCTATATATTATATGTTAGTTAGTAATTACTTAATCTTAAGATAGAATAGTATGGATTTAAATCCTAATTTCTTATGGATGCTGAAGAATTTGTATAATGTATTGATCGAGATGCATATATTAACCTTAACACGTAGAATATAACCAACCAATTGCATGGTATGTAACAAACTATTAGACTATATGTCGTGATAATAGTAGGTCTTGTACCTATCCTATATTACGGTCATGTGTCTTTAGTCAAAGTCATACGAAATATCGAGGCTGAATGATATTAAATTAAATGTAATATGGTTTTAAATTAAGCTGTAATATAAATATATATTTGATATTACCCCCCCCCCATATATGTCCATGTATCTTTCAAATGTCCATATAGAGTCATCCATAAACAAATTCCTGAATGCGACAGACTATATATAAAGTATACTTTATCGTATATGATATCTCGGTTTTATTCACATTCACTAAATATATAAATATACATATACACACAAACACACATACATAACCGCACTTACATACACAATGTAGTACACACATACACGCATACATATACACACACCAATATATCTTAAAATATAGACAATCCATATATAAATACCCTAATACTCTTATACATAATATGATGTATAAAAAGGTCAAGGTCAAATGTAATATAGAAATATAAAACAATTGAAAACATATATAAATTAAATATATATTTACATATGTATACACATGTATACATGCGATTGATTATGATTATAAATTACAAATAACATTAAATAAAAATGTAATATACAAATAAAATTAATTAAATTATTTAGAAAAGCAAGAGCCTGAAAATAAATTTATTTATTTTTTATTTCATAATAATGACATATACAAATAGCTATATAAAGATTTATTCACACATATATGACTCATACTTATATAGACCAACTCATCCAATCAGATTATTATATTTAAATTATAAAATGATTGGATAAGATATCACCAACTTGTATTAAAATTACAATCCATACAGTTGACGAAACGGCATTTTGTATGTATATATCATAGATTTAGAGTACCACATTACTCTAAATCTATGGTATAAATAGTTAACTCTCTGAGTTTTATGAATTCGTAAATTATTTAAATTTTTTTCTGTTCAAGATAAATAATATTTTTCTATAGCTTTTTTCTATTGCTTATTATATAGGATATAGATATGGAAGTGATCGTATTAGTATAATTCATTATTTATTATGTATTCAATATTTATATCAAGGGCATGTCCTTAAGGAAAATCAATTGATAATTAGCAATTGCTTTTACGTCCTACTAGAGATCCGGCTAGAGATGTGATTCAAAAAAATGCAGGAAATGCATTGCAATCATATCATGCAATCAATACGTTACTTATTATAACTTATAAGCATTTTTCTATGCGTACTCTTAACATCTTGTAGTGTGATAACCCCTTTAAGGGGGTATCCTAATACAAGAGTTCCCGGAAACATGCCGGAAATATTGTAACTTTAAAACTATTTTATATCTTACTAAGTACATAAATACGCCAACAACAGTATATATATATATATATATATATATATATATATATATATTGTATATACTTTATATACACCATCATAAATAATACATATGCACCCAAGGCTTTCCTTGTTAATCTAGAAATTTCGACGAGGAAAGTATTGCAGTAAATTTACAATATTAATATAGATTATTTAAAATGTCTCACTTTTTCAGTATTAATTTCCTAGGAGATGAAAACATATAGGTCAATAGTATTGATTCAATACACAATTTCCAAGCCTCTATTATAACCTATTCATATATGTTCATTCATATACGAATCTATAAAATGTATGAGATTGAACATCAAAATGTTATAAATAGTACTTTCCTAATATATTTTACTCTGTAAGGTGATCTTCCTGGTAATATATAAAAAGAATTATTAGTATACTAATGTACAATATATTGTCTAAAAGGGGTATAGGGGATACACAATAGTTTAAAATACTGGCAGTGGGATGCCTCATTAACCAACCCAGTCAAAGAAGTGTTCAAATAATAAAATAGCTACCGTATGTCTATTATTAACATTATTTATATATTCCAAACATATCATCGACATTTCAAATAAAACCAATACCGTAAAATCTCATTTCTTTCTCGTCGACTTATCTATAGGAAAGTGTATACTGAAACTTTCTAGTTATTACATTAAATTACATTACATTACATTACATTACATTAAATACCTTAAATACATTAAATAGTTAAGCAGATACCTATGATATGATTTTTCTCGAATTGAACCACGAATTCAAATAGGGGAGAGCGGGGCAGGTTGACCATAGGGGCAGGTTGAGTCATCTCAATTATTTCTTCTATTAATAAATATCTTAATGCAATTTTTAATACATGTATAAACAATTATATTTAGCATTAGTATAACAACTCAAAAATTATTTATTTTAACTAATTAAAATATTATTTAATTATTAATATTTTATGAAAATTTCGCTAGTGGGACAGTAAGTTTAACTTTGATATTATTATATATTTTGTAATAACATTCCATTATTAATGGTATATAAATAAGGTATATTTAATATACTATATATTATAAAATAAATAATTCAAAAATTATCACTCACAAATTAATTATATTACTTTTATATATACTAGTGATATGGGGCAGGTTGAGCATAGTAAAACGGGGCAGGTTGACCATAGGGTCAATCTGCCCCGTTTATCATTAAACATATTTATGTATTAATTTATTTAATTAATTAATGACTTATTTAAATAATAATAATAATCTAATTAATTAAATATATAATTGAGTAATTATTTTAAATAATTAAATAATTGGTTTATATGCTGGATTAAAACATAGAGAATCTTCTCCTCTCTCCTAATATAACCTCTTGCCTTAAAAGTTTTATTAGTTTTGATATTAATCTTGATGCATATACTTGTTAAATAACTAATAAATATAAATATATAACTTTAACTATGTTTATTTGTTAAATCTATCTTTAATTTCGCATGTTTTCTACCTGGCTCAATCTGCCCCAGTAGACGAGGCAGGTTGAGCCAAATTAAAATGTAATTATATAATTAATTATTTATCATTACACTGATTTATGAATGTTTTTAATTGATCATAAACTATATATATATCTTATGCACTTTATTTTATTAAAATATATTCATAACATTATAAGATACATGTGTTTTTATAAAAACCGGCTTAACCTGCCCCGCTCTCCCCTACTTGTTTTAAAAAGAAAATATAAGATTCTGATTATAAACCTATTATTCTGATTATAATACATTAGTAAATATTGTAGTAGGTATATTACTGTATGTTATATTGTTGTTGTATTATACTTACAATTAATAATGAACTTAAGTTACATATAAACCATATTATAATATATTAAAAAGATATTTATCAACAAATTATTTGTAATACAATATTTTATGTTTTTATTTTATATTTATAAATGTAGATGAGTTATTTATTTGATGAGTTATATGAGTTATTTGATGTAGACCTACACTATTTTGTACAGGTGTCTAATATCTGGTACAATTTATATTTATTTATAATATATATACATATTTACATTATTATTTATTGCTGAAAATAAGTTAATAGTATTGAATACTAATTAATATATAACAACATATAATCAAGGACACTGTCCTTGATATAATGTATATAAAATGTGGTTAAAAAATACAGCTAGGTGTCGCTAGGGTTTAGTGTCCTTATTCATATTTCAATTATCATTCAGAATCCAGTAAACATAATCGTTATTGCATTATTTGGCGGCAATAAATATTGTATCATCTTTCAAACGGATCTAAAACATGGCAGGTATGTATGCATGTTATTTAATAAGATGTTTAGGGGTATACGTGGGTATTATTTATATGTTATTTACTATATTTATTAATAAGCACATACTTATATTACATTTTACGGTTATTTAAATAAATCTAAAATTGACCTAATGAACTTTATTTATGAATTCCTGTAACAATGTTTGAATATAAATAATTTAAATACACTTAAATTGAATATTTATATTACCCGCCTCATTACTACGTTATAGAAAGTATAACTATAACACTATAATACATTTCTTAATATAAATATATAATATATAATAACACTTGCATTATTTGTATTGTATATTTATAATTTAATTCGTTATTATAACAATTGTTATATTTTAAATAAAAAACGGCGATAACCCAGTTAGTAAATAATAATTATTATTATTATATGATTTATATGTGTAACATATATTATCTATTTAATATAATATATTAAATATACGTTATCGCGTTATATTATATAATATATATATAATATATATATTTACTATATGATATTATAAATATATAATAATACTATCTACTTGATAATCAAATACTTGTTACTACATTTAAACTGAATAATTAATATTATATTATATTAAATATAATATTTAATATATTAATATGATATAGTAATTTATAATTTAAAATGTCGAAATAAAATTATAGTTACTAATATTATATTAAATATTAGTATTATTATAATTTATTTAATATCCGATATACAATTAAATATTATATATACATTATTTAAACTTATGTAATATAATCATTATAATAATTATAATAATGTATTGTACTAATTTGTTATTACTATAAATTTTATTTAAATATTATTATAAAAATAAAATATTAATGTAATAATAAAATAAATAATGTCATTTAATATATATATATAAACCAATATGTATATGATTACTATACTGTATAGTATATATATATTATATTTTTTTTCTATTATTTATAGATATGAATGTTAAATATAAGTTTTACAAATTATGTTATTTTATGTTTTATATGCACACAAGATAGCCAGTAACCTCGTACGAGTAATTTCGTACGACTTGTTAAATTTAATTTATTTCATAATAATACAGTTTTTATACGATTATATATAATAACTTATTATATATTGATACCATGTATTGTATTATATATATTCGTATAAGAACTGTATAATTATGAAATAAATTAAATTTAATAAGTCGTACGAGATTACTAAATAAGTCGTACGAAATTACCTCGTACGGGATTACCTCGTACGAGATTACTGGCATTCGCCATCGATATAAAGAAAGTGGATAAGCAATTTAATGTAGTGTATGGCACTTTCCGCTACGAGCGCTGCAGTCGAAACCCACTATCTGGCCCACTACTTTTTATTTATAATAATATGTATTTATCATATATATATTGATAATCACTACCAATTTTAATATACTATCGATACTAAAAATAAAATTATATATTTAAAATACATAATATCAACATTCCTCGTAATTTTGTGTATTTAAATTGAAGTTATAATACTATTTTATTGATTTTATTGATATTTATAATTTAAATCCATTGATATAGATAGAAGTCACTTTAATCTATTTCGACGAAAAGACTACTGTTTAAATATTTGACATATATAATATGACTAATATCCAATCAAAATCACTGATACCATTTTGTTAATTTATCGATAAAAGTGTCATTCACGTGTCTATCTTTTACATGCATTGCGTGCGTCAATTGCTTATCCACTTTCTTTATATCGATGGCATTCGCACACAACACATACACATGCATTTTGGTATTATATAATATTATATTAAATATAACTAACTATAAATATATATATATTTCTTAAATAAAGTTAAGTCTGCAAGTATATCTATTAATGTATTATAAATTTATATTGAATATAATTCAATTCTATTCAATATTATAGTTGTTACATAATATAATACAATGCAATGCAAATTTTGTATATTTAAATTGTTTTAGGCTTCACGCTTGATTGATTAACAAGAATGTACTTTAAATTTAAAATTAAATTACAAATAAAACTTATAAATACAAAATTATAATATTATATATTTATATATAAATGGCTATGCCTATGCAATCAACCGAGCGTGACACCTACCAACAATTTGTGTATACAAATATATCGATTATATTGTCTAATGAGCGTATTGAATGTTATTTAATATACATTTTTAATACATTACATTGATATACCTGTAGTCTTCATTTTATAAAAAATATATATATATATATATATATATATCAATATATCAATATACAAATATATATATAATAGATATATATATAATATATAAACCTAACCCGTCTCCCTCACAGCAACTCCCTCTCCCCATCTAAACCCACCGCCTCCTGCTACAGCTACCACCCTCATCCCGACAGCTAGCTCGGCCCCCGCCATGTCGCGCAATGAGCGTTGCCGCCCCCTTTCCGTCGAGGTGTACGAACTCCCTCAGGACATTCCGTCCATCTGTCACCGAAACCAGGTCGCCTACTCCCCCCAGCTTCAGTTTGACGTCATCTCCATTATGCTGCGGCGTATCGGACTCTCGGAGGCCTACAAGTTTGTCAGTAAACGTTAGTGGGGCGCGTAGGTACGCCGGAGTCACAGTGCGGCGATCACGGCGAATATAAATTGTTGTACGTTTGTTTTATAAAAATAAATATTTTTCGAGATTAATTTTTAGTATCGTTATACGCTAATTGTATAATTAATTAATGACGCCATTTGAATAGCGTATATAACTGGTATTAATCTCGGGTGGTGTACTATGTACAACAATATTTAATAATTATAATATAACTATCATACACACACACATACACACACACACACACACATGTACGTATATTAACAGTAAACATACGTTCTCTAGTTACGAAGGAAAACGTGCAAACGGATGAATACGTTGTGGAGGACATAATAGGACACATGCATGACGAGGTTAGACGTGCTCGCTAAACCTACTTTGTCTAGATCTACAGTGTACTATACCACGTAATAATGCTTCTATTTGTATGCTTCTATCTGAAATTCTACGCATTTAAAATAAATTATCATTAATACATTGACGCCGTTATATAACACCTACATATTTAATATTTACACTATATCTATTTTAATATTACATATGTCAATGTAATAATCATTATAATCGACAACAACAAATAATTGTTGAATATTTTCTATTGACCAATCCTACGAACATCTATTGCATTGTTTATATGTGCATTTACTACAGAATGTTAACTAGTTATATTACTAATACCATACCAGCAAATCTATCAATGTAGAATTTACAAGATAGTAGAAACAAAATGATATTCTATTAAAAGTATTGAATATAAGATTTTGTTAACACATATTATTTAAGTTTTGTTGTTTTAAGCCCCATCACTAATATATATTTTTTAATAATTAGATATTTAATTTTGTTATCTTCTGATATTTTATTTATAGTGTATAACTTATGAACATAATATATGCAATTTTTTAAAATTGTATGATATATCACAATAACTTACTATTTTATCATTTTATAATATATAGAAAATGTATACACCATATTTTTCAGAGAAGTATAATATATAATTTCTGTTTAATAATTAACATTTTTGGTAACTATTTTAAATAAATTGATTGAAATATTGCTATTTTATTATTTAAATGTTCAACTACTATTTCAATATAATCATATAATCATCTATGTATTTGTCAATGTTTCCATCAACTAGTAATTTTAAAATAAATTATAATATTTATAAATATGTATATAATACATTTGATTTTGGATAAATGTTACATTTTATTGTATACATTATTTCATTAATTATTTTGTATTAACACATGATATAATTATGTAATTATAATTAAATTATAATCAATAGATTTTAATATTTTATAAATTGATTTTTATAATTTTTTCTTTAAATACTCTATTATTATAATCCACTCTCATTATTCAGTGAATGCAGGCCATGATTATTTGTTAAATTATTGCATTGTCCTTTCTTGACTATGTATTAGTAAATAATTAATTATATATCTGGATCTAGTATGTAATCTATTTCAATATAATAGACAATTTTATAGATTTTTAATAATATATAAAAAAAATAATATTTATTAAATATAATGATAAATTTAATTGTTATTCTTAATTATTAATGATTTTAATGATTATAATGATTTTAATTGATATGATTACATTTTAAATTTATATCATATTGTTATATAAAAATGTATAACTAATAATATATAGGTTATATAATATAGTTATATTTATAGACATATATATAATATATACATTAATATTTATAAATTAATATATAAATATATTAATATATATATATTATATATATATATATATATATATATATATATATATATATATATATATATATATATATATACTATATTTTAATTTTAATACTACACTGATATTCAGTACTACCTGAATATATATATATATATAATATTAATAAAATGTGAAGCTATTTAATTTATGTATTAAGCTGCGTTCACATATAGCGAATTTGCTGCAAAGTCGCAGCATCTTTGCAGCAAAAATCACGACGAACAAAATCGCCAGGTGTGAACACCACGGCAAAATTTGCAGCAAAAAACATTCATGAGGAAAATCACTGCAAAATCGCAGCAACTTTGCAGCAAAATGAATAGCAAACATGTTTGCTATATGTGCAAAATGTTTTCCAAACGCAAAGACTTTTCTATAATTATTGATAAACAATAAATAAGAATTATTAAAAATATCGGAAGAAATTAATAAAGTATCAAATATAATCTTGTTTTACGAGAGTCACATATGTTTATGGGATCCCGCGAATCGGGACTACTGTAATAAAATAATTAAAAACAAGCTGTTGCAGGAAATAGCACTGGATGTCTTTTATTTCTTTTTATATTAAAATATTCACTTAATAAATATTGTGCTAAAATTTTTCTATTATTAACATTATTATTATTATAATTTGAGTAATACTTATACTTATGAAATGCATTATAATTTAAAGAAAATTTCATGTTATATTTATACGACTATTATCATAAGTATAAACGTAACAAATTATGTAAATCAAATTTTATAATAATAAAATAAATTTATAATTGAAATAATAAATAATTGTATTATCGCAAGTGTTCAAAGTTCAAAGTTCGACAAAATCGTAGACGAAAATGTTTGCTAGGTGTGAACACTCCGGCGAAATCGCTGCGATTTTGCTGCAAAATAGTTTGCAAAATTCTGTCTCGACGATTTTGCAAGCAAAATCGCTATATGTGAACGCAGCTTTAAACTTAAAAGTGATATTTAATTATTATATAGATGTTATATATATTATAGATTATATACAATTAGCATTCTTTAAAAATATGACTGTTATCAAGATGCACTGCCTTTTACATAATAACAATCTATCTATTGAAATGTGCATGTGTGACCATAATTAGCAGCCTAATTAAAGCAGCTTAATGAAGTGGTGTTCTATTTTTAGTGTAAATGCACTGGTCAAATGCAGTGTTATAAAAGATCAATGGTTATGACAAATCTACTTTAACTAATCTTCCCACACTTTCTATAAATAATACACTGCATATAAAGGGAGTTTCACACCTGCCTGTGCAAATATTATCTCTAATAATTAAAACTAATGTGTTAGTTCTAATATTTTTATTAAGGAGGATTATGTAATAAAACAGGAATTATAGAAAGTATAGTGAATTCAATTGAACTATAGTTAAACATTATAATGTTGTGTATATTGTATATATATATATATGATGTATATATCTTAATATTAATATTTAAATGAGTTTTACTTACAATATAGTTGATATTAATGCCTCTAACACATGATATAGCACTGTATATTAATTAATTTCATATAAATATATACACACTTAAATAGTATATTATAATAATAATTGAAGTTTAATATTAATTCCACACATTCAGTTTATGGTTTGTTTAGGTTTTTGTTTACGATTTGTTTATATCCCTGCTGTATGCTCAAATAGGGTTGCTCTACCACTCGCGTGTTTACCCCATACACACTTATTCTCTAATATGTGAATCATACGACATAGTATGCATGTTAATTAATGAAGTTAATATATTTAAAAAATTAAAAACCTAATCGATATTCACTTTGATTGCTTTAAATTATGAATTAATAAACAAGTATGTAAATATAGCGATTATAAATTTGTTAGGCATGATACTTATTATGTTCGATGGAGTTTAACAATTTTCTAACGATAATGTACACTATAAAAATAAATAAATATTTAATAAAATCATGTTTGTAATATTTAACTATAAATGTTTTATATAAATAATCAAAAATAGAAATAAATATATTCTAATTCTGTAATTATTACCGTCTTCATCAATTTCATCACTATCAGCATCATTAACTACACTACCTCGCTAACCACTACCCACGATGACCTCTACCACTACCCATGATGACCTCTACCACTACCCATGATGACCTCTACCACTACCAATGATGACCTCTACCACTACCCATGATGACCTCGCTAACCACTACCCACGATGACCTCTACCACTACCCATGATGACCTCTACCACTACCCACGATGACCTCTACCACTACCCACGATGACCTCTACCACTACCCATGATGACCTCTACCACTACCCATGATGACCTCTACCACTACTCATGATGACCTCTACCACTACCCATGATGACCTCTACCACTAATCATGATGACCTCTACCACTACCCATGATAACCTCTACCCATGATGACCTCTACCACCACACAGGATGACCTCTACTACCTGATTAAGTGGAAGGACTGGAACCAGCAGTTTAACTCTTACGAGCCCTCTCAGAACCTCACCTGCACGGACATCATTGATACCTATAGGAAGACCAACAAATGGAGGCGGTTGGGACTCCTATCTCTGTCATTGTAACTGTCGTATAGTAGTCAGTTATGTTTGAGACGACGTATTTATGAATTAAAAAAATATGATTAAATTATATTAAAATTTAAATTATATCAAATCAAAATAAAACAATGTCATATTTAATTTTATCTTTTTATTTATAATTTACTTTTACTATAATTAATTATTTTTTTTCTGGTATAAATATTTAGTCCACTTTTTTTTTATATTTATCGATTTATTATAAAGTTTCTAATTTATCTATGAGATAAGTGATGTAATCTTATGTAATGATAACATAGCCAGATAAGTGTGGCTTGTTCAGATATCAAACTTATATGTTGATACTACAAACAGTGTTTCTGTACAAATCTCTAAATATCTTCACACAAATAATATAATTTGTTATCATTTTTTTATATAAAGGGTGCTAGAAATCTATGCCACACAATATTTAAAACATAAATATACATATAGTTATACTGACAACATATACAATATCTATTAGATGTACTAATCTCCTTAGCCATTATAACATAACACATGTACATCATTGTTATCACATTTATATATTTTGTTTATATATGTTAATAAATATTTTGTTTATTTATGTTAATAAATAAATATTATTATTATATACACTTATATTTCAAATAAATATTAATTATTTATATTTATATATAATGATATAAATAATTTATTAGAATACTTGCCATTTTACAATGTCATTAACCTTTATAGTGTTATACTAATATATATTACAACACTATTATATTATATAATTTATATAATATATATATTTATATTTTATATTTTTCTTGATTTTTTTATTTTTAAATTTAAGATAAAGAAAAACCCCAAAAACCATAGAAAAACCCCCAAAAAATCCACCAATAACCTAAAAACCTCACATATATTTATTAGATTATTGGGGTTTTAACCAACCCTGACTGTATACCCCTAACCTAGCCCTTAACCCTTTCCTACACTAACTAGGCCAGGAGTGTGTCCCAAGGGTAAAAAAACATTGACCAAGACCGCCAGCAGTCAGTTTAGCATGCTGACACAACAGCTTGTCAATGCACATCTGTCTGTAGGAACTATCAATATTAGCATGAAGACCCTCTTGAATTCCAATACATATAACAAGTACAGAAAAAAGGTAAATAACATCTACGCCAGCGTTATATATTATAATTTATAATATAGTATATAATATAATTATAATATATTTAGTTTAATTATGGGTTTATAATTATACTGGAATTATTACAAATTTTGATGAGTAATTTCTTATATTTTAAAAGTCACCCAACATTTTTCTTGTACTTAATAATATAGCCTATAATACAACCTTAATACTGTAATCTTATTATAATATAAAAATAGTATTATTTCTATGTTATATCAATGAATATGCACATCTTATGGGGAGGTGATACCCTTTCATCACGTTGCATGTATAACAGAACAAATAACATGTGTTCTGCATTGGTACTTTTATAATAATTCTTATAAAATCTTATTAAAAACATATAAATTTATGGTTGAATATTTTCATAATAATATCTAAATAATGTAAAATTTAATTATTTTTCATAATTAATGTTTTATAATATTTGTTCATACACTGTAATCAATTCCTTAAGCATTAATTATGTTGTATTAGTGGTGTTTTTAACACTCATTTTAAAAGTAATATTTCACATAGATATATAATGTTTAAATCATTTTATAAGTAATATTTGAAATAATTGAATTTTACTAAAAGTTTAATATAATTTGAATTATTGCATGTCCCCTTAAAGGGGTATCGCCATAATTTTTGTATTATTATGTACTATTGATTAATGATGTTATTTGGTAACTGTGAAAACATTACCTATGAAATCATTTTAGAAATAGCATAAAAAGCATCTTATATAGCAGGCCATTTTAAAATAAATTATTTATTTTGAAATCTACATTCATTACTAATATATTATTATATATATATAATATAATCATGATTTCAAAAATTAAAAAACTGGATTTTTTATATTTATTCGATTTACACAGTCATTGATATATACACATGTATAAACATATATATATATATATATATATATATATATATATATATATATAATTATTATATAATGACATGTACAAAAAAAGTCTATAAACTTGCAAAATATAATAAGTAGAATGAAGGAAAAATGTTATAACATATTATATATATATACAGTAAAACCTCTCTATAAGAAACCTCATTATAAGAAAAACCTCTATATAAGAAAATTGTTAACACATTTGGTTGGAATTCAACCTTTTCCACATTAAAAAACCTCTTTATAAGAAAATCTTATCAGAAAAATATAAGAAAAACCTCTTTATAAGAAACTTATTGTATACAAAATAATTATATATAAATAGAAGTATTGTATATTGATAAAAATTATAGAAATTAATTATTATATTTTATTAAGACATTTTTTTTAATTACAAATATTATATTACATAAATAGCTCAAAATTAATTAAAATGAATTAATAATTTTTATTGTATATCCATAAATTTATTAAAATTAATTAATACATGTTATTATATCATTAAATGTATTGATGATACAATTTAGTATAGTATACAATTAATTGTTAAATAATAGATTATTATAATATTCATTATATTATATTCATCAATGATGATTCATTATTTATAATTTCTAATGTAAATCTAATAAAATTACATTATGTATTAACATGTCTAAGCGCAAACAATACAATATACATTTAAAACAGTATACAAAATAGATATACTATATATATAGGTTATACCTATAGGTTATATAATGCATTTTCAATTATAAATTAATTCTTAAAATCATTGGAAAAGTAAAAACCTCTTTATAAGAAAACCTCTCTATAAGAAAAAAAGTACTGAAAAAAAATAGTTTCTTATAGGGTGTTCACACGATGCTTGTTTTGCTCGTTGTACGAACAAATGCTGGACCGAATATTTTTCGTTCCAGCATTTTAAAAATAAGGTGTTCACACGACGCGGGTTTAAATTGTCGTATTTACCAATAACTGAAACGGAAATAAAGAATTAAGTAAAGTAAATAAACAAACATTTTAAATTCAAATAATATTTTAATTTATATATTATAATTACATTTATATTAACTATGGATACTTATTTAAATAATTTATTATCTTTAATAACTGGCGACATTGCAAGGGATATTGCGTTAGAAAATGGCAATACGAGAACTATCTGGGCGCATAAGTATTTACAAGATCGTGACGAAGCACATGCCGGCGCATGGTGCGTTTCAAAAGAAATGATGGTGGATGACCCGGTTGCCTTCTCAAAGTACGTTAGGATGAGTCATGCGCACTTTATATGTTTGGAAAATATTATAAAAGATGATATAGAGAAACAAAATACAAATATGAGGACACCAATATGATACCAAATGCGGCTAGCTATAACTTTGCATTTTTTAGCAACATGTGATACTTTTCATAGCATTAAAGTTGCTTTTAGGGTTGGCTATTCAACCATTTCTATGATTATAGATGAAACGTGTAGAGCTATATGCACAAGATTAAAAGCTAGCAAACTAAAATTAATATCATCAATGGATAGCTGGAAAGATGTCGAAGAGGGTTTTAGGAGTAAATGGAACTTACCTAACTGTATTGGGGCGATAGATGGGAAACATATAGATATATCAATTGCTAATGCAAGCTCTTTTTATTTTAATTATAAAGGAAGGAACTCTATTGTACTAATGGCGGTTGTTGATGCCAACAGAAGATTTATTTATGTAGACATTGGATGCAATGGTCGTGTAAGCGATGGGGGTGTTTATAGTAACACCAGTTTGGCCCATTATTTAGAAGATATTACAAACCCTTTGAATATACCCCCACCTAAACCTCTACCTGGAAGGGAGATGGCAATTCCACATTTTTTTGTGGTAGATGATACTTTTCCCCTAAAAACCTACATGATGAAGCCATTTCCCTTTCGAGATAGAATTTATAATTATAGACAGAGTAGGGCGCGTATATATGTGTAGAAAATGCTTTTGGGATGTTATCATCGAGATTTCAATTATTCAAAAAACCACTGCCATTTACACCCGCTAAAGTAGATTTATTTGTTTTAACTACTTGCATATTGCATACTATGTTGCTCGATGGTATAGCTGAAGATCAACAGAGTACCATGCATCCAGATAATATGAATCCCCTCACTACAAATACTGTAAATGCAAGCCGTTCCAGAGCAAGAGAAATCCGTGATGAAATTGCCGATTATTGCGTTAACGAAGGAGATCTAAATTGGTAGTACGATCGTATTTAATTGTTTATAAATAAAACTTTGATACAAAAATTATTATTTATATTATATATTTATTACATAAAATAGAAATAAACAAAAATGTTATATATAAAAATAGAAAAATAGAAATAAAATAATTGTTAAATTATTAAATATATATATTATAAACTTGCAATATCATGCATAGTGTGAGAATAACAAATATTATATATTTGTTTTAATGCAATGCGTCTTGTTTCTTCAGTTCCAAATGACTCTAAATCTTTGCCAAATCCTGCCATCAGTAAACTTATATGAGTCGTATTACTCCTCTCTGCAATACTTTGATTGATAGCATCTGCTCTTTCGAGAAGCTCAGTATTTTTAATGGTTTTTCTTGTTCTCTTTAACGGTGGCGGAGTTTCAGATATTGACATTATCATGGGTGAAGATAGTGGTGGTGCATTGTGGGGTATAGGGGAATCAGTTAGGTGTAGTTATAGGGGAATCAGTAATTAGAGTAGGAGTAGTAAAAGGGGCATCAATAATAATAGTAGTAGGAGTCATCACAGGGTAATCAGTAAGTAGAGTAGGAAGTTCACTATAGGGGGAATGGGAGTCAGTAAATGAAGTCGTAGGGGAATCTGGTATGGAAGTGTCGATAGGGGATGCAGTTTCAAATGATTGGCTTTCGAAGTTCATTAGCATGGAATCATCTGTTAATAATAAGTGAGAAATAATTATAACAAATTATATTTAATAAAAATAAATATGCCAATATAAATAGTTTGAGTATTACAATATCTATTTTATTATAACTATTGGGATAGTTAGTTATAATATTATTTAGAAATAATTACGTTATAAAGATTATAAAAAACAATATAAAATACTATCGTGAACTATTAACTAACTGTATTCTATATCAGTTGATATGGTGGTACGTTTCTCTTGTATTGTTTCAAGGAATCACATATCTCCTAACCATGCTAATGTTTTACATGATTTACCTCCAGCACTCCCACTAGGTTTTGGCTTACATGCCCGCTTATATCTAGACAATCCATCCATGAGATAGCGCCACATCTTTGGCACAGTTTCAACTATAAAAAATAATTTATATATTAATAGAATTTATATTTAATGTGAATGTATGTAAATACAATATGAAATATATATAGATATATAAATATTAGTTTTTTTGTGTGATATTTCATAGAAATTGAATATTTATAACTATAACATTTTTTTTTTAAATACTCTCTTTAATAATGGATATAAATGTCCTTTTTATATAGTGAGACAAATTATTATAATAGCTATAATTTGTATAGAATATACTTTTATGGATACACACTAGTGCTGGCTATACTAGAGGTACCTATATGCTAGTTGTGGGAATTTTACAAATTTTTATAAATCTGCCAGATAATCATTCTATGCCATATAATTTTTCGGAACTGCAAGCATGATCAAATAATTTTATGCGAAATAGTAAGCATACTGAATACCGTACTCTATTTATGCAATTTATTAAATATAAAGGAAATCTGTGATATAAAGAATTAAAGTACTCAATACGAGATAGGACTTGGATTCAATATGAGCTTAGAAATTTTATACTCTATAATTCATATTTAGAGTAATTATATAAAAATTATTTATTATAAAATTTATTATATTATAAAATTTTGAAAGATTGTAAACATTACCAAAGATAGTAAGATATTTCGGTCCAGCATTCATTTCGGTCCAGCAAAAAATAGGATATTTTCTATTTTTGCTGTACGACGAGAAAAATAGGAATCCGAGTAAATGCTGGACCGAATCTATGATTTTGATGAATTCGGTCCAGCATTTGTTCGTACGACAAGCAAAACACGCATCGTGTGAACACCCTATTATAGAGAGGTTTTACTGTATATATAATGTATATATCAATTTTATAAAAATAACATTTATATATTGATAAGAAAATATAAAACTATTACTTTATAATATTGATTTTATATTATCTGAATGTATACTTTTATAATTTATTTTAATTTATTTATTTATATTGAATTTTCAAATGCATCTTACTTAGAATAAATGTTATTGCTATTTTTGCATATATAAACGAATGTTTAAATAAAAGTACTAAAAAAAATCCACTTAATTTCTTTTGATATATATAAATAACATGTATGCACAATTCCAGAGAGACAATATTAAAAAAATAATTATTATACATTGGATTTTATAAAACTGGTGAAAAAATATAATAAAATAAAAGTATTTATTATTATTCATGTATAATATATATATTTGTTTAAAATGTTGTTGTCTCTAGGATTATAGATATAAATGTACTTTTTATATAACAGAATACATTTTTAAATTCAATTAAGATGTTTTTTGTAACACTCAATAAACGAAGGAAATGCGTTTCATATATCTATACATGTAATTTCAACAAAATGGCCGTCCCATTGCGATATCCCCTTATGATAGGTATGACCTCTTTTCTATAAATAGATGTTCACATGTATTTAATAAGAAAAATAGTAGTCTACTAAAAGTGTATTAACTTAATTTATTTATTAAATACAATATTTAACATAATGATAGATATTATATAGATCTATAATAATTGAATTTGTTATAGAATATGAAAGAAAATAGTTAATATAAAATTGTGTTTAACCAAGGTTGCTGGTTTTTTTGGTTATTATGTTTTTTTTTGGATCTAATGTTTTTTTATTAAATAAATTATTTAAAAAAATTAAATGTTGAGATTATTCATAAGAAAATATCAGATAATGTCAGTCTGCATTGGGCCCGAAGACATTTACTACTATAGTCTATAATTTCCTTAAAATTTAACTAATTATTCCACATGATATTTATTTGTCTTCCTGGCATATTGATTTTAAAAATTTTATAAAAGTAATGTTATCTTACAAAATCTAAATGATAACTGAACCATATATATAATAATACTATTTATTTATTGAATTCTTAAATATACATATTGAATACAATACAAATGGACCCCTCAAGAAGTCATATACTTATAGGCCGTTCACATCAACTCCGTTTTATTTTAACTCCGATTTATGCTCCAATTTTTAGATCCGATTTTTAGCTCCGTAAATTTAATTCTGTAGTCGGCGTCACATTGACTCCGAAAAATTAACTCCGAAATTAGCTCCGACAAAATAATTGTATTTATTAATTTTCAAATTTATTATTATATTAATTTGTTTACAAAATAAATTCGAAATCTTTGTTAATAAATATTGTAACTTACATTAAAGCATAATATGCACACGAATAGATTTATCATAATATATGTAATATTAATTAATTAATAATACGTGTCAAGTTAACAAATTACAAAAATGTATATTATATTCATAATATGAGTTTAAAAGTGCTGTTTTGGCATATTTATTATGTAAATGAAATTATATGGAATTATAATTAAAATTTGGATGTGTCACTCAAATCTAAATATAGATCATAGTTACTAATTTTAATTGAAATATATAACCCAAGCAATACGCATATCGTGCAGTTAAATATAACCTATATAATTAGGTCATACAAATTATGATATTTTCAAGTTTTATCATGCTTAGTAATTTGATTAATTAATAACATTATGTATATATATTATGTTATTCTTATTAATATTAAGTTAATATTATATATATTCAATATATATTTACGGCCTCATTTATTTTGATTATTATACGTCTTTTATATTTCGAATTACTAAACCTATCTACATATTACGATGTTTATTATCCTTAGTAAGTCTATATGTTTGTCTATATCTAAAATAGAATCCAAAAGTTACGAAAGAATTATAAATTATTTAACTATATATAATATAAAATAAAAATTGAATACAAAAAATTAAATTTAAAATTTAAATCCCACAATGCAATTCTTTATTATTTTGTCTTATTATTATTGTCAATAATATTGATTCAAGACCATTTTAATTACATATAGCTAATAATCTATTTTATGATAACAATAATATAATAGTATTAAATAATATTTGATAGGCTTGATAATATTTAATATTTTTTTTTATTATATATAATATACTCGTAACAATCAAAAATAATATATTCTACGTTTCCAACTCTTCCATTATGTGATGTCTATATATTTAAAATTATAATGAAAATAATACACTTTAGTTAATTTTTTGTTATGAAAAAATTATAATTTGTACTTGTTTGTAATGCTTGCTTAATTAATAAATATATCAAAAAGTCCAATAAAACCGTTAAAAAACGAACCATATAAAGATATAATTATAAATATAAACCGGTCCAAAATACAGACTATGTTTAACTAATTATTATTTTGAAATTAAAATATAAAATTATGATTATTTTAAAATTTACTATTTAATAATTAATAAAAATGCAAATATTATGTATTTATATATATTCTATATTTTCTGAAAATTTCACTTATTTATATTAAATAATTTTAAGCAGTATTGAAAAACTAGTGTTTGAATTAATGAATTTAGTAAAAAATAATTATTCTGAGTAAATTTATTCTAAATATTTACAATATAATTATAAAAAAATTTATGAAATATATATAGAAGATAATTTATCACATGTTATTATACATACATAAATAGCCACCTATGAATATTGATTATTTAAATGTATTTATAACATTCTTTAATTTAGCTTCTAAAATTATAAAAATGATCTTATATTCGTTAAATTATGACGATTATTATATTTAATTAATTTTGTTTTAAAATATTATAATTTATTTAAATAATACTAGATTTAATGATTTAAAATGTTATAATTATATTTTACATAAAAACATGATTTATGTATCATTTTAAAGATAATATTATATAACAAAATGTAAATACAATATTATAGAATATGAATCATCATGTTGATCACATTTTAATATATTTGATATAGATCATATTGTTTACACATCTCCCTAAATAACCATTACTGTAACAAATAATGTGTTTTCTCTTGTTTTCAGTCGAAGATTCCGTACAGGAGAAGGATAAAAAAAATGAAACTCGAAGACTTAAAAGAAGGTTGTACATTAGTGTACATGTATATGTATATATATATATATAGCATTAGTTTGTATAGTAGTAGTTTAAATATCAGTATAGCAATGATGACATTAACTATCGCTATTACCCCTTGAACCTCTTGACCCTGATATAACCCCTTAGAGAATAATCTAGTTCAAACATTTTAGTACAAAATCTGAGAAATATATTACTCGCAAATCATTATCAATTAGTAAATTACTAGTAATATTCATAGTTTAGTAACGCCGGTGTCGTATTGAGATGATACCAACTATTGATATGATACCAAATGAACTTTGACTTCTCTATTAACACTAATATATTTTTAAATTCACATTTACAGTGTCATAATAGCATATTATAATATTAAATAATTAGCATTGTATATAAATATTACCATGTTGGTAATGAAAAATGTATTTTAAACGATATCGAATTATTTAATTTTGGGGTTTCATTAAGGGTTTAATTAATTTCAAATTAAATTTAAAATGTGTTTGAAATAATTCATTTATGAATATTGAAATAAATGAATGTTAATGTATTCACATTATAATTATTTATAGTAATTCAATAGAGTAAATAATATTACATGCGAATACAATGATTATTTAATAATATGTTATGTAAATAATAAACAAGTAGAATTATAGGTTTGGACATTCAGAATATATAACATTAACTACATTTATTTAAAAATTGTTTCAAAGTTATTAATATACCATGAATTCATAATTGAACTAATTTATTGTATTCGCATGTAATATTATTCACTATATTTAATTACTATAAACACTAACATTCATTTATGTCAATATATTCATAATAAATTAATTATTTCAAACAAATTTTTAATTTAATTTTAAAATAAATAAACCCAAAAGGAAATAATTTGATTATATCGTTTAAAATACATTTTTCATTACCAACATGGTAATATTTATATACAATGCTAATTATTTAATATCCAATATTTTAATATGCTATTATAACACTGTAATGGTGAATTAAAAAATATATGAGCGATAATAGAGGGGTCATAGTTCATTTGGTATCATATCAATAGTTGATATCATATCAATACGATACCAGCATTATTTATTATATGTATAGTATGCTAGTGAATTATCATTGGCTAGCCTGGCATTCATTCTTATATTATACATTTACAAATGCATGCAACTAGATGAGATTTCAGTAATAACGAGTAATAGTGAATACAATTGTCATCGCTTATTTATTCATACATTTATATCATTTTTTCGTATCGTTAAATTTTGAGAACATTATATATTTAGTTTAAAATATCTATCTATCCACGTAGCTTTGATTCATGATTAATGTAATGGTTTGCTTGTGTAGGTCTAAAAAGATGGGAACTTAAAGTAAATACACGAGAAAATGACCGCGCACATGTCTACGTTGAGAATGAAGTCGATTTCGAATTGCCCAATGAAAATTTTACATTCGTTAATGACTATATTACCAACGACAACAATATAGAGGTTCCAACATAGCCTATTAATGTGGCTGCTACTACTACTACTACTACTACTACTACTACTACTACTACTACTACTACTACTACTACTACTACTACTACTACTACTACTACTACAACTACTACTACTACTACTACTACTACTACTACTACTACTACTACTACTACTACTACTACTACTACTACTACTACTACTACTACTACTACTACTACTACTACTACTACTACTACTACTACTACTACTACTACTATTACTACTACTACTACTATTACTACTACTACTACTACTACTACTACTACTACTACTACTACTACTACTACTACTACTACTACTACTACTACTACTACTACTACTACTACTACTACTACTACTACTACTACTACTACTACTACTACCAACACTCCTATAGCCAGCCATGAACATTACACCAGGAGTCAGTTGTAATTGTAAGAACAATTGTTCTAAAAGTAACGAGTGTTGTTCCATTCTTTTGGAGAAGGTGAAGATGTACAGGGTTAATGGTTGCTACCTTTATACTACCTAGTTACCTCTAGAATATATGATATAAATATCTATAACTTATATAGCATAGTATACACAGATAGTGTTGATTACATGGTCATGAAATTAATACAAAGTCAAAATGTAATTAATAAGTAATACAATTAATTTCGCAATTCAAATAATTAATAAATACGTAATTATGTTAGTATTATATTTGTTCCTTTATACAAATTTACTTAATAATCAATTAACAATATTTATAACATTTGAAATTAATAAGTTATATGTTTTCTGTATGAATATTATAGTATTATAATAATATATTAACTCTACTACTCCACAATAAATTTATGATATAGTAACATATTAATTATTTCTCATAATTCTTGTTTCATAAATATATAATTCAATAACAGTTAAATCAATATTAATGGTAAGTAATAGTCAATACATAGTAAACATTTGAACCATTTGAATAAAGATAATTCATATAAGTATGAACTAATAGATGTAATCATGTATCATTAATGGTGTATAATTCGCCTGTAACACCGCTCTCAACGACTAAAGGTACAATACGCATCAGCCCTGGAGAACCGATAGTTGAATGCAACTATAACTGTTCGTGTGACGAGAATTGTCCGAATAGAGTAGTTCAGAAGGGAAGTAAAATTAAGGTTTTCATTAAGTATTAATAATTATTACATTATATCATAACATTTATTTATAGTTTACATGATATTATTAAGATTAGTAAATAATAAATATTCATAATTTTATATATTAATTAAGGGTGGAGTTAAAATATGATTAATATTTTTATTTTAACAAAATTGTATTACATATTTTCTATGTTTAATATCTTATTTATAAATTTGTAAAATTTCTTTAATTATTTCTGAGTATTTATATCAATATAACATTTTTATAATCGTAATCTATAGAATAATTATTTGAAATTGACATGAAATGTATTAATATATTCGGTATTTTTGTAAATACTTGTCACATTTAATTGTATATGTCGATATCGTATACAAATATTTTACAAAACAAATTTCTATATTTACATTAAAGATATTAAGATATAAAATATTAAGCATAGATTATAGATATAGTCTATATAATTAATAAACAAATAACGTATGTGTATAACAAGATATCATTGGTTGAAAGGAGACTCTTCTTTAGAAAATTTAGAAATATGTTCTTTCTATAATTATCTCTATCTAGTTAAGACGTTATATACTTGTATTTATTTTATATTATTCATTATTTATTTTTTATAATACTTTATAACTATTATTAAACTACTACAAGATATCATTGGTTGAAAGGAGACTCTTCTTTAGAAAATTTAGAAATATGTTCTTTCTATAATTATCTCTATCTAGTTAAGACGTTATATACTTGTATTTATTTTATATTATTCATTATTTATTTTTTATAATACTTTATAACTATTATTAAACTACTACTATAAATATAAATTTATATTTTTCTCTTTTATAACTTCTATATTTATTTGTATATGGCATTATGATAGATATCCTATATATTTGAGTACTCTATATTAGTACTAATTATTATTATGTCATTGTTGTTTATATATCATTATATTTATATATATATATATATATATATATATATATATATATATATATACATGTCATTTATATATATATAAATGTAATATATATATTTTATAATATTTTGCGATTATTTGTTTTAAAAAACTTTGAATTACATTTGATCAAGTTTCTACTTTTTCACCACATGTAAATGCTTACTACATTTTTATTATTTGTATCTGAAATTTTAACTGCAAATGTATATATTATAAACTTGCATGTTAATGAAAAAAAAAATATTTCACTAATTGAGACTATTTAATACACTATTTTAAATTAACTACATTTATATAAATACAGATCCTATATGATGGAGGAAAGTATCTGTTGAATACAAAAAAAAATTAAAAAATTGTCTCCATTAGTTATTTATCCTTAGCGTTTTTAGATAAAATAGCATTGTTTAGATGAATAATTTAATTTAAAAAATAAATATGTTAAATTGATCTGTCTTGGTACGTGTATTGATTTTGGATAATGTTTAATGGTTTGAACTTGCTATAGATATGCATCTATAGAACTCTGACTTGCGGATGGGGTGTTAAGGCGATGCAGCGAATCCCGAAAGGAAAATTTGTCATTGAATATCTTGGTGAGGTTTGTACATATCAGATGTATATGTATTAGTTTTGTACATATTATATATATTTCTCTTCCTAATATTTTATAAAATATAAGTTATACTATCTACGAGAGAGGAATGCGTGAAGTTGTGTGAGCTGAAGTGCTAAGAAAAAGTGAGCAAATCTGAACCTGTTTTTCTCGATATATTTTATTTAATTAACTAATTTATATTTTTTAATTTTAATTATTTGTTATTTATATATCCAATTAAATATTTATCTTTTTACACAATAATGAGTTTAACGTGACAGTAGTAGTAGTATAGATATAGTTTACTTTGTTCCTCTATATAGCTTATCTTAGCTGTGTTTAGCTTATCTTAGCTAGATCATATGTGCTAATCTCAAATTAGTTGTGCTTAGCTTTAAACAATATTAAAAAGTATATCTACAAATATTTTCGCTAACTCCATTCTTTACTAACATTTATCTTTATTATCTAAAATATTATTCATCTTTAATATGACGATAAAGAGAATTTTTTTGAATTTTTCGATACATGTGATATGTATTTGAATACATATGTTCAGTTATAACAGCTAGTTAAGGTATCACCGGTCCTCTAGTTTCATCTACTATGGCATATATATATATATAATTAAATTTACTTTTCTATATTTAATACTTAATTTATTTTATCATTTTTAGTTATCTTCTTAAATTATATGCTTAATTTGGTCTTATTTTAAGATGATAACAATATAAATATCATGGATATATTGTTTCATATAAAATATTAATAATAATACAAAACTAAACTAAATATTCTACAAATCTGTCCTACAGACCATTGTCTTTATCCCTCTTGGGTGTGAGATATACTATTGTTGTATCGATTGACCACTTGTTCTACTACAAAACCACACCCTAAGTCATGGTGATGATTGATTGATAATTATTTAAGTAAATATATAGTCGAAATATATAATCTTGTTAAGTATATTTCCTAACGATAACATACGTTATTCAACAAAGAATAATACGAAATTAAAGAAATTAAAACATTTTAGAGATATCGTAAAAATAAACGAAAAATCATCGACAATAGAAATAAAATATATTGTAATTATAATCGTAAATATAACTTTATTAAAATACATTTCTCCCGCTTCCCTGCTTCACAGATTATAAACTCGCTCGAGGCGGAGAACCGAGGTTTATCCTATGACGAAGCCAACCAGACGTACTTGTTCGATCTCGACTTTTACAATAACGAGATTTGTCCGTTTACAATTGATGGAACGAATTATGGCAATTCTTCACATTTCATCAACCATTCGGTAAGTTATGTATGTGTGTACATCATTATTATTATTAGTAGCATAAGCGTTGATACTTTTTATATACATTATTAGATTTAAGCATTACTTTCTGGCAGAATAATAGAGTTTCATTAACATTTGGGCAATATGTCCATTATTGTCATAATAATAATAATAATAATTATAATAACAATAATCAATTTATCGATTTGTTTACAATAATAAATATTAATACACATAAAATGTGTGCACTAGAGTGTAGTTGTTAGCTTAGTTAATGCACTTCTTGTCACACATGTTCCCTCCCTAACACCTGTTCCCACCCTGGCAGTGTGACCCTAACTTGAGAGTGTACTGCGTATGGATTGACAACCAGGATCAACGTTTGCCCCGTCTAGCTCTGTTCTCTACTCGGAAAATTGCCAAGGGAGAACAACTTACCTTTGATTACATGTTTCCCAGTTAGTTCTCATGCTCGTCTTGCATCTCATTCACTAACTCCTCCTCATCCTCCTCTTCCACTTATCTCATATCTCCTTCTCTTCCTAATCTCTACCTGTCTCTATTCTACCATCTCCACCTCATCCTACATCTTATGATATATCCACTACCGTCAGTGTATGACTCACGTGTTAGTTATCTGCAATACACTCTTAGCTTATAACCTCTGTAGTCATGCTCAGTACCCTTCTAAAGTTGAGCTTATAGCTTAAAGCTAACATGTTTGATCTAAATACTATGCGATTAATATTCACAAATGTTCCCGTAGTGTTAGCACAGTTTAACATGTTCTACAATATTTGCTATCTAGCCAATCATCCTTCTCCTCCTCCTCCTCTTCTTCTTCCTCCTCCTCCTCCTCCTCCTCTTCCTTCTCCTCATCCTACTCTTCCTTCTATTCCTCCTATCTCTAAATATAAAATACCTACAGATAATCATGTATCAGCAAGCCTCTAGATTTGTGCATTTTGCACGAATTCCATATAAAAAATGCACGATTTATGGTAAATTAAATACATTCCAAATGTACAGATTTAGAGAGGCCTGTATATCACTCTTCCATACTCTCGTACCCATATGTATTATAACATATCTAATACTATTAGCTAGGCATATCTCAGTCGTTCATCTCTTTCTATTACACTCGATACCTATATCTAGTCAATTATATACTTACAATTATATCACATCAACTTTGTAATTAGGAGTCATAACCAGGGACGGGGTCAATACGTATTTGTATTTAAATACACTGATTTGGTGTATTTGTATTTGTATTTGAATGATTATTCAGTAATCTATTTGTATTTTATTGTCGTATTAGGTGTAGTTGATCAAATATATTTCAGGTTCACATATATTTCAAGTATATATACTTAAAAATATGTTAAATTATTAATTTAATAGAATGTAGAATTTAAACAATTGATTTATGAATGTATAAAAATTAACAAATATTTTACCATTTATATTATATTAAAGAATACATTTATTAAATAATACAAATTATATAATAGAAGTTTTCAAAGAATTTTATGAAACTATATATGTAAATTTATGAATTTAAATTTATATTCTATAACTTATAATTTCTAAACTGCAGTCTATTGTTTACAGTTTTTTATTTTATTGATTTTCTTTGGATATTAAATATTTTAAATTGATTTCAATTAATTATTATACAATCTGGTATAGGGATAGGGATTATTATTTTATGATTTAATATTTAATGTATTCATATTTTTATTTTGTATAAATACAAATTATATTTGATGTATTTGTATACAAATTTAATAAATATTTGTATTTGTATTTGATGATTTAAGAAGAATGTATTTGTATTTTATAGTGTATTTTACCCCAACCCTGGTCATAACTGTATTCAATGTATATATATATTGGATATGAGTGAATACTTATCATCTACAACTATTGTTTTTAGTAATACAATTGTTTATATTAATATCAAATCTAGTGGATTATGTATATGTATAGTAAAAATGTAGCTATATATATATACTAAGTTGTTATATAGATATAGTATTAATATTGAATATAACTACCTATATTGAATTACCATTACCCAGCGGGAGAAGCCAAGACCCGTAATAAAGTTCCGTCACCCTGCAAGGAAACAGGTTAGTGCCCCCTACCACCACCCCCTCCCCCTCCCAGTAGGGCACCCAAACCGTGGTTGTAGACTATGTATTGATAAATAAGTTATATATTCCAGAGCATTTTTGGAAATACATTCTAGTTAATAAATAATGATTTATTATCATTGACGTATATTTATAATAATATAATATTATGTAATATATTTCAGTGAATTTATTTCCATAGTGGATAAGATCAAGAACAATAGATTATTAAATACAATAGATTAAATAAAAAAATTTTCATATTATTATATCCCTTTAAATATCTACAAATTAATTAAACAACAAAAATTGTAAATTAAATTTGACTTTTAAATTTAAACTTCACTAGATATTTGATATTATGATATACTAATATATATCTCTAAATAAAGTCAAGTTGTATGTGTGAATATACAAATTTCTGTTTACAAATACATTACAAAATATTAGTTAACATGTTATGATGCAATCACTAGTTATAAGTCTACAATAGTTATAAATCTGTGTTATAAATCTATGAAAATATGTATACATCTGTATACATACTAATGTGTAATTAAATAAATAAAATTTTAATATAAATGAAATTGATAATTTTAAATATTCATTCATTTGTATGCCAATAAATATAATTCACCATAATAAAATATAGGATTAATAGATATAGAATAGTATTATGTAATATTGTTCACTTTCTTATCTATAGTATTTATTATCTATACTTTTTTTTCTATGTATAGCTAATAAATAAGGAATTAATATATATATGTTATAAATTTATAATAATTCTATATATTATATAAAATTAAATATTATTAGATTTTATTCTAAATATTATAGGGTGTTCACATCAATTCCGTTTTAAAAAACGTACGTTTAACTGCAACTTCAAATGATTCATTCACAGCAAATTTGAAGTAATAGATTTTTAAGTGTTCACATCAATTCCGTGTTTTTTAGTTTGTCGTAAGGGTAGACATATATCGCCACCTATATTTAAATATGTACAAATAAAATAAATTGTAACAAATCTAATTGTGGGATATAGCTAAATTCAATGTATAAATAGTAGTATTATATATTTCTTTAAATACACAAATACTACATACATTATATTTATTAATTTAATATTTTTAACTAATATAAGTAATACTATATTATTATATAATACATAAATCCTTATAATTATATCTAAACTTATGAAATATATATAATTTAAATACATATTTAATAAAGTATTGAAATATATATTATATATTACTATTGTATAGTTGATATATATTATTAAAATATATATATATATATATAGTTGTATACTATCTTATATAACCTTTTTATAATATATATATATATATATATATATTTAATAAATAGTTATTCGATAAGTTATATGTAATAATAAACATTTGTTAATATACTTTATATATATATATATATATATATATATATATATATATATATATCAATATCAATATATATATATTTAATAAATAGTATATTTAATATATATATATATTTAATAAATAGTTATTCGATAAGTTATATGTAATAATATACTTTATATATATATATATCAATTGGAATCAAGTGGAATTCTAGCTGTTCACTCTAATTCTGTGTGTTCATTCTAGCTGTTCTCTCTAATTCTGTGTGTTGTTACGTACAGAAAATAGGATTAATCCTATTTCAGAAAACGTTCAGAAAACGTGTAGTTCAACTTCAAATAAATAGGAATGTGACTCATAACTTCAAATTTGCCGTGAATGAATCATTTGAAGTTGCAGTTACACGTACGTTTTTTAAAACGGAATTGATGTGAACACCCTATTATATATATATATATATATATAATTTATGTTTATGTACAATATAGTAATACTTAATTTATCTATATAAATTACTATGGTTTTACCATGTTATCTAATATTATAAATCATGAAAATAAAATGTAAAATCAGGTAATAGCATCGATTGTTTTTATTTGAAAACAAGATATAATCGTTTTAAGGGTCGGCGTAACCTTGCCGGCGTTTACATGTAAAAGATAGGGAAAAATAACTATTTTTTAACAGACTATATCTTTTCTATTTATTAGTATTTTTATCTAATTTTTTATTAATTATCTAGATAACATTCATCTCTAGTTATATAAGTTCATCATAAAATAATAAATGTATTTTTTATTAAATAAAAGTTAATTATAATATTAAATTATTTAAAAATAAATTTATTACCGATTTTTTTTATTATTTTTAAATTAATTATATTAATTGATTATATTTACGTAAGCTTTAATACCTATATAATAAAATATATTAGGTATATACTCTGAACATTTTATAGAGATTCATATAAGAGTTCAAAAGATATAGACATTTAACAAAAAAATCAACAAAAAAAACAACAGATATATTGGCATCTAAACTTTGACTTGCATGTTTCCTAATCTATTTGTTACACTTTCAGATATGTAGTGAAGTTAACAACTTCTATGGCTACTTTAGATCTAACTGAGATAGAATAAGGGCCATACTTTAGAATTGTGTATACATTAATGAATTTAGTGTGAATTTTATTTTGTAGTAACTTATCTGAACTTATAATAATAATGTTTTAAATAATAATTTCGTAAATTATTTTTTACGTGTCAAAACCCATTACCAATATGATTATAATTCATATATGTAATAAATATATACTGCTTGATTTATAAAATATGCCTTGTGGATATTATTTAAGGAATAGAAGTAATTAAGTCATATTTAGACTCATTATTTATAATACATTTTCATATTAAAATAACTATATAAGTAATTCTATAAGGACATAATTCTATCATAATAACAAATATATATATATATAATATGTTATCTAATTACATATAAATACACTTCAAGAGAGCTTACAAATTAATTAAACTATTGACAATAATTAATACATTTAAAAAATTCTAATAATATTTTTTTAAATTCATATTTTGAATTAACGTTTTTAATAATATTAATTTTGTTTCAACTAAATTAAATAATAGGTAATAAATAACCTAAATATAATTATAATATAAAACCTACTATAGTATTAAATCCTTATTATAGTATTAATAAGATGTATACATCTATATACAACTAATTATTATATATAATATTCAAAATTAATAAAAATCTAAATAATGTAACAAATTGTAACATTGTTAGAAACTGCTATGAATTGGGAAACAACGACTACCTCGAATGCAGTGTCGAACACTACGAATGCAGTGTCGAACACTACGAATGCAGTGTCGAACACTAAGAATACAGTGTTAAATGCTCCAAAGACGAGGTCAACTGCAAGGTCGAATACTCCGAAAAGATCGTTACCGTCAAATCAGACTGGTTTGTAGTAGAATTTGTTTATATTGAATGTATATCATATGGTAAATTTATAATATAATTATTATTTGAAACGTGAAAATATAAATTTAGATTAATATATAGACTTGGGATAAAAAGGAAAATATTTACAAGAAATGTAGACAATAAGAAGTGAAATAAAAATCATATTATATTTATGTGTTTTCTTTTTGGTTTACTTGTATATCACATTGGTATGCGTGTACCTCGTAAGGGCCTCATAAGAGCCTCGTAAGGGCTTCATTATAATATTGTTGTCGACTATAACACAAATCTAAATGTTATTATTATTATTTATTGATTATTTATAGTAGTATATTATGTTAACAGGTCACAGAAGGAATCTGTTGAATTCTAACTTGTGTGAAACTCCTATGAAGACTACTACTACTTCCAATGGTTTTCATTAATGATCAACTAATACACGCGCAACATTAATGTATTGGGTCAGATTTGTATAATATAATATCAGCTATTTTAAATTTGTTGATACTAAATCAGGCAAGTAATTTAATTATAATAATTTGAAGCAGCCTATATCTGTCTATAAAATGTAGGTAAAATCAGTGCCCACTTTGATATGCGATATTTGAGGTAAACAGGGCCTTAATGGGACATTTTAGCATTAATTTAGAATAGTCCTAAATAACTATTGTTAATGGTAGTATTATGTGTTTACCATAGAGTGTGTATATATATACATATTAGTAATATGATGTTGCATATATTGATGTGTGATTATATAATTAATACTAATACTAATAATCATAATAATATTATTAGAATAATTCTTTTTTCTGTTTCGTTATTTAACTGTTAAAAGTTATCTTGTTCATTATATTTATATGTTTGTTCCTCATGAGGCTTTAAATAATTTTGCATATTTTCCATTTTTGTCATACGTAGGCTATGTAAGGGTATGAAAATAAATTTGTTTATCAATTTTGTTATTATGATTGAATTCGAATATTTAATATATTATTTATTAGATTTTAAATTTTTGAATGTAAATATTATGTATAAGTGTTAAAAAAAAGCGTTTTAAAACATGTACTTTAAAAATTTCAACGAAAAATAACGAGAAAAATATGTAATTCGAATAAAATATTAACTGTTTCAATTAGACATTTATAAGGTTATATTTTACAGATTTCTAAATGGTTTTTAGCATTCTTTTGAGTAATATATTCTGTAAATACATATACGTCAAAGGTTATATTTATATCAATCGTTTCATTGGTCGAGTAATAATGACAGGTATTAATTTATAGCATTATTTCGTTGAAGGCATTTTATTTTAATTTACTATTATATCAGCTGTACGAGCACACATTGAACACTATAGGAAATTTCAGGTATTGAAAATCATCATATTCAGCTGGGAAATTCTCAATTTATGAATAAGTATATATTTATAAACTAATTATTCTGAAATTGGAGTTATATATCAATTATTTTATAAACAATTACAAATAATTATAAATATTTACAAAAAATAAAAAAAAACTTTAGAGGTGATTCTCAGATATAATTATTTTTTTATTAAAATTACTACTACTTGGTAATTAATTTACCGATTTTAATAATTTTTTCAGAGAATATATATTTTATATAATTCATTTTAATAATATTATAATAATAACTAGACAATTTTTTTTTTAAATTAAAAAAAAGTGTAAAAAAGATGGCCAAAAAAATTACAAAATTACAAAAATTACAAAATTGTTAACCAAAAATTATTTGACTATCCCCAACAAAATTTGAAATTTTTTCTAGTAATTTTTGTAGAACCATATTCACTAAATAAGTTACAATTTATTTTAGGTCGATTCATTAATTATTGAACGAGAAGGTTTCTTTAGCATTAGGGTATTTTTCCCTATTCTTATACATTAGACAGCCCATACCAGTACATAGCCTTAAAACAAATCTAATACATATTATTATTATTATTTATATTGGTGTACTATGTTGACAGGTCACAGAAGGAATCTGAATTCTTGTTTGTCTGAAATATCTGTTAAGTCAACACCATCTAATGGTTTTCATTAATGCTCAATCATAATGTACTAATCATATTAATGTATATTTGTATGGAAATATTTTCGGATAATGTATATTTTTATAGCCAGATATAGGTTTCTATAATTTTTAACATTTACTAAATATTGAGCAATTAATTTGAAGAAAATTATAATATTTTGAAATAAATAATTTGAAGCAGGCTATAAAAATTGAAGGAAAATATGTCTCGATTTTGTTATGATATGTTTGGTATGATATATTGGATATGAGATGTTTGGTATATGTTTGGTATGAGCTGTTTGGAATAGATTGTGTGAACGCAGCTACATAAAATAATACACGGATACATGAATAATTATTTGATAAGAGTGAAATGAAATAATAATAATGATCAGAAGTTTATTGTGATAAAATAATTGTGAATACACCTATTGTAGTTCAGTAGAACTAGTAGGCATTTGACCTCTTCTCTAATGACATCGCCCATTCACCCTATTGTAGTTCATATTGTTTAGAACTAGTAGGCATTTGACCTCTTCTCTAATGACATCGCCCATTCACCCTATTGTAGTTCATATTGTTTAGAACTAGTAGGCATTTGACCTCTTCTCTAATGACATCGCCCATTCACCCTATTGTAGTTCATATTGTTTACAACTAGTAGGCATTTGACCTGTTCTCTAATGACATCGCCCATTCACCCTATTGTAGTTCATATTGTTTAGAACTAGTAGGCATTTGACCTCTTCTCTAATGACATCGCCCATTCACCCTATTGTAGTTCATATTGTTTACAACTAGTAGGCATTTGACCTGTTCTCTAATGACATCGCCCATTCACCCTATTGTAGTTCATATTGTTTACAACTAGTAGGCATTTGACCTGTTCTCTAATGACATCGCCCATTCACCCCATTCACCCCATTGTACAGTTGGCAAGACTACAGTTCTGTCTGCTAGACTGTTCGTCACCCCAGTAAAGAACACCCGTTCCACCCCATCTTTAAATGGTTTACCCCATTAATGTTCCATTCACTAGTGGATGATGATGATGATGGTATCATTAATCGATGGCATTGTAATAGATTTATTCTAAAATGTACGACGTAGAATCACAATTCACTAAATATTTATTATTTAATAATCTAATTATATAATATTTAATTTATGTATTTTTAAATATAATATTTTATAACTATATATTTATGTTTAGTACGTACATATTTAATATTCAATATTCAATGTTAATAATTCACGTTATTGAACGCAGGTTCTTTTATCTACGAAACCCCTACCAGTACTCCCGCCAGCACCCCTACCAGCTCGCGAGTGTTGAGATCTTCTGTAACGGAACAACCGCCCACACCCACTATATCGAATGGTTATAGCACTATTCATTCGTGTAGTACAGTTTAACATAGACAGTAGCTTTTCTCCATGTTATATTGTAAATGAATAATAATAAATACAATTTATTTAAATTTATTTTTCATATATATATATATAATCTTAATTGATAGGTAATGACTATAGTTTAATATAGAGTGTGAATGTATGCACGTGAATCACTTACACAAGTGTACTGCTTAATAATGATGTGTATTAGATAGCTTGTTCCTTCCCATAAAGGACTTCAAAATAATATTGCATATTTTACATTTTTGTCTCCCATAAAACAAATCTAATGAATGTTATTATTCTTATTTGTTGATCATTAATTCTCTATTATGTTAACAGGTCGCAGAAGGAATCAGTTGAATTCTAGCTTGTGTGAAACTCCTGTGAAGACTACTACTACTTCCAATGGTTTTCATTAATGATCAACTAATACACGCGCACAAGTGCTATATTAAGGATAGGTGCGACCTATGTTCTATAAATAGATTTGTACATGTATTTAATAGGAAAAATAGTGGTCTACTAAAAGTGTATTGACTTTAATTTATATTTTCAATTCAATAATTAACACAATGATATTATATAGATCTATAATAATTGAATTTTTTATTGAATATAAATGAACATATTTAATATAAATTATTTTTAACTAATAAATTATTATTATGTTGCAAATAAAAGATAAAATTATAAATATTTTTAAATTTACTAATTATTTAATTAAAAAAATGCAAATATTGGTTAATATATATATATATATATATGTAATATATATATTCAATATTGTCTGAAAATTTAATTTTTATTAAAAATAATATTAAATACTTAATATTTTAAAGAGTATTTCATATACATAATATACGCGCAAGTGCGATATTAATGTATATTGGCCCAATAAAGCCCCTAATATTATTGGTTCAGATTTGTATAGTATAATATCAGCTATTTTAAAGGGATTCAAAATAATATTTGGTTAAAAAAATATAATGTTATCGCCCGTAAAATAAATTCTATTTATGTTCCCTATTAATCTTCATTATCGCTGCACAAATCTAACGTTAATAATACCTGACAGGCTTCTATAATGCAGTTAATGGGAGATCTTCTATTGACCCTGCTCCAATGAGTCAGATGCCTCCACCTCCATCTCCTATGTCTTCTGCTAAGAAGGGTTAGAATAACCTTCAGTAATAGTAGTAGTATGTGTGTAATATAGTATATATATGTACATATTAGTAATATGGTACTGTGTATAATGATGTACCATTATATTATACAAGTAATAATAATAATGATAATATTTATTAGTAGAATTATTTTTTTTTCTGTTTATTTCTTGTTTATTATTTATATATTTGTTCCTAATAAAGGTTTTCAATTGCATATTGCTTAGTTTATATTTTGTCGCCCATAAAACCAATCTAATAATTTATTATTATTATTATTATTTGTTTATTATTTACATTATTTTCATATTTTATAATTATATTACGTTGACAGGTGGCTTTCTAAATGCTATCTTGTTTGAGACTCCTATGAAGGCACCCACTTCTAATGGTTATCATCATCATTAATCATCAACTAAACGTTGTTTATCATTGTTCTGCATTATATGAATAAAACTCGCATAGTTATAATTAAATTAACTGAACTATAGGTCATAATGATATATTTTATGAAAGTTTATGATTTTAGAATAATTTATTTAAATTTTACAAATGTCTGACTCTTAAGCAATGCTGATGAAGACCTCGTATCATTATTATTATTGTATTCGGGTATAGAGGAGTCAGTTAATTTATTATTTGTAAAATATCTTATTAAGATATTAAGATACATTATTTATATATTATTTTTAGTTTGAAATTAATATTTATTTTAAAATAAAAAAATATTATAATTAATTTAATATAATATTAATAATATATATATATATATATATATTCCATATTATTATTCAGATTACTATAATATATTATATACTAATCAAAATAAATATCACTTGTAATAGACAAATTTCAAATTACTTTTTTATTTTTAAAAACGTGTATATTTTTTTAGATATAGTATTTACTATTTATAAAATATTGTTTAAAAATACCAGGTTTTAAGGGTAGGTGAAGAATTCTGAAATTGAGAAAAAAAAAAAAATTCAAATTTTTGTTTATATAATATTATTTAAATATTAAATATTATCTTTAAAATGATATATAAAGCACGTTTTAAATTAAAATATAACTAAAATAATAATTATTTAAATAAATTGTAATAATAATTAAAATAATTTTTAATAAATTTAATAATCGTCGTAATAATAGTAACTTTGTTAGTTTCATTTTTTTCTTTTAATAAACTAATATCTTCAAATTGTATTATTATCTGTAAACTTTTTTTAATTTGTACTTATTAATATGCATATGTCAGACATATTACAGAAATATTTGAATAAAACGTGTGTTTTACCTACTTATTCGCAAATATATAAATTTCATATACAACATTTGAAAATCTACAGATTTCGTTTATCATACAAGTACATTTTAATTCTATTGTAAATATAAAGTAAATTATTGAATATTAAAAAAGTTAACATAGTAGAAATACTATCAGCAGAATTGTTAAAAATTCATTATTCAGTGTCAATAATGTTTAAAGATTATAATTTTTTTTTATTCTTAAATAAATCTCATCTGTGATATCTCATGTTAGAATGCGACGCCTATTCGATTGCTAAATAGCACTACCTATCCATTATATTTAAAAACTAATATAAACTTTATATTTTTTATATCTATATAATAATGAATAAGTACTACTAATTTAGTAGTATACATTTTATCGGATTAAATATTTTAATTTAATTTTGTTATAATATTTAATTTAGTCTTACTTTAAAGTGCATATATATAGCAGTTTTATTCATGTATAATATTATACTAATAACACAATTTAAATGTTTATATTTAAAATATTATAATTTTACATACCTAATAAAAATAATTTAAATCACTTCTGAAAAAACGAGTGTATTTAATGTCGTGTATTGAATGAATGAATATCTTAAAAACCCTTACGTGAATAATAAAAACGCAACGAACAATTAAAAATGATAATACTTATTTATTGGAAGTTTTTTGTTGTTATTTGTGTAAAATTCATTTGAATACAAAATTCACATTGTATAAAACTAATAAGAATATCACCACTTTTCTAATGCAATCACCCTGCCACCCCACCTAGTACATTGCTATTCACCCCATCACCCTGCCACCCCACCTAGTACATTGCTATTCACCCCCATCACCCTGTCACCTCTAGTACATTGCTATTCACCCCATCACACTGCTACCCCAACTAGTACATTACTATTCACCCCATCACAGGCAAGACTCCGTTTAGGTCGAGACTGTTCGTTACCCCGACTAAGAATCCGCCTAATTTGAATGGTTTCAATGATTTATACAGCGCCATATACTAGTAATACGCTGCACATGATACTGATACTTTTACTGTAGTAATGCACACGATGAAATGAAGCTTATTAAATGAGCAGTTATATTTAAAAATGTACGACGTAGAATATTCTTTCAATATTTAACAATTATATATTTAAAATGTATTATTTGATAATTATATATTGTATAATTTCTACGTACGTATTTAATATTAAATATTCGATGTTGATAAATAATTATTTAACGAAGGATCATCTAACGAAGGATCATCTAACGATACTCGACAATTGAGATCATCATTGAATAAAGAAGAAACTACACCTAGTTCATCTAAAGGTTTAGCATCGCAAATACTGTCAACGTATACTGTGTATATATATATATTATGTTAATTGATAGGTAATGACTATAGTTTAATATAGAGTGTGAATGTATGCACATGAATCACTTACACAAGTGTACTGCTTAATAATGATGTGTATTAGATAGCTTGTTCCTTCCCATAAAGGACTTCAAAATAATATTGCATATTTTACATTTTTGTCGAAAACAAATCAAATTCAAAAAAATAAATCTAATAAATGTTAATACTATTATTTGTTGATTATTTATATTGGTCTATTATGTTAACAGGTCGCAGAAGGAATCTGTTGAATTCTAGCTTGTGTGAAACTCCTATGAAGACTACTACTTCCAATGGTTTTCATTAATGATCAACTAATACACACGCAACATTAATGTATTGGGTCAGATTTGTATAGCATAATATCAGCTATTTTAAAGGGATTCAAAATGATATTCCATATTTTATAATGCTATCGCTCGTAAAATAAATTATAATTATGTTCCCTATTAATCTTCACTATCGCTTCACAAATCTAACGTTAATAATACCTGACAGGCTTCTATAATGCAGTTAATGGGAGATCTTCTATTGACCCCACTCCAATGAGTCAGATGCCTCCACCTCCATCTCCTATGTCTTCTGCTAAGAAGGGTTAGAATAACCTTCAGTAATAGTAGTAGTATGTGTGTACTATAGTATATATATATATGTACATATTAGTAATATGGTAATGCCATATTAGTAGTAATAACCATCAGTAATAGTAGTAGCAAAGCCCAAGATATACTGTCAAGCTATACATGTAAAACATTGTATTCACGGTTTAATGATTTATTAAGACACGCATTGAATTGGACATATTTATAATTTTATTTGTTATTTACATACAATTTATTTAAATTTGTCATATAATGTACAATTACAAATATAATTTACTTAACCTAGAAAGTAATTTAGTGCATTTAATGTTTATAATAATTATTAGATAACACAATTACTCTTAGATTTGTTTAATGCTAAATAATTAAAATAATATATTATAATATAAATATTTTAATATTAATTTAAAGTTATTTTTAAATTAAACATTCGAATACAACATGATTTGTATAAATTGTATATATATATTTATATATATAATTTTTTAAATATTAGATTGTGACATTTTAATATTATGATCTCCTAATAAAGCTACGAGAATTATATATTGTATATTGTTACTATCGTTATTTCTAAATAATATTAATATTAATAAATATATGCATACATTTGATATTACTTTTGTAATAAATACATAATATAATAATATGATTTTAAAATTAATTTGTATCTTGTTTTATCAATTTACTAAAGACATTAACATTATTAATAACTATGATATAATTAAATACCCAAATTTCCTATAAGATTGGGTGAAGTGACATAGTACAATTTACATAGGCTTAATAGGCAACCATGTATCTTGGGCTTTGGTAGTAGTATATTTATGTACTATAGTGTATATATGTACATATTAGTAATATGATACAACATATAATGATGTATGATTATATTATATGATTAATAATAATATTTATCAGAAGAATTTTTTTTTTCAGATTGGTTTTCTAATTTATTATATTTATATGCTGGTTCCTCATAAGGGTTTCAAATAATATTACATATTTTCCATTTTTATAAAACAAATCTAATACATGTTATTATTATTTATTGATTAATTATATTGGTGTATTATGTTCAACATAATATGTTGGCAGGTCCCAGAAGGAATCAGTTAGATTCTAGTTTGTCTGAAATTTCTATGAAGTCGACATCATCTAATGGTTTTCATTATTTCTCAATGAATACACTCTCACTATCCATATTAAAGTAGATAGGTGTAGACTTGTTAGCCAATTAAACCACATTTGTATAGCATAATGTTAGCAATTTTAAATGTTGTGAACTATAATAAATGTCAGGCAAGTAATTTATAATTTGATTATAATAATTTGAAGCAGCCGATATCTGTCTATAAAATGGTGGTAAAATCAGTGCCCACTTTGATATGCGATGTTTGGTGTAAATAATGTAAAGGCTTAATTGGATATTTTAGCATTAATTTAGTATAGATCCAACTAACTATTGTTAATAGTAGTAGTATGTGTGTATATATTGCGTATAATGATGTACGATTGTATTATACAATTAATACTAATACTAATGATGTTTATTAGAAAATGTTGTCTGTTTAGATTCAAGTTATTTCTATCAATATAAAGTTTTTATGAGATCAATCGAATTAATATCATATAAATTGACAAGATATTAATTTTTAAAAAACTTTGAATGTCATTTTCACCAGTTTTTACTTTTTGCACTTAGTAAATATACGTAAAAGCCTACTACTTCTTTGATTATTAATATTATTATCTGCAATTTTTACTGTATATAAATAACATGTTATACTATATTATTGACAGGATATTATATTATACTTTACATTTTTTAAATAAATTATAATAACTTCACATTTTAATAAAAAAATATAAAAAATATTTAAAACTATTTTTTTTACATCATTTTAAATAAATTACATTTATAAAAAGTCAATAATTCTATGTAGTAGAATAATATCTATTGAATACAAAAAAATACTTCATCATCTTTATTAGTTTAGTATCCTTAGCATTTTAGCTAGAGCTAGAATTAACATGGTAAACCCCAACGACCCTTGCACCCTAAATATTATATACTAAAACTGTAGATATCGATGAATTCATATGTAAACCCTTAACAGCTAAAGTATCGCATCATATGGTGAAGAGGTCTCATCCAGAGGTCAGCATGGATGACCCCCCGCCACCATTAAAGAGACGCCGTACCTTCTCTTCCCCTACTCCTACTGCTGCTGCTGCTGTTGTAACTACCGATGCTCCAGTCATTACTCCTGTAATATGCCCAGTCACAACTCCGGTCACATCTCCGGTTACAACTCCGGTCACATCTCCGGTTACAACTCCTATTAAGAAAAGTTACTACATGAAGTGCCATTGCGGCTCTAAGAATTGTCGTCAATATCTATGAATTTATTATCGTCTTTTATTACAACTTTTATCATCGGTTCTTAAATTTATTTATTTATATATATTGTATATATATATATTTTTAATTTTACATATATATAAATATATATGTAATAATAAAATATTTGAATAAATTGTAGTTATATATTTATTTTCATTATGTATTATATTCTTTAAAATAAAACATATTATTGTAGTTAATATATTTATATTAATTAAGTGTTTGAGTCAAGATAATATCAATATGATTATGAAGGTTTTTTTAAATAATTATTTCTATTTGTATAATTTTTTTGTATAATACTATTTGTATAATTTGTATAATTTGTATAATTTGTATAATATACCTATACTACTACTAATACATTATTAAATGTTAATAATTTTATTTATTTTATAAATATATAATTTATATATTAAATTATAATAATTTAATATAAAATTATATAATATATGATAATATAGAATAATAATAATAATAATTAACAATTAGATATAGGAATAATTGTAGAGTTCAGTTTTCTGATGTTAAAATATACAATTCAATTAGTAGGTGTACTGAAATATGGTGTAATGGAAATTAAGGACAATTAATGGAATATTTAATTGAGGTACTTTTTGAGTAATTTTTGTGCATTTTATTAATTTCGAGAGATGATTAATTTATTATTTATATATACTTGCAATATTAGATAACAAAATATAATGATAACATTATTTTTTTTCTTCATTAAATTGTATATATTTTTTAAAACCTTTCAGGTCTATTATATTTTATTAATAATATATATATATATATATATATATATACATATTATGTGAAAAATTGTATAAATTGGATAATTAATAATATAAAATATATTCAATTTTTTAAAATATTTTATTTTGAAAAATGGTATTTTAAGGGATGTCACACGACGCCCGCTTCTATGTATAGAGATAGCTAATAATGGGTCTACACAAAACTAGGCACGAAGAATTGTATTCATTGAATTGAGCTAATTTTTGTTATATTCTTCATTACATGTATACACATGATATTACATGACGTAATTTTTATAATATATATATGCACATTTTTTAATTTACGGAATTTCTATAGAAATTGTTATTTTTTGCAATTATACATATACAAATTTAGAAAATGTCTTCCCTAACAGTATTCATATATATGTTATTTATACAATGCGATATAAATTAGTAGAATACATATAATAGTTTTTGTGATACCTACATTTATATACTCATACCTAGCGCGAAATAATTATTTTGAGAAAACAGCATTTAAATATATATGAATATATTATATATCATATATATTGCATTTTTTTTTAATAAAAATTCAAAATCTCAAAATAATTAAGAATTTCACATAATTTAAATTTCAAAACATTAAGATATACTATGATAATTGTTCTATAGACTTTTTAAATGATTAGAATATTAGTTTTAAAATATCAGTATTTTAAAAAGTAAAATATATTTCTAAATGAAATATTTATTTTTTAAATTTAATTATAAATTATTTATCAACTCTATATTTAATCACAAATATTTGATATATCTACTATATACATATAATAATAAATATACTGTGAACATTTGACTAAGTTTAGTTAATTATTTAATGAGAAATAGTAATTTTCATAAAAAAAAAAATTCTGATATAATTGATGTTAAAGATTGACTATATTATTTATCTTCTTTTTGACTCTTATTAATATGGTAAAAGTTATTTTAGCTAATTCTTATAATTTGTATATTATATTTATATAACTTGTATACTTTTTCATGATTTTGACATAAATTGCATCTATATAATCCTATATAAATTATTGATAAACAATGTTATAATATATGTAAACAGTAATTTGTGCATCATTTTTTGAATCATTATTTTATTAGAAATAGGTATTATAAAATGTTTTTTTATACTTTATATATGTTCTTAGCATATGATATTTTGACATATCATACATTATACATGTAGTAATCTATTTTTAAAATAAAATTTGTTTTTAATATTTTATTTGAAAGACTTAACATTTTTAATCCCCTTAAGTATTAAATTATTCACTTTATAGTTTGCTATTCTATTAAAATTACATAATAGCTGTTTATTAATATAATCCAGAAATTTTTTTATGAGTAATTCCCAAAAAATACCTTACATTATTTCTTACATAGTTTGTAATCAAACATATATATAGAATAATATAGTGGGCTACATTAAGTCTATTTTGTCATGTAGTAGTAGACCTAATTGATTTCCTATTGCATATACAAATTAATGAATTTTCGAAAATGTAACTTTTTTTATTATAGTATATATTTTTTATATAATTACATTACTTACATTATTAACATATTTAATAAATTATTATATAAATATCAAATCAATGATATATAGTATATATATATATATATGGCTGTATATCTTAAATTAATAACATGAACTTATTACTTATTAACATTACACTATAGGGTAAATTAACCGAATACGAATATTGCATGAATACGAACACTCACGGTATCTCAGAAATCATAAACCCTACAAATAATTATTAATGAATAAAATATTCGTAATTATATAAGTAGTCTAAATAGGTATTTTTATTTTTTAATTATTCAAAATAGTGCCGATATATCCAATAAACTGATTTTTTTATTACGTTTTTCAATTTATGAAAAAAAATGACAACTTAAAATCTTCTCAAGAATATACAAATGTATCGATAACATAACAATATATTATTATAAACTAAATAATTCTAAACATTATTTACATAATTTCTATATTTATCATCAACTATTAATTAAGTTATAAGCATATATCTGGAGGTCATATAAATACCTTATAATATAATACGGATACTATAGATATCTTAATACGGACACCCTATAACCAATCAGCGCGCATAGTGTGAAATATTCTTATTTTCATAAAAATCGCGTACGTTTTAATATCAATAACACCAGTAAAGCTAACTCTAAATTGTTTATTATTTAGATACTTAACTTGTACTATTAATTAATAACATAATAGAAATTAATAAATGAATTACTAATTAAATTATATTAAATTATTCCTAAAATTAATTATAAATAATGTAATTTTAATTTATCTCCTTGATTCATCAATAATATATAGTTTATCTAGTTGTATATAAGGTGTCCGTATTATAACACAGGGTGTCCGTATTCAGACATGGGTACCGAATACGGACACCCCGCATTCTATTGAATAAAAGGATTAAATAAACTTTTAAAATCACAATAATATCTATAATCATATAATATTAATATATTCATAATTTTGAATAACAATATATAAAGACTATTCATTGTTAAAGTGTCCGTGTTAGGTTAATTTACCCTATTGAAGTTTAATAATATATTAATCCCCTATAGGGCAACCGGAAGTGTTGCGGGGGAGGGGTTATGACCTTACAGTACCACTCCCCAGAACTACCCGCAGGTGTGTGTCCAGTAGAGGTCAAGCTATACAGGACACTATCCGCCGGGCATTGCCGGGATATATTCGTATTCATATAGGAACTCCTGATACGATTACTGTATCTAATAAGTATTTAAATGTTTTTTAAATAAATAAATATATTCGATATATTTCAAATAAATATAAGTCAATGATGTCATCACCGATGCCACATCTATCAACATTAATTACCAATACACACACACACATATATATATATATATATAGGTACCCATACACATATGTTATCATGCATGATGCATATGTAGTAAGCCATCATTCCATGACTGTACTTTGCACCGTATAGTCAATGACTATTAGTCATACTGTATGACTCATACAACAACGCCGTCTTTATCGTGTATACGGATCGCGTGTATTAAAATAATAAAAAACTACCCGTTTTATTTATTTACCTTGTTCGTTAAAAATTACTAGTTTCCCCTATAATGCGTGTATATATATTTTTTTAGAATTTTTATGTGATTCGAAATCCTTCATCTCTTTTCACTCTTGTAATATCGTTATATTGGTAGTATTAATAGTAATACAAATACTAATCACAACATTAATAATAATAATGATAAGTTAAAAATTACAATTTATTCTTATATTTATTCAATATTCTTTCATCAATATTAGCGTTTACATTAAAGTTTCATATCGTAATAAAGTTAGTTTCATTTATTAATAAACAGTTAATAATAACGATAGAGGATATAGCCATGGAGATCATCCTTGCTATATATATATATATATATATATATAGGATTTATTCTATTGAAATTTATACGATATATATCGTATAATATTATACAATATATTACCAGATATGATTCTTTAGATGATATATAAATTATTTAACAAATATGTGCATGAAAATTAAATTAATTTACGTTATAAATATTAATAGTCACTCATTATAATCAATAATTGTCTCGTAGAAATACCTCCTAAACAAGAGGTATACCTTACAATCGTATACGATACCCCCTATATATAGGTACGATTGAGTATGTAGGGGGACCAACCAATCAAAATAAATGTTGTGTTAAAGTGGCGAGGGGGCAATGCATAGGAGATCCCCCTAGATTGTAAAGTGGGGGGGGGGAGGCATATCCCTCACCCCCCTTGTTACAGCGCCCCTACCTATATGATATACGTATAGGAGATATTGGTTGCGGATAGTTGCGTGCGAGGTACTGATATCATTCATGTTAAGGGCAGTGTCCTTAGGACACCCGCCAATAATATCATATATTATAGTATATTATAGAGTATATTTACTATAGTACTATATTTGCTACTCTATATACTATAGTATACACTTGTGTATTAATAGTTATGATAGTGAACGATGTACTTATACTATATATATACATTTATATATAATAAATAATAAAATAAGTATACATATAATATATACCTAATAATAATAATAATAATAATAACAACTAAAGCCCGACTGAATACATGTATTCATTAGAACATCTAACAATGATGAACGACACACTTTATTGACCTCGCTTTCACGACATTCGATATCGCCTATCTTATGAAACGATCTCTATCTAGTGATCACGTGATCTTTGTTGTGGATGCAGTGGCGTCCCCTATCGATCAGCTAAGTAATTATATTCACCATCAGCTGCGCGTATTCATAACTATAGTCATATAGTGTATACACAGGCTCAATAACTTTGTACCACTGATGCCAGTAACTCGCATAATTCAATTAAATAATAATATATATATATATATATATAATATGAATTATACAATGCGGATAAATTGAATATTCTTAATAAATATACTAACCGTTAACGTATACATAATTAAAGTAGATTAAATTAGGTATTATTCAACGTGACAACATCGATTATTATTACTGAATTCACCCGATTAAATATATTCGACAGTAGTAGATACAATCATAAACACTATCATCGGGAGTATTATCATTGATAACAGCACGGAATAATCAACTGTACCATCACCGGAAGCAGCCGCAGCGGAAGAGGAAGCAGTTAGCGCATGCGCTGAAGGCAGTAGTATCATCCGTACAACGCGACTTCGTAGCGGTATCATCACGTGACCGACGAGGTGACACGTGATGTCGTTACGTAGCAACGCTGACGTCATCGGTTGTCAGTCTAGACCTTTTCGCATTCTACTTCTGGGTCAGAACAGCGTCGGTAAATCAGGTTACCATAGTAACGGAACACTATTCCTATATATATATATATAACTCCTTGAGGGGTCCATTTGTATATGATATTATTATATCTGTGATTCAGTAAATAAATAAATATTATTATTATTTATATATATATATATATATATATATATTGTATATAATATCTAACTCGTATAATATAGCGATGTACACTGTATATACACTGTACAACACTATATACCAACTTGTAGCACACTCGCATCAATATCCACACGTAGCCGTGGATATCGCTCGTATTCATAGCAATGTAAACAGGTGTCCGGTTTACACTGCGCTATACCACTGTGCGTACATTATACACACACACACACACACACACACACACACACACACACACACACATATATATATATATATATATATATATATATATATATATATAGAATAGTTTATTGACATTAGGAATAACTAACTAAGATAAATAAGATAAACTCGTACGCAAGTCAACAATTAGTAATAATAAAGGTAATGTTATACCAATGCATATATATATATATATATATATGTATATATATATACTTATGTATAAGCTTATCTATAAGCTATATAATACGTGTTTGAATGCAAGGCCATCGTGTCGTATTGTGTGCAGTGTTCACATACCGCCATGCAGTCCAGCACCTAGGCACTCGTAGACACATGTGTTTGCACACACACACACACACACACACATACACACACACACACGACTGTTAGTTATGTGTGTATATTGTTATCTATATATACCCACACTCACAGGCACACGTGTACACGTGTACACAAATATATACATATATATATATAGATATATATATATATATATATATATATATTTGCATGTATACATAGAAAAAAATATACTTGTAGGCATATTTATTTATAAATTTGTTTATATTTAAAAGTGTCTAGATGTTTTGTTATAATGACAGATTTAATACTCGCATACACACAAACATACACACATATACACACACATATATATATATTTACATGGAAGTTAATTCTTTGTTTTATTACGTTTTCTATTTATATATACAGACGTGATAAGTTGACTTAACTATAGTTACATATTGTTATTTACATTTAAATACAGAATATTTTAATATTCGTATACAAATAATATTATATTAGTATAGATTATAGTCTATATGAATATATTATACTAATACAATTTTATTTGTATATGAATATTTAAAATATTATATTTATGATGATAGTATACGGTTTATTATTAACAAATAAGTTGGATGATGTAGAGGTATACCTATATATACACTATCTATAGATAGTAAAGAAGAACTAAGATTTATTAATCGTTTGAGGGACCTAATAGAGAGGATGGTAGTAGTCCCTCCTATACCTATAGGAGGGAGGGGTTCCGTAGAGTTGGACAGGAATTTCTAAAATCTCTAGAATTTATGGAATTTTACTAGAGATAAGTAGAGGAGAATTATTGTGACTAAGATGAGATAATATTGTACCTTTTTGAATTCGATAAAGGGTGAAAGAATATATGTATTTATGGATTATAGATAGAACACGTAAGGGAGATTCACACATAAGGGAGTAGGGTATCCACATACGATATGATTGATGATATGTTGTAGTAGAGATATCCAGTCATTGTATGCAGCAAGTGGAACTTATTGAGGAACGGATATAACAAAGATAGGATATAAGTATATAATATATAATAGATATAAGTAGAGTATGTAGGGAATAACAGTAGTCAAGTCAGGAGAGTAAAAGAGCATTTTTTTTAGAGATTTAGTAATTTTCTGGAAAGTGATGCCCGTATTTTATTAAATTCTGAATAGATGATAAGTTGGATGATTTTGCAATGGATGTGATACAATATGTGATTCTTAAATATACTTTTTTTATCAAAGACAATACTAGGTTTTGAGAATGGTGTTGTAAGAATGGTTGGAAAGAATAATCATATTGTTTAGAGTAAAGTTTAGAAAAGAAGTATCAGCAGTATATCCGTTAAGTACAGTACTCTTAGATACATTGATTATAAGTTATTGAAGAGGAGCCATAATCTTATACAGTAGTCTTAGATACATTGATTATCAGTTATTGAAGAGGAGCCATAATCTTATGCAGTAGTCTTAGATACATTATTTATCAGTTATTGAAGAGGTGCCATAATCTTATGCAGTAGTCTTAGATACATTGATTATCAGTTATTGAAGAGGAGCCATAATCTTATGCAGTAGTCTTAGATACATTGATTATCAGTTATTGAAGAGGTGCCATAATCTTATACAGTAGTATTAGATACATTGATTATCAGTTATTGAAGAGGAGCCATAATCGTATGCAGTAGTCTTAGATACATTGATTATCAGTTATTGAAGAGGAGCCATAATCTTATGCAGTAGTCGTAGATACATTGATTATAAGTTATTGAAGAGGAGCCATAATCTTATACAGTAGTCTTAGATACATTGATTATCAGTTATTGAAGAGGAGCCATAATCTTATGTAGTAGTCTTAGATACATTGATTATCAGTTATTGAAGAGGAGCCATAATCTTATGCAGTAGTCTTAGATACATTGATTATCAGTTATTGAAGAGGTGCCATAATCTTATGCAGTAGTCTTAGATACATTGATTATCAGTTATTGAAGAGGTGCCATAATATTATGCAGTTTACATACTCTATTAATTCAGAGTTAGGTATTACATCCAATTAATTGAGCCTAATGGTATTATGGGAATTTATAGAGAAAAATGTAAACAGCTGAAGATCATCAGCAAAAATATGGTAGTCAATATTTGGAAAGTTCTTAATTAGATCAGAAATAGGGTGGATATATATATATAAATAGAAAAGAGGAATGGATATAGTACTTATCTAGGGGAATACCTTGGTTAAGCGGAGAAAGAGGCAAGTCAGATTTTTCGATCATAATATATATATATATATATTGCGGTTTGTAAGATATGAGGTAAATAATTTGAATAATAAGCCAGATATACCCATCATAGTAAGCCGATAGATTAATAATATATGACCAAGAGTGTCAAAAGCAGATGAGAGTTCAAGTAGGATTAGCTGAAAAAGAGTGTTGATATTTAAGGAGGACAATATTTTGTCAGTAATACGTAGGAGAGCTATTTTATTGAATGGTATACGAAAAGCGCTTTTAAAGCGCTTAAAAAGGTCGAAAAGATTATATTTTATTTATATGGGAGATAAGTTGTTTGGAGACAATTATTTCTAATATTTTACTTAATAAGGTAGGTGTGAGATCGAGCGATAATTGTTAAGGGAGTTATGGTCGAGGTTTTGTTTTGTTTTTATAATAGGAGATATCATGGCAGTCTTGAGGTAGGGTTAACCTGGTCAGAGTTAGTGAGTTCGCAATAATATCTAAACAAATAGAAGAAAATAACGGAAAGTGTGAGAAATAATGAGATAGTTAGGGGATAAGTGGAGGAGGTACAGTGAGATTTCATAAGTAGATAATTTACATCATACAGGGAAGTGATAATGAATATGCTTAATGATCAATTATTGATCATCAATAGGATGGGTAATAGAGATATTTGGAATAGAATCACTAATAGTATCACTAATACTTGCAATTTTATTTTCAACGAATTTTTATTATAAATATATATATATATATATATATATATATTTATATATGTACACATATATAAATATATTGTATATTATCAATACCTCATAAAAGCTAAGTTTTTAGAAAGTTTTGCTATTATTATATACTTAATCACATTGATAATATATAACTTAATAAATATAACTACTGTAATCTTTAGTAATGAATCATTCCCACAGCTCTGGTGGTCCGCTTTCTAACTCATCGTTACATAGGAGATTATGACCCGAGTTTAGGTTGGTTTTAACTCAGCATAATCCTAGTAGTATCTAAGTATTAACTTAGCATTATCTATGCATTATCTCAGAATTATCTCAGCGCTATCTCAGCAGTATCTCAGCATTATCTCAGCGTTATATCAGTATTATCTCAGCCTTATCTCAGAATTATCTCAGTATTATCTCAGTCTTATCTCAGCATTATATCAGCATTATCTCAACGTTATCTCAGCATTATCTCAGCATTATCTCAGCATAATATCAGCGTTATCTCAGCATTATTGACCACTACTACAACAACAACAGAACGCCTGTATAACCACACCGCTTACGTCGATGGACAGTGTATTTTCTACGAAATCTTCGACACGGCTGGGCAGGTTAATATGATGATATTACGCAATAGTTACACAATACGATACATTATCTATTATGTTGTATACATGTTATATCTATAGATATTCATAACATTTCAATAATTATCTATCAATTCTAGGGTACATTATACTTATGCATACTATATAGTATATTAACATACAATAGTATACTACGTATACTAATATATTCTTAACTATATACTTAAACAAATGTATAAGTATATTAATACAATCACATACTATATAATATATATTAGCTCATAATGCAATCGCATACATACACAATATGTATTAAACAGCACACACTGTGATATATGCGTAGTGTACTAATATATATATAAATACATATATATATATATATATATATATATATATATATATATATATATATATATATATACGTATACGTATAGTCATATAAACAAACTTACAAATATATATATATATATATATATTAGTACATAAACCAAAAACTTGAATATATATATATATATATAACATGTACTCACAACACAACACAACACAACATATGCATATAAATAACCCACACATAACATATATTTACACAACCAAATACGTATACGTATATATATATATATATATATATATATCTAAAGGTATATGCACATATTTTCCTTAGCAAAGTCGTTGGTATATATCATAGAGCTAGAGAGAAAGTTTCTCTCTAGCTCTGTGGTATATATGCGTGTACTACATTATAGGTATATCATATACTGTATATTCTATATATATATATATATATATATATATATATATATATATATCTAAAGGTATACACACACACACATGCACGCACACAGTGTTACTGATATACACAGTAACGTAAACAAAGCTGGAGACAACAATAAAAACAATACCCCGTGCTATAACAATGGCTTCTATGACTAGACGTATCCCTTACACTGGCAGACTAGTTCAACAAATATTTTGCGAATCAAAGAAAAATCGACGACAATGTGATTATACTATAGTATATATGGTATATATATACCCATCATTGAATAGTAACTTATATATTAATATATATATACACTTACTGCCTGTGTAGCTCAGTTGACTAATACAGGCACAACAGCAGTAGACAGTGGGTTCAACCATCGTTCGGACCATTACAATAGGTCTTAAAATAGGTCTTAAAATAATATGTAGAAGTGATCATATATAATTGCGTATAAATAAATGATCGGCTATCGTTAAAACCATGAATGCCTTAACATGAAAGCGGCTTCGAAGGGACATTAGAGCCAGCTTGTTATACTTGCACATTTCATCTAAATTCCTGGATGCATACCATGGGATAAAGGACATAACTAAAATACAATAATACAATATACATATATAACATTATTATTACATTGCATACGACCAGGGGTATAACTTATTGCCAGGGGTACAACTTAATTATATATAATTAATTATAATTAAAGATAATTATCTAACGTATACTACATTATAATTATGATTACCAACTAGGTTATCGTATATATATATATATATATATATATATATATATAGGGGAAAGTAACCGAATACGGACAGTGCTCGAATACGGACACTCACGGTATCTCAGAAACCATAAATCATACACAATTTTTTTAATGAATAAAATATTCATAATTATATAAATATTCTAAAAAAGTATTTTTTATTTTTTAATTATTCAAAATATTGCTGATATATCTAATAAACTGATTTTGTTATTACGTTTTTAAATTTATGAAAAAAAATGTCAACTTAAAACCTTTTCAACAATATATAAATGTATCGATGTAAAATATAACACTATATTATTAAAAAATAAAGCATTCTAAAATTAAATATATAATTTCTAAATTTGTTATCAAATATTCATTAAGTTATAAGAATATATCTAGAGGTCATATAAATCCCTAATACGGAAACTCTAGGTGTCTTAATAATGGCACCCTATAAGGTATATATAACCAACCAGCGCGCATCGTATGATCTATTCTGATTTTCATAAAAATCCCGTGCGTTATAATATTAATACCACTAATAAAGCTAAATCTAATTTTTTTATTATTTAGATACTTAAAGTGTATTATTAATTAAAAAATAATAAAAAATAAATAAATTATTAACTAATTAAATTAGAATAAATTATTCATAACATTAATTATAAATAATGTAATTATGACTTGTCTGATTAATTCATCAATAATACATAGTTTATCTAGTGGTATATATGGTGTCCGTATTATAACACAGGGTGTCCGTATTCGGACATGGGTACCGAATACGGACACCCCCGTTAGAGCCGCTTGAAAAATATAAAATTTTCAGATAATTTATCGCTTCAGTAAGATAATACTATAGTATTATCTTACTGAAGCGATAAATTATCTGAAAATTTTATATTTTTCAAGCGGCTCTAACGGGGGTGTCCGTATTCGGTACCCATGTCCGAATACGGACACCCTGTGTTATAATACGGACACCATATATACCACTAGATAAACTATGTATTATTGATGAATTAATCAGATTTCTATAGAAAACATGTAATATAATTCAATACAAAAAAAATTAACTTAATTCGTAAAATATTGAATAGTTAATATGACTTTCAATTTTAACATAGGATTGATAGGAAATCTTATAATGGAGTAGATACAAAATTAATTCAATACATTTTTTAATATACTTTACCTATTAATAAATGTTGTCATACGATATATATGTACTAGAATTAAATATTATTAACAGAATAGCAGAAAAAAAAAATGTTAAATAATAATTTCTTTATAATTTTATCATTTTTAGGATTGAACTTTTTATGTTTATTATTTATTGAATATTTTTTGTTTTTTGTTTTTAATCAAAAATAAAATTCAGATCAAGTTTATTATATTCTTAATAAATGTATAATATATATTTACTATATATGATTATAAAAAAAAATTTGTTTAAATATTTTTCTAGGAATAATTTGAATTTTAATGATTTATATAGAAAAAATAAATATTTTCAAGGAAAGATGAATTAAAAATTTCTAGGACCTAGTTAATTTTTTTTTTTGTACCATAATATAATTTTAATTATCATTGAGATGACCGCAATAAAAAATTGTGTATATTATATTTTTTTCTGATTTAAAAAAAATAAAAATATGGTTAACTATACAACATTTAATATCTGAGTTTGTTAGATCCATATTTTGATTTAAATATACTTAAGTCTCTTAAATACATATTAAATATATAATTAAATTAGAAGACGATATAAATTAATTGGTTGTCAAGGTAAAACTAAAGATAAATAAATTCTACGCATATGCGCATTAAATTTAATTATAAACAAGTATTTTTCATATAAAATATTATTAAACATCAAATTGACAACTCAATTAAGTATAATACAATTTTTAATTGTTACACTACTGTTTATATATATTATATGTTTATAGTTTTTACTGAAGCAACATATGTAATGACTGACGAGCCACTCTAACACTCGTTATCTATGTAGTTAAAATATTAAATATTATTTTGAAATCACAATAATAACTATTATCATATAATATTAATATATTGTAAAAATATATTTAATAAAAATAATGAGATATAAAATATTAAGACCATTTATTGTTAAAGTGTCGTATTAGGTTATTTCCCCTATTTGTTAAATTATAATTCTAAAACTTTATTCTAAAATGTTAGGCACACGATATTTCGTGAATATTAGTTGATATAACTTGTTAAATCTATAGATTTATAGTTTACCGTAAAATACAAATTTAACGTTAAATCACATGTTAACATTTACGCGGATGATAATTCGTGAATCTTTGTGAAGATACATTAGGAAGTAAACACATCTGCACGCATGCGTATTGCATTCAATATCAAGTGACAGTGTCCCCGTTTTTTGTTTTATCTTGTTTATAAATAAATATATAAATAAATATATAAATATTTATATATATATATAGAATTTCCATAGTAATTATATAATTATGTTCTACAATTTTATAATACTCAGATATTTAAATGTTCTATAATTTGTGAGTATATTTTGAAAGTTTCTATACAAATATCTATCACTTAAATTAAAAATACGACGATATATTCATACATATCAGTTATAAGCATATATTTATAGTTTAGGTAATACAAGTATATGATCAAAAGTATACAAAATCTATATACATATATATATATATATATATATAGAAGTACACTGCTTATCTGTCAACTTATTATCTAGTATGCTAGATAATAAGTTGACAGATACGCAGTGTACTTCTACTTATACGATATACGATTGATAATTGACACTTGAACTAGTTTGGCTAAGGTAACTATAATGATTAATATGTATAATTGGATAACAACCATAATAATTATACAGGTCTTTTGTTTGTGATTATTAATAAAACAATTGAATATATACTCGTTCGAACCCATTCTTGGCCATACTACATATATATGTTACATACTATAGTATATACCATTTACGTATAACTATAGTTATTTGCCTTCAAATTAGATTTTAATATTATTTAATGTAATATTAAACCTATAGGTTGCCTATATTATAAAATTTTATTTTGTCGTATTCGTTATTTTTGTCTCATTTTATCATCAACGTATTATTAGTATCCAATTGTTATCGTATTACTTTTATCTTATTAATAATTATTATTTTCCTCCCGAATGCTCGAAGTAGTCTATTATATCAATACCTCCTATAACCGAGGCCCACTTTGAGTGTACACTAAACCTTATATCATCATGATAGTCATCGTCATTAATGACTCATTTTGCGAATATAATAATATAATTCAGAAAATAGCGTGATATCATGTAATTTATGCATGTATACATTTATTAGACTTTGGTAATATAAATTTAAATAAATGTAAATATATAATTCCATAAAAGTAATTTTCTTAATAATCTAATATTAAAAATGGATTACAATTTGATAGGTAACTTTGATATAATTATATATTTGCATATATTATTATTATATATAATATAGTATTACCAAGGACACCCTTGTTATTACTAAATACATATAGTTGACATATATTATAGTTATTAATATTAATTATACTATTAATAATATAATTTATATATCGAGATATACAGACTTAGATACTTATATACATGTATTGAAATACAAGTTTATACATATTATTAATCTATAAATATTAATCAACAACATATACAGTTACTTCTTTTTATAACTATTATTAAATAATACATCATAGTATACTATACACACACACACACATATACATATACATATATATGTAATGATAGCATTATATGTGTACGATACAACGACCCACAGCTTGTACATCGATACATGTATTAATGCGTATACACACTGTACACTGTACACAACCTACTATGTGTACACAATGTATACATTAACGTACCGTACACATGCACGTATATCAACGATTTTCAGAATTTGGATTCGAATTCGAATTCGATTTTCTTAAGGATGATTTATAATCCATTAAGGAAGATGCTTCGCAATATCTTTGCGTATACGATGCATGCAGTTATTCATGATTCAGGTGACGGTGCATGTTTACAATGAGAAATTAATGGAATTTTATGATTTATAATATATTGAACTCACATATATATATATATATATATATATAGTTATATAGTTATTATCATATGTTTACTTTAAGTAATCTATTAATATCGTTAATTTATGTCGTAAACAACGCGAGTATATATAAGTATTACACGTATGCTGAATACACGCGTAATAAATTACCCCCTTTAAGGGTGGGCCGCACGACGTGTGAACTCGTATCTCTTTGATCTTCAGCGAAACTATTGTTTAGCAGCCGCTAGTTATGTATTGTAAATAATACATATTTATATACACACGAGCTATGTATACACACGCGCGCATGTATAAGATGAACGACAATCAGTTCCGTATACTAATTAATAATCAAATACTATAAACACAATAGTTCACGTATGCATATACACACAGTATGTGTGCCACACACGTACATAAATATATACGCATATATATATATATATATATATACATATATATATATATATATATATATATATATATATATATATATATATATATATATATATATATATATATATATATTTGTATGAATACTAGGAGTCTCTGAAGGCCTGACAGATACATCTAAACATAACTGTATCTAGGTAACGAAAGTACGTATGCGTAGACATAATGTGCATCATACACACACATGTGTGTAGGTGTATACACTATATACAAAGATTTTGCGAAGCAAAGATATAACACTCCCTATGCATGCAACGTAATTTAGTAATATCCCTAACCGCTGCTAGCAGTAGTATCGAAATCACTGAAATAGATTTAGGTTCGGCTCTGTTTGCATACAACAATGTTTTCATTGCTCTATTAAATTACATGCAATATAAATTAGCTTTTACTCACTAAATATATACTTATAGCATTTAAAACATACATATCATATTTGTTTGTTATATATTAGTAATGAACACTTAGTTTTCATCATATAAATATTAATTTAAAGCATATTATTTAACATTTTAAAAGTGTATAGTTAAATACGAATTTACATTATAAACAACGCATAGTTCCTAAAAGTAACCCGTTATAGGTGGCACCAGGGTATTTTGTATACAAATTCGAATTACACGATTTCGCGTAAGTGTTATATCTTTCCTTCGGAAAATCTTTGCTATATATATATATATATATATATATATGTGTGTGTGTATATTTATGTGTGTGTATGTTTGTGTGTGCGACGCACACTATCGCACACTGTGCGACGCACAGTGTGCGTGCATGTGTGAGGGTGTGCGGTGCACACCCCCATATATTATATATATATATATATATAGTGTATACACTATACTGTATATACACCTTCACACTGTGCGCGTGTATATGTATGTGTTTCTGTATATACATGTGTGAGTGCGTGTGTATTATTTAGATACGCAATACGATTACCGGAAATATACTTTGTATTAACAACAATAACAATTATGGTGATACCAATAATAATACAATTAATAGTAATTACGATAACAACAAAATAATATTATAGACAAGTATACTTATAGGCCTATAGGCAAGTAGTAACCTATACTTGTTATCATTAATCTGTTAACAACTAAATAAGCCAAATATGCATTATAAGATAAGTGGGAGGTAAAGTGATATCGAGATATGTACTTATTCCCAGGTTAATTAGCTAGTAGAATTGGAACATGAATCATAGTTGTTAATGTGTTTTCCTACAGCTCTCCTACCTCTGTATTAAATAACACACCTCGCTCACATAATCACGTATATGATGGTCAATATCACGTGAGTTTAGATATATGATGCGAAGAGGACATAAACATAAGATATATATATATATATATATATTGTTATTATTATTGTTATTGTTATTTTTATTTGGTGGAGTCCTTTCATCCCATCCAGGAACTTAGATGAAGTTTTCACTTATAACCATATATGGCTCTAATGTTCCTTCGAAGCCTTCAGATATATATTTATTTATTTATTTATTTATTTAATTTGAATCAGACATGCATAACAGAGGTCCATAGAATATACAATAATTAAAACTAACAACAATTAAACGAAAACGAAATCTAAAATATTATCTAAATACAGATTTATACCATAAGGTAAATAGTTGCGAAGGGCACAAGATATTATAATAATAAAGTTGAATAATTAACGAATTACGAGAATTTCGTATACGTTGATAAAGTGAATTATATGATTTACGTAGTTTAATTGTTAAATTATTAACATTATCATATAAAAACATCAATGACGCGCTATTTCGACGCTTATATTTCATCACTATACGATATGCGTTATTATATGCTACCTTAATTTTTTGCATGTTGGCCCTATTCGGTAACCATATACTACTAAGGTAGATATTTGAAACAAACGATTTAAATAGAATAATCTTAGTAGCTTTAGAGCAATGGCTAAAATTATTCGCTATCATATAGCTTTGTTTATATAGCTGTTTGATATTATTATATATATCAATATCATCAGACAAGTCTTCTGATATCCAATGTCCAAGATATTTATACGCTTTAACAACATTCAAAAGTGTATTACCTATGTATAACTTTACTGGATTATGTATAGATGAACCATAATAGATAGGCAAAATGACAGATTTATCTATATTATATGTTATGAAGTTATGGCCAGCGAACTCTTCACAACAATTTATCAATAACTGCAGACCCTTCAGTGATGGTGAGAATAGAGCTGTATCGTCAGCATAGCATAAATTATTAATTATCTTCCCATTTAAACAATATCCTGATTTTATTTGATTTAATTTCACAATCATAGGATTGGTATAAATATTGAATAGTAAAGGTGAAAGAATTCCTCCTTGACGGACACCATTCGAAACTGGGAAGCTATTTGATGTATTATCACCCCACTTAATATAGATTCTCTGATTTCTGTACCAATAATTTAAAAAATTTATTATATAAGATGGAACATTATTATCTTTTAATCTATGAAATAAAATATTGTGATTAATTTTGTCAAAAGCTTTAGATGCATCTAGAAAAGCTACAAATATATTGGTATTGTTATTATAGTAATCTTTTAAGTATTGCTTAAGTGCAAAAACACACATTTCGGTTCCAAGGTTTTTTTTAAATCCAAATTGATTATCAAGAGTAACCAATAAAGAAGATATTCTATTATATATCACCTTTTCAATTAGCTTACAAATAATATTGGATATACATATAGGACGATAGTTAGAAGAGTCATTCGATCTTTTATTTTTGTTTTTAATTATTGGTAGAATATAGGATAATATTAACTTTTTTGGAAAATAGGAGTGATGTAACATGTTATTAATGAGTAATACTATGACTTGGATAATAAGACTATTTGAATTAGAAATATGTTCTATGGAAATTCCATCAGGACCTACAGATTTACCACCTTTAATGGAATCTATAATAGATGAAATCTCAACCGTATTTGTATAAACAATTTCATTAACATTAATTTTATTATATGGGTACGGAATAGAATTAGTACTGTTAAAAATATCATTAAAATTATCAAACCAGAATTTAGTAACATCAGCTATACCATGTGCATTCTCAATGTTATTAGGAATAGAAGATTTTTTTTTCAAATTATTTGAAATTAATTTCCAAAAATTATTTCGATCACTGATTATATTTAAGGCAATATTATCAGCTTCTATTTGTTTACATAACAATTTACTATGGCGTAATTCATATTTAAAATGTTTTCTTGCATTAACCATATTGTCATAACATATTCCAGCTAGAGGTTTTTTATTTTGTATCCAAGTTAAATAATATGATCGGGCAATACAATGTTTTTCCTTAACAATACTATTCCATTCCGAACGAGCGTATTTACTATTATTAGATTCAAAACATATATCTTTAGAACATTTTAATAGTATATTTATTAACGAATTATATAAATATTCAGAGTAATTATGATTAATATCAAAGGAGTATATATGATTTATTAATATACATAATTCTACTTTAGTGTCAATATTGTATTTTAAAATTTGATTCCTATTCAGTCTATTCCATTTAATTATTTTATGAGTTACACATTTGTTAAATAATGATCTAGGGACATTATTCTGTCTAATCACAATAACTAGAGGATGATGATCAGAAATTATAAAATCGTAATCAATTTTAATATCAATTATAGATGTATGCATATTATGCGTAGATAAAATATGGTCTAACCAAGAACAAGATTTCCACGCGGAACTAACGCACGTATAGCTATCAGAGTTTAGAATAATTTTATCAGACATGACAATATTTGTATCTGTGCAATATTTAAGTAAAATATTACTAAATTTTGAATTATGGTTAGAGATATTAGAGTTAAAATCTCCAATTATACAAAAATTTGATGTATTTAATAATTCACAATATAAAAATAGTTTAACAAGACGATCTTCAAATAAATCAATATTATTTGGACTCTCATAAGGTAAATATATATTAATAATATAGAAATCAAATAGTCTAATACATATAAGCCAATCATAAGTAGAGTTCACTATTGTAACATGTTTATCTAGGACTTTCTTCCACATAAAACCAACACCACCAAAGGGTCTGCCAATTCTCAACTTAGTATTATCAAAAGAAGCATTGCCATAACCACAATATTGTGGATTGTTAGTATTAAATATAGAACATTCCTCAGAGGGAAGCCAATGTTCCTGAAAACAAAATAAATCAATAGTAGGATAACTATTTAAAATAAAATTAACCTTGTTTTTAAAACCATTACAGTTTAAGGAAACTAAGTTTAATTTGTCACTACTATTCATTATCAATTAGTTGGATTAACATTAACATTAATATTATTGTCAATATTCGTTTTATTTATTTTATTATAAAATCGTTTTATCAATATACCACTAGGCCACCTATTACAGTTGTACATATCTTGAACATTATCAATCATCAGACTTACCTTAAATGAAGATACAAAGTGACGCGAAGTAATTATTTTCTCGACCGAGCATTCATCTGAAGTAATCTCAAATTCTTTGCATATATATGATTTAATTGACTCTATAGTCACATCAATATTTATACGAGATAAGAATAAGTGATATCGTCTAGCTGGTGGTTTCCCGAATGCTTCAGAAGAACCTTTTCCAATTGTAATTACATTGCGGCGCGTGGTCTTGACTTTATTGACGTTCTTGACGTTCTTTACGTTCTTGTTGACTAGTGTGAAGTTGTCATCGGCTGTCGGTTTTCGTACTTTTGAAGCGTACGTTTCATGATTATTCACAATAGCGTCAGGTAGCGAGTGATCTATAGAAATATCAGCAGATGTATGTTCGCATATATTTGGTATATCATTATCTTTATTAATATTGACTTCATTAGCACTAATTAATAAAGGAGTAATTGCTTCATTAATTAAATTGACATTATTTCGCAGCAATATTATAGCAGAATGAATAGAAGCCATATTTGTATTTTGATCTCCAAGTGGAGGTATTCTACGAATATTAGAAGCAACATATAATGGCATTGATTCTGAATTTAATTCGTCTATTAGGTCAAAAATACCAATTATATCTTTTGATATTTTGTTAGCTAAATTTGGAGCTTTACGCTTCACAATAAATCTACATTCCGATTCATCTAATCTATTTTTAATATATATGTCACTAGTGAGTATCTCTTTAGCAAGAGTTAATTCATTTATTTCAAAATAGCCTGAAATAACCATTTCAATTGAATCACGATTCATAGTTTCTCTAGCATTCACACAGTAGCAAAGCAATTCATTCACAATAATTTTCCTTTCATTCATAATGCTAAAAAAAAACTATAGGAATAAAAAAACCTATACAATTTAAAATTGCGTGCGTACAATCACTGATTAGATTCGAACATATCTAAATTTAAATCAGTGATTTTGCCAGTAATTTGATTGGTTCAAGAATTAGGTCATGACAGATTGATTCCAAGGAATTTAATAATATTTATGTAATAAATATCAATTAAATATGATTTATAAATAAGTTTAACTAAACTTATAAGCAGGGTGAGTAGTCAGCCGACTACTCTATCAAATATCTTCAAAGGGAGATCCTCTGAAGTCGATTAGTCGGCCAATAATCGAAATATATATATATCGTATATATATATATATATATATATATATATATATACATCTGATGTATCTCTATAACCTATATGTTATAGATATACAGGTAACGAGTTAGGGGGGGGTAGGATTGATTGACAGTTGGTTAACGACTATGGGTGATGTATGCGGACTAATAACGCGGGGTTGATTGTTAATTATGAATTAATATGCCCATAAGTTCATACACACATTTGGTTATCTATTAGCCGATTAGTGACGCAGTTTAGGTAAGAGATAAGAAGCGCGAACGTTTGATAACGTGAAGTTTAGGCAGGATTGCGGCGCCTTTTTTAAGGATTCGAAAGTGGAGGAAACAATACAGAAATAATTATTTTGTTTTTAATTGTATATGATAAAGAATCTAGTAAAGTGCATCTCCTACTGACTTATGCTACATAAATAGAATTACGATTACATTGATTATGAACAAATGTTATTTTTTGTGTGGGCAAAAATTAAAAAGTAATTGCCATCAAAATAGGACTTACCCGTCGAAAAAGAGGTGTAGGTTTGTGATAAAGTATAAAGTATCCGTACGATACAATGTTATAAGGATATATGCCTTGTTACAAGGACATATGCCATATTACACGGATATTTATACATTGTTACAAGCACTTATGTAGTGTTACAAGCACTTATGTAGTGTTACAAGGACATATACATTATTACAAGGACATATACATTATTACAAGGGCGTATACGCTATGTTACAAGGACATATACCTTGTTACAAGGACATATGTAGTGTTACAAGTATACATACCTTGTTATAATGACATGCACTACGATACCGCTTGCTATGCTATATGCTACCCCCTTCCCTCCCCTACATGTATTAATAGTTTTAATGTTTCTTATAATTGTAATATTATGCAATTGATTTAGTTGGCTGCTTTGACTTTTGCGTTTATGAATATATTAAGATCTTAGCAGTTGACACGCCGAGATTGTTTTCCTTATCTGATAGTTTGTATTGTGTATTATTTATTATAATGGAATTATTTTCGTTTTATATACAAAACAATGATTAGGGTAACTGACAATCAAACTATATTGATCTTATGAAAACTGAGACTAACATTTAATGATACATTAATAAGCATGAGTTAATAGTAATGAATTTTTATAGAGTCTGAGACTGCATCGACGGTTTAGGTAACCCATTCTGAGACTTAAACGATGCTTTTGACATTGAGACTGCATTGGTACCTTAGATATTGAGACTGAGACTGTATCGATGCTCTAGGTATTGAGACTGACACTTCATCGATGCTTTGGGTAACTGAGACTGAGACTTCATCGATGATTTAGATTTGAACATCATTTACATCACCACTACATAAATAGTTTTGTAGATTTAAATATTATTAAAATTGTATGCATTAAAAGCCACCTTAAATTACGACCTATTGAGCCGGTGTCATATAATACTTCGTCCCAATCCCAAAAATCGTCCCCTATTGTCACGTGACAACAAAATCGATGATATTTCACTAAATACACATACGAATCGCTTCAAATGTAAACCACATATAACTAGTATGTATATACACACATGTGGAAAAAATCAACGTCTAATTATGCTTTAAAATAAAGTAATACTCAAATATATAAAGTAGAATGGAGATAACTTTAAAAATACCAGATTAAACGATAATAAATTAATATTTTAAAATTCTGAATCGCAGAAGTTATTATTTTTCAATTTTAAGTACAATACTATAAGATCGTATTATAAAATTGTCTCTATATACCATTTTAATTAAAAAACATTATACGCATTTTCAGTTAATTATTGAAATAGTTGTAATTTGAATTTAATGCGGGTGTTGAGCGCGCGACACCCGCATTAAGTTATAAATAGAGTATATGTAACGCCCTTTGGTAAAGGTTTATATTCACGAATATAAATCATCGATATAAAGAAAGTGGATAAGCAATTGAATGTAGTGTATGGCACTTTCCGCTACGAGCGCTGCAGTCGAAACCCACTATCTGGCCCACTACTTTTTATTTATAATAATATGTATTTATCATATATATATATATTGATAATCACTACCAATTTTAATGTACTATCGATACTATAAAAAAAATTATATATTTAAAATACATAATATCAACATTCCTCGTAATTTTGTGTATGTAAATTGAAGTTATAATACTATTTTATTGATTTTATTGATATTTATAATTTAAATCCATTGATATAGATAGAAGTCACTTTAATCTATTTAGACGAAAAGACTACTGTTTCAATATTTAACATATATAATATGACTGATATCCAATCAAAATCACTGATACCATTTTGTTAATTTATCGATAAAAGTGTCATTCACGTGTCTATCTTTTACATGCATTGCGTGCTTCAATTGCTTATCCACTTTCTTTATATCGATGATATAAATGCGTATAATGTTTTTTAATTAAAATGGTATATAGAGACAATTTTATAATACGATATTATAGTATTAAACTTAAAATTGAAAAATAATAACTTCTGTCGATTCAGAATTTTAAAATATTAATTTATTATCGTTTAATCTGGTATTTTTAAAGTCATCTCCATTCTACTTTATATATTTGAGTATTACTTTATTTTAAATTATACGTTGATTTTTTTCCACATGTGTGTATATACATACTAGTTATATATGGTTTAAATTTGAAGCGATTCGTATGTGTATTTAGTGAAATATCATCGATTTTGTTGTCACGTGACAATCGGGGACGATTTTTGGGATGGGGACGAAGTATTATATGACACCGGCTCGTAATTTCATAATTAAAAAGCCTGCAGGGATGATTCTAGAAGGAAATCTCACGCGTATTAAGATGGAATTAATAATCATAAACATAATTCAGTAGTGAAGAGCGTTATGTGATTTAATAAATAAAGTATATAGGTGTTAGTGGTGTATGACACTAAACCTATACACCAACACATGTGTATACACATAGATACGTATACATATATACATATATAAACGTAAACATATATATATATATATACGTATATATACATAATCATATACCCCACGTGACTAACTCGCCACCACGTGACCTCCCGTCGCCTAGGTAACCGACCAAGACGAGCGCAGTCTACACGACCGCATACAGTGGGCCGACGCCTACCTGATAGTGTATTCGGTGACCGACAGGTGTAGCTACGACGAGTGCACCCGGCTTAAGTTCCTGATCACCTACACCAGGCGGCAGGTCGGTACACGTGACGCCGCCATTGTTGTAGCGTGACGTCACGACTATCTTCAAGTCACGTGGTACTATTGTCATCGGTACAATGTACCGGGTGCGTGTACATAATGGGAACTAATAGTAGGTTTTAAACAATTATTGTTGTAGCGTGACGTCACGCTTATCTAGGGGAGGTATCTTACATACGAGTCCTTGTTATAAAGGGGTAATTGTCTCGATAAGCAACATTGATTCTATAATTACCCTGGCATTGCCTGAATCTGATAATAATAATAATAATAATAATAATAATATCTATAGGCGGAGTTTATCTATTATGACACGCCCATATCTAGAGGCGGAGTTTATCTATTATGACACGCCCATATCTAGAGGCGGTCGTCTCAATTTCGAAAGCGCGCGTTCCGATATAAAATAAACTATTAGTCATAGATATTTGGCGTCTCTCGAGCTTATAAACCGGTTATACTATTGATCTCGGAGCGTGTGAGAATGGGGAAAATAGCATCCCTTCAAAATGTATCTATTTTTTAATAATTTACTTTTTTTAATAATTCTAAAATCAACTTAAAAACGTATAGTTTTATTATATTGTTGACAATTTTTAATGAGATATAATTATGTTATATTTATATCCATATTTTATAATTGTGTGTACAAGAAATTATCGGCTCTCGTTAAAACCACGGAGCCTTAACACGAGAGCGGCTTCGAAAGGACATTAGAGCCGAATTAAGTGAACACCTCATCTAAGCTCCTGTACGGCATGAAAGTACTCCACCGAAATAAAACAATTACAATAATACTATATAGAATTATAACTCACATTCTATGAAACTGATATTCATAATCTACTCGTTGATCTACGTATACACGTATAGTACACAGCACATGCATACGTATACGCGTGTATGGGCGCGTATACGTACGTATATATATATATATATATACATGCACTCTTTTAGTTTATTTATTTAAATTTTACTTTTACCATTATTTTCACCTCGTAATTATCCCGTAGGAAAGTGAAATGAGTAAACGACTAGATAGCATAGCGCTTCTACGTTTACCATGGTCATATTCTGATATTATTATTATTATATATATATATATATATATGTACACACCCTGTATATAGTACACATGTATATATCTATAGATCATACACCCACACACACACACACAAGCGTACACACACATACACAAGCGTTCACACACACACAAGCGTTCACACACACACACAAGCGTTCACACACACACACAGCAAGCTACGGGTAAACGGTTGCCAGCCTCCCGCGTCAAACACTCCATCATCACACTGCTGGGCAACAAGTGCGACCTAATCCAAGAGAGGGTTGTAACCGGTGACGAGTGTCTCCAACTAGCGGCGGAACTCGGAGGTTACGTAATAACGAGAATTATGGGCGTTTTACGTACTATATGTCCTTATCGAACACATCATCACAGAGAGATATACATTTATAGGATTACAGGTAACCTATCCTATAGGATTCTTTATTATTATTATTATTATTATTATTATTATTATTATTATTATTATTATTATTATTATTATTATAATTATAATTATTATTATATTGCGTTCTGAAAGTTATGCATAATTATACTTATGCATAACTTTCAGAACGCAATATAATAATAATAATAATAATAATAATAATAATAATAATAATAATAATAATAATAATAATAATAATAATAATAATAATAATAATAATAATAATAATAAAGAATATAAACTTAAAATGACTTATTTCCAAGTGCCCCCACACTATAGTATGTTACATATATATGTTACCTATAGGTATACGTATTCGCGTGAACCGAATCAATGGCTGCTAACACCATATCCTCGTACACACACGCTTTATAACCAGTAATGTTTAGTGAGATAAACGCGTACGATAAAATACACACGCACACATGTGTGGGTATATACCGTATATATATATAACATAATACAACATAATAAATATATATATATATATATATATATATATATACGGAATATATATATATATATACGGAATATATAAATATATATATATATATATACGGAATATATATATATATATACGGAATATATAAATATATATATATATATATATATATATATATATATACGGTATATATATATATACGGTATATACGATATATATATACCGTATATATATACGCTATACACGACACAACAGGAGACACGGTCAGCACTGAGATCTCTGTCAGCGAGTGTTCTGAGAAGGTACAAAGCACGTTCCAAGATCTGTATCGTCGTGTCGCCTGGGCAACGCAGTTAACTCAGCCCTCGTCCAATCAGAAGTCGAAGGCTAAAGCTATGGTCGCCAATAAAGGTTATCGCGATGGTAGAGAGGTGGTTCGATAGTGTTAGAGTATATATAGTATAGTATTCTACGAAATTATAATGTATTAGTGGTTTTTTAACCTAAGTTTATTTCTAGTGTTAAATATGTATATCATATACTATCAAATATGTTAATATTACAAGGAATATATGAACAGTTGTGGTATGATCAATGTATATTTCGCGAAGTTTTGGTACTCTCCCCTACTAATGATTATAACTATTAAAGTATTATATTTGATTTATATCTATCTAATTAATTAATAATAGTCACGTGTTTACGCTGTATTGTATATGTATGTATATTATGCATATATAAAATGTATCATAATTGTATCAAATAAATTAAAATTACTACGAAATTCAAATACGTTATTGCACTTCGAGTAATTGTTTCTGCAAATAGACATATCTGATATACCTGTATACAGGTATATATATATATATATATATATATATATACAGGTTAATTTCATTTAATTTAATTTAATTTATATAATTTTTATATTTATCATTATAATGTATAATTTTTGTTTTTTTGTTTTATCATATATTAGTATATATTAGTGTATATGGGTGTGTTTGGGTACATGATTGGATATGATTGAGTCATTGGGTGTATTAGGGATGTATAGTATGCATCGGGAAATAAGGATATCAGCGTTTATACCTCTGGCAATGGTGTAATCCCTAATGATATAGGATTTGGAGCACCCTTACCTGAAAGTTGATGTTCTACGCATCCTGGGTATAATCGGTGGCAATAGTATTATCCTGTGTTGTACTTAATAGCAGCCTTATATCTAGTATTGTTTTAATTTTTTTTAAATTTGTGTTTATTTAAAAAAAAAGTATGTTTATTTCATTTATATTTAATTTAATAGTATTATAGATTGATTGTTTGTAATATTTTATATTATATACACTTTATGTAATACATTTTTAATAAAATCTTATTTTTATATATTTTTATATATATATTTTATTTATATATTATCGTTTACTAATATACTTCTCGTAATTTCGTAAATAGGTGAATGACCAGACAAGCTTTTGCTTTTTCATTCATCTAGGCTTTTAAGCCAACTCTGAGTATTATTATTATTATTATTATTATAACTATAGGTATTCGACTTTATAAAGGCGGTCCGCTTACTACCGCTTACCGGTAGACCGGTCCGTTTATGCCGCCTTATTCTACTTCAGTCTTACATCAAACATCGCGCACTCGTAATTAGTACAACAGTATTCACTTCAATACGCTTTTGTATTATTCCTTAAACATAATGTAATTCCGTTAGTTCATATAAATATGCGCCTCGTATTCCGTGTATCGCGCTTAACGAGGTACCTGGCGGGGACACGGTGTATAGCTATACCCTATAGTGTAGCTATGCACTATGACCCCTACATAAGTTACATATATATATAGTTGTATTGTTCTGTACCCCTCACAGTTATTTATAACGTGTGCGAGTCTACCACTTCTCGAGAGATGCGCTTGTTTCCGTATTTGTACACGTGATTCGATATGTGCATATATCATTATATATTAAACATAAGTGTCATTATAAAATATGTTTATTTCATACACTACTAATTGTAATTCATTAATATCAATATACTATAGTATATTGATATTAATGAATTACAATTAGTAGTGTATGAAATAAACAGTTAAACAGTTAAATAGTATACTATAGTATACTATTTAACTATTACGTATACGTATATACACACACTTAGTATATATATATATATATATATATATTAAGGGTACTACACCAACCGATGATGATATTTATAATCCAAGTAAATAGAACAGTGACTAGGAAATACTTCTGCAGGTCCCCACCCTTGTAGGCCTACCCCTGCAGGGTCAGCATGCACCACCCTGTATGTCCCCTACCCCAGCAGGGTGTATCACTAACAATATACACGACAGTACTAATAACACGAATCACGGTTATGCAACTAGTGATGTGAATGATGCACACATCTAAATCATCGATTCAGTCTCTATTACTTAAAGTCTCAATTCGGCTCGGGCTCGTTTGGGTAGAGTCTCAATTCGGCTCGGGCTCGTTTTGTTAGAGTTTCAACTTATCTCGGGCTCGTTTGGGTAGAGTCTTAACTAGGCTCGGGATCATTTTTTTCCGAAAATGAAAGTCTCGGCTCGGTATCAATAGCCAAAAATATCGACTATTATTTAAAAAGATCGGCATCATCTACATCACTAGTTATAACCATAAGCATAGAAAATAACCTACTATTTGTAGATGTGATTAAATACATAAATATGATATAATTAGTTCGGCATGCATTAACCAAGGAGTTTTGTTATTAAATGTAAAAGGCAAATTTGTAGATATCCAAGGCATTTTTTCTTCCATATTTTTGTTTATTTATTTTGTTGTTTACCTAATAAACTATATATTATTATTATTATTATTATTATTATTATTATTATTATTATTATTATAATGTATTGCTTACCTAACACCCGACCCCTTGACCCTTGCGACCAGCGCTGACCAGGTCTCAGTCCCTCGAGCAACCGCCGGAGCCCATCAACATCCCCACACAAGGACGACTGCGGTGTAGAGAGCGCATGTCTATATCGACATCGTGTCCCTTGTATAACGACATCTTAAACGGGTACGCACGTATTTCATATTTAAATATAATATTATATATATTAGATCCATATATGGTTATAAGTGAAAACTTCATCTAAGTTCCTGGATGGGATGAAAGGACTCCACCAAATAAAAAATAACAATAACAATAACAATATAATATATATATATATATATGTACTTGAGATATTTTTTATCTTTTCTTATATTCATAATAAAATAAATATATTAATATCGTAGTATTACTGAACTTATATCGAATATAATTAATATTCATACACTTTTATACTAATATATTATTATATATTATATATTATATATTGATATATCATCATTTGATTATTATGACACCATTATTATACTATTATAATATCCACCTCATTTATTATATTTAACCTCTTACTATATAGTAATATATGGCAATATATATATACTTATAGGGTACATTTATTATTCATATACATTTGATAAAGTAATATTCTATAAATAAACATATAAGGTAAAAGCCGTCGAATTATAATTTAAATATTATGTTATCGAATATAATAATTGAATATGTTTTTAATATGTTTTCACCTCATAATAATATGTTTCGTAACGCCTCCTAACGTGTTTGCATGACCTCCTGACCTCTCAGAAAAGATTGCCGCCTGATAGAGAGCGACGAGAACGAGTACATTCAACACGCGCAGTCCGGCTGTGACCTTAGTCCTAAGCAAGGTCACGCGAAGAGAATAATCGCAGCGTTTTGGTCGAAGAAACATTGATGTTATGATTGTTTTGTATTGATTTTTTAATTGATTTATTTTTATACGAGTAACAATATAATCGAAGTATACATTTTAAATATTTGTTAACGGTAACAGTAACAGTAACAGTTAACAATAACGTACGTTATTAGAACAAACAAAGTTAATGTGAAATTGAAAAACAAAGAATATACAAGTTTTTGCATTTATTGTAAATTAAAAATAGGAAACATATTAAATAAATATAGTATTTGATAGATAACAAATATGTAATAATTGGAAAATTCATTTTCCACTTAAATAAATTGAATATTCTTTAACTATGTACATTTTTTTGTTAAAATAAGAAAAAAAAAACGATAATAAAACATAAATAAATAATAACTCATTACTTTATAATATGAAATAAACTGAATATATTATTATTAATATTATTATTTTATTACAATTTTGTTACTATTTGCAACTATTTGTTGCCATTATATTCGATATATTTCCATCTGTTTATATTAAACTAGATTACAGAATATTATATAGTATTGGAGTTTATGGTTTAATATATATATATGTATATAATTATTTATATTATTATAAATTGAATTTACTAAGTTGAATATATACATATATGTATATAATAGTATACTATTATATGAAAAATAAATGTCATTAATAAATAATCGAACCATTTTTATTTTTAATTAATATTTATATACATTATATATATATATATATATATATATATATATATATATATATGATAATATTTTGTAATATATTATATTTCATATATATATATATATATATATATATATATATATATATATATATATATATATATATATTATATTGCTTATATATTATATAATACATAACACATACCAGTTAGAGTTTAAACAGTAATATAGATATATTTAAGATATACAAACCAAGATAGAATAACACAGTCATATAACATAATTATAATAGAAACAATAATCTCTATAGGACAATCAATATATATTTATTTAAATGTTATTTAAAATATTTTATTGACTACAAAATCACGTGGTGGTTATGGGCGTCATGAGAAGGAAACAAAAATAAAATAAATAAAGTACAATAAAAATAAAGGAAAAGGGAGGGTAGGTTACAATGTTAATAAGTCCGTGGAGAGTTTACATTTAAATAGTGACAGGGATTGCAAACACCTAATGTCATATGGTAGAGCATTCCAGTATTTTGGAGCTTCCACAGAGAAAGCAGATTCAGATTGAGAAGAGAGAGTCAATCGTTGCACAATAATCATCGTGTGACATTTCCTGCTAACTCGACTAAGGGTATGAATACTGATCAAGTCTGCTAGGTACTCGGGAGATCTAAGATGTATCACCTTATGGATGATGCATAGTAGTCTGTACCTGCAGATATAACTAAACTTAAGCCAGCCGAGTGATCGCATTAGGGTCGATATTGATACTATAGAAGAGAATTTCAGTTTATAAAGGGTGCATATAGAACGTCTTTGTATCATCTCAAGTTTAAGCATAAGCTTTAGGGGTAGATTACATAGAAGTGAGCAGCAGAATATAAGTCTACTGAAGACTAGCGAGTATATTAGACTTTTAGTCATTGAAAAAGTCAATTTATTGCTTGATTTTCTAATATTATGAAGACAATAGTTGGCATTGCGAATCATTATATATATGTGGTCAGAGTAATATAGGTAGGAGTTGGTTATGGATTGTGAGGTAGTGAGGGATAGTAGAAAGGGGTGGGTGATGATTAGGGGGTAGGTAGGTCTGGAAAGAATGATGGTGTCAGTTTTGGTCATATTAAGTGATAGGGAATTATGGGAGAACCAGTCAGTAAGTTCCGTGAAGCATTTAAAAATAGATAGTTGAATAGAGTTGGAGTCACAGGAATTGGGAAAAGAAGTATAAATGTGTAGATCATCGGCAAAGAGATGGCAGTGGATGTAAGGATATTTACAAAATATGGATTTTATGGGTAAAATATAAATAATAAAAAGTAAAGGAAAGAACGGAGCATTGTGGGACGTCATTAGTGCTGATAAAGAGAGTAGATAAAGATGAGTTAATTTTCACGTAAGATGAAAAGAAGGACATAAACCAGCTGTGTACTTGACCATGAATATCGATTTCGTAAATCAAGAATGGTATGGTTTAGAGTGTCAAAGGCACTGGATAGGTCAATTATCACAAGGTAGCACAGGTGCTTTGTTGTCAAGGGATATGAGTAGATCATTGATGATAAGATTAAGTGCTGATTCAGTGCTCCGATGGGGTAAGTAAGCACTTCGAAACTTATCAATAATTGAATTGGTAGTGATATAGTTTATAAGTTGAGCAGATACAATTCGCTTCAAGGTCTTAGATATTGATGAAAGCTAAGAGATGGGTCGATAGCTCGACATGTTCGAGTGGTTAAGGGTAGTTTTTTTATAATTGGGGTGATATAAGAGTGTTTCATATACTTTGGTACGATGGATGTAATAAGGGAGGCATGAATGATCGTTGTTATGGGTACAATTAACAATGGAGAAAGGGTACGAAGTAATGTACGAGGAATATGGTCGAGTAGGCAATTAGATTTTAGGGATGCCATATATATATACTTTCCAAATATACACTACCATATTTTTACTGATGATATTCAACTCTTTACCTTTTTACTTATAAATTCTCATAACATCAACTCTTAATTAACCGAGTGTGCAAACTGTATAAGATTATTGATCCTAGCCAATAAACTGCTAAGTAATGCATCTAAGACTACTGTACTTAGCATATATACGATTGATACTTCCTTTCCAAACGTTACCCTAAATAACATGATTATTTCTCCTTCTCATTCCTCCAAAAACATAGGATTAGTATTTGATGACAAATTATCATTTAAGAATCACATATCATCCGTTACAAAATCCTCCAACTTTCATCTCTTCAGAATTAAAAAAATATGGACCTCACTTTCCAGAAACATTACGAAAACTCTAATAAATGTTCTTGTGCTTTCCCGACTTGATTACTGTTCTCCTCTACTGAATCTATTTCCTGTTAAAGCTACTACGCAACTAAGTCGGATTATCCGTTCCTCAATACGTACTATAGTATACTTACTGCATAATATGACTGGATAACTATACTACAACATCTCATCAATAATATGTGGCTACAATTCTCCCTCAGGTGTAGATTATGCGTGTCTCTATAATCCATAAATCAATATATTCTTTCACCCCTAGCTATATATCTGAGCTAATTAAATAACGTACAATATTACCTTCATTTCATTACCAAAATGCCCCACTCCTTATTTCGCGGAACTCTAGTAAAACTTCCCTAAATTATAGAGCTTCTAAAAAACATATGTTTGATACATATACATATGTTGATACCCGACATGTATTTAAATGAACTAACAACTCGATGAGTGGGAGAAGTTGGCATTTGTAAATCAAAAGTAACTATAAAGTGATTATTAATTAGCAAATTGTGAAAAGGAGATGAAACGAGATTAGAACAATATGATAATATAACTAGGTATATACAATGTACGTTACTATTAGTGGGATAACTATATGATTCATTAAAGAAAACTCAGAATATTCAGGAAACTCAGGATATTTTAAAGATGACGCAAAAAGATTGTATAATTATCTTGCTATAATCGCTGTTAAATTGTATAGTGTTACCATATAAAATTACAGTATTATATGAAGAGATTATTGTATTCATTTATTTAGATTATCTGAAAAGATAGATTCAAACATAGAATTGTGATCAGTTAAAATCAGCGATATAAAAATATGGATATACATTGCATAATAATGGTATACATTTTATACTATGAAGGAAACTGACGATCTTATATATGTACATTTCATATGATGAGAAATATGGAATGGAATATGCGACAAGTTTCAAATCAGACTAATATATCAGAGCAAGACCACCACAATGAGAATATGTATATATATTATCAATAATTAATGTACACCCTGAAGTTTAACTGGGAAGATATAGAAGTATCATTATTAGTTAACCAAGTTTCACGAATAGCAGTTATCATGCATTTAGAACCAATCGCAAATTCAGAAATCATGTCAATTTAATTTCGTACTGATTTATTATTTTGTAGTTTAAAAGAATACTTATTAGGAATATTTCTAGATGATCATGTTTTAAGTGAAACTCACCCGTCTGTTTTATATTTGGGCAATGCGTTACAGATAGATCTAGATTATTTTATCGAGTGCAAAATATGATTTACGACGTCATACTTGTTAAAAATACCGTATGGTTATTCATCAATAGATGAAGTTATAAATTAGGATTAACAATTAATGATACCCATATCGGATACTGGTAATACTATTCTAATTTCATATGAATGAATACTATGTATTTTACGTTTTGCAACTTACGGCGAAACATTTACTTCATCATTCGTTAATTAATGCTATATAATATAGTACATTTTATTTGCTGGGATTTTTAATACGCAGGGGTGGGTTAGAAAATCGTTTATAACTCCGTAATTATTAATTCGCTTATAGTTACGTTATCATTTTCTTACTATAAATACATAATTAATACACAATGATATGTATCACTCACTCTCTCTCTCACGTAGACTATCTTCCTCCAACCATCTCTATATTCCAACAACTTTTTTATTTCGTTTACATCACAGAGTTTATCATCCACCAATTGATCGACGTATATCCTGTGGGGTCGTCCTCTTTTTCTTTTACCATAAGTAGGTTGCCTGATTATAACATTCGATGCCAGTTCCAATGTGGATCTCCAACAGTGCCCAGAAAAATGAAATATTTGCCGTCTTATCGATGTGAAAATGTCCGGTATATTTCCGTATAGCTCTTTATTGTTTGGGTGATATTTCTAAGCTTTCTTTACGATGGAACGCATCATTCGAGTGTAATTCCTATTAAGTCTTTTTTTAAACATTTTGTTATAGTCCAGCTAACAGAACCATATTAACATCGACTCAACAGTTTCTCTGAAAATCTTTATTTTCATTTTATCAGGTAGTGTAGATCTCCATATGGAGTTCATCTTATTTAAAGCTGCCTATCTTTTAATTAATCTGATATTGATATATTTTTCTGTTGACTGAATGTAGCTTACAAAATATTTAAAATCAGAAACTTCTTTAATATTCTTACCGTTTAGGTTTTTAATAACTTCAGCTGTACCTTGATTTACAATGATGAATTCTGTCTTTACAGTATTTATAGTTAGCCCAATTTCTTTTTCAGCATGTAAATATACAATCAAATATAGTTATACTAAGTAAAAAAGGAACCATTTAATAGTAAGATGCTTTCGAGAAAGGACTACATACAAAATATATAAGAATAAAATAACAAACACAACATAAATATAATAACAACATAAATATAATAATATATAACAACCGTAACACAATAACAATTACAAGGCGAACAAATAGTTACAATATCATATTCTACCCATTGTATATACATTTTGACAAACATGATCAAACTAATAAATGTAATGAAATAAACTTACAGTTAACTAAAATACAAAAATACTTTTTGACTAACTGCCTATCAAATAAATCTAAAACTGATCTAATATCTATACATATCTCAAATCCTCTATCATATATATATATATATATATATATATATATATATATAAAGAATGAAAAAGTTAAATATTAATATTATATTTGTAATCTCGGCTTAGCTATTGATGAACATATTATATAGGGCGTAAAACTAGCTAGTTTAGAATACATAGTGTATTTTAACAGATATATTAATACAATATTTCATATATATTAATAATCCCAATTGTGATGATATTATTGAATTACAGTAAATAAATATATATATATATATATATATATATATATATTATTTATTTAGACACACATATAATAATATAAATTCTCATTTCTAATTAAAAAAAATAATAATATATATAAATACATAAGATATATCAATAGTATAATAGTATATATATACATAGTATATATACAATAATATATAAATAGAAAATAATAGGAATGTTAGATTAGTGAACTCGACAAAAAATAAATATAAAATAACAATATAAGTATATTTAAAATACTAATAATAAAATCTGTAGGTTATCTTCTGAAACGTTCTATGGATGGCGACATTATTGATCTCGATGTAGACCATTCCGTAACGCAGCTGCAGAAGGTCTAAAGGATATTTAGCCATACCTAACCAGCTTAAACTTATGGTGAAGATGCACTTTTCTGGAAAACGATCTTGATTGTCTCAAATAAATCAGCAGCGTCAACAATTCTTTAAATATATAGTGATTAAGGTATAAACTTTTATAAACAAGCATAATGATTTTATATATTGATAGCTGTTTAGCAGATACTCATTTTAAACAATACAATTTATAGGAAATATAGGCGTGATCGGATAACTCTATTGTGTAATTGGTAGAAAATAAAGGAAGTCCGTGATATAAAGAATTACAGTACTTACTACGAGATAGGACTGTATACTACATAATATATCTATATATATATATATATATATATATATATATATATATATATACGATATGAGCTTATAAATATTAGCAAGTGAATATTTTTAGTTTTTTTGATAAATATTCATTGTTAATTTTAACAGAATAATATCTGTTTTGAAGATAATATCGGGGAGATATTATATACACCATAATAAAACAGTATATGATAACCCAATAATTTGTAAGCGATTTATACTTAAATCATGCTTAATTCTATACATTATTGATGAGTCACCAGTGATAACAGATCGATACGTTACACTTATATATTATTATTATGATCTAACGTCTATAACATATAACCAGTCTGAGAAATTAATGTATTTTCTGTCTTGTGAAATTTCCTGAAATAATTCTATACGGGATATAAAGATCTGTATTCGAATTCCTACTGATATATTTACTTATTTTTATTTATAGTATCAGCAATACAGAGTATACTCTATAGTACCAAAGATTTTCCGAAGGATAGATATAACACTTACGCGAAATCGTGTAATTCGAATTTGTATACAAAATACCATGGTGCCACCTATAGCGGGTTACTTTTAGGAACTATGTGTTGTTTATAATGTAAATTCGTATTTAACTATACACTTTTAAAATGTTAAATAATATGCTTTAAATTAATATTTATATGATGAAAACTAAGTTTCATTACTAATATATAACACACAAATATGATATGTATGTTTTAAATGCTATAAGTATATATTTAGTGAGTAAAAGCTAATTTATATTGCATGTAATTTAATAGAGCAATGAAAACATTGTTGTATGCAAACAGAGCCGAACCTAAATCTATTTCAGTGATTTCGATACTACTGCTAGCAGCGGTTAGGGATATTACTAAATTACGTTGCATGCATAGGGAGTGTTATATCTTTGCTTCGCAAAATCTTTGGTAGTACTGTATTGAAATGCTTTATGTATACTATATATTCGTGTAATTTACATGAAAAGTATTTTATTAATTTGTATATATACAAATGAATTAAACTATATATAGTATGTAAGTAATTATCTAATAATACTAGTAATGGTGAGCCATTATAAGCTAATAGGACATATTTCAATTTACAAAAAATGTAAAAAAATGCTGTCATTTGTTTTGATATATCCTTTATTATTATTAAATTATTGAAAAACAAAATAGAAAAAACAAGAACTATAGTTATAAAGGTATACCTTCGGTAGAACTTGACTCTCCACCTCACTTTCCTACAAGTGATCGTATCGATGTATGACGTCACATCCTCCTGCGTGTGAACACTGCAGTGTACGATTACGCAACACGCGCTATTACATCATCACACACGATGACGTAATGGCTAGGTTTCATGGTCGCAATGTATACTGATCGTCGTACAATATACTACAGGATACAGTTATCATATGACGTAATTTCTACCCGGATGGCATATGATATAGGTTGTGTTATAATATATGTTATATATTTATAGGCTGTATTGATGATTTATCAATATATATATATATATATATAAAATTCGTAAAAAGTCGTAATCATAAAAGGGTGAAAGACTTGATAAGCTCTGCTTCTTCCTTCACCCAGGCAATTGCCAAATCTGATTTTATTATTTATTATTATTTATTATATATATATAGATTTGTAGTCAACTCTTATAAAAATAAGTATCAGTATCGTATCAGTATCGTTTGATAGCGACACATGTATCATATCATATTATGGTGTAACAAAAAGAATAATCATATGACTGAGCAACGCCGACTCTTTCTTCGTATCTTGATCTCATAGCTCTTCTTGGTACCCAATTGTTCGATAATCTCATTTATAAATGCGTTTAATACATTTATAACATTAATGGCACTTCATATACTATTCATATTAAAATACATGAACATCAACATATTGTCTTACCAATTAAAGTTTTTTTTTGTAAAATTATATATAATTATTATAGTAATCAAATGTATCTTATATTATCTTATAATAGATGTATATTGATTGAATGTTTATTTAGACACTTAAATAAATCATAAATGATTTCTCGAAAGTGTATATATATATAGAATACAAATAATAAAAGTAGGTAAAATAATAAATACCAATAATAATAATAAAATAAAATAGAATAAGCCGTACGGAAATTAATAAATAAAATATAATGACAAACAATATTAGTATTTCAGGTTGCCACCTGAGATCAATTGTTGTATATATTTCATGAATGTTTCATGCGATTTTATGGATCTAATGTAGGGTAGGAGTGAATTCCATAGCTTAGGACCAATATAACTCAGTGCCCGAGTATTCATTTTTAAGGGACGGAGAATAGGGGTAGATAGAATATGAGATGCATGGTTTCTAAGTGATGGAAGGGAAGATCTTTGTACTAGAGAAGCAGAAATATAGGAGGGGAAATTTGAAGAGTATATTGAGGAATATACAATAAATAATATGCGATAACCAGAGCGTTTGTTAAATGTGAACCATAGAGGTAAGTATTGGTATAAGGAAGTAGAGGAATGATCTCGAATACGTAGGTTATATGTTGTACGGATTGATGAACAAATAACTCGATTTAGGGGAGATAGATGATAATGGAGGATTAATAAGAATTGAGGAACAGTAATCTATACGTGAGAGGACAAGGGAATTAACTAGAGTTTTAGTAAGAGATACAGTAATTGATTTTCGTATTTTTCTAATTCTAAATAGATGATAATTTGCAGATTATTGATGGTAGTAATATGAGGAATGAAGGAAAGAGTATAATAAAAAAAGTACACATAAGTTGGATGCAGTAGGAGAAGGAGATATTACAATGTTATCAATAAGAAAAGGAGGGAAATACGTTGGTGATGGAGAAATATTTAACAATGTAGTTTTGGAGGTATTAATGAGAATATTATTAGAAATAAGCCATTCTTTAATGTCACTAGCACAATTAGAGAGTTGATTATTGAGACCTGGTGATGAATTAGCTGGAAGAAATATATATATAGTTGTATGTCATCTGCATATATATGGTAATATATATTTGGATATTTAGATATTATGGATGGTAGTGGGTATAAATAAATAGAGAAAAGTGAATATATATAAAAAAGAATTATATATGTGTACACTGCTACTACGGTCAGATAGATATGAAGTAAACCATGAGAGGGCAAGGTCTCTAACTCCAAGAAGGTGTAGACGAGACAGTAGAATTAGGTGATCAAGCGTATCGAAAGCACTAGATGTGTCCAGCATTACTAGTTGACAGCAATTTTTAGTAGTAAGGGTAGAAGTGATGACATCAATTACGTTTATTAGTGCTGTTTCTGTGGATTATCCTCGGCAAAAACCACTTCGTTGAGGAATATGGAGATTATTGGCGGTTAAATAGTAGATTAGTTGACGAGAGATAACTTTTTCCAAAATTTTACTCACAAAAGGTAGCCGAGAAATTGGGCGATAATTAAAAAGTGATTCAGGATCGTGTGAAGGTTTTTTTTAAGAATGGGAGTGATTACTTGTTTACAAATAGAAGGGAGGGTACCGGAATTTAGGGAATATGAGATGATGTTACAGATAGTTGAACATAGATAATCTGAGTAAAGTTTAAAAATAGATAGTGGAATAGGATCGGAAGGAGATATAGAAGAGGATGCATTTAGTAGTTTAGATATGAGAGATATATGTAGCAGACGAAAAAAACTGAAGAAAACAGATATAGGTGGGGTAACTATGATTGAATGATAGTTGGCAGTAGGCTTATGGTTCTTTATCTTTATTATGATGGAGTAAATCTTATTAGAAAATGTTTTGGAGAAAAAACAGCTTAATCGTAATGGAGAAATGTTAGTTATAAATGGTAGTAATGCTGGTTTTGGGGGAGATAACAACTTATTAGCCAGTCTGAAAAGTCGTCGGTTATCAGAAGCAAGATCGTATATAACCTGAGTATAATAGCTAGATTTTACATAGGAAATTGTTATATATATATATATATATATATATATATATATATATATATATATATATATGCTTACTTGCTTATTTCGGGATTGTTGTTTCCCGGACAGTAAAAGTTCTCCAAGCAGCTCGTTTCATCATAGCTACTCTCATCTCGCTCGCCGGTATTACAGTTTCGCGCTCGATATTCATGATGTAGCTTTATAGTGGCCTTCCCCGTCTTCTAGTTCCATGAATAGATTCCTAAAGAACTAAGTCCGAAACAACTTCATCATCTCTACGTAGGCAATGTCCAGCAAACTTTAAGAATCGACGTCTGATCTTTATAGATATTTTTTCTATAGCCCTATACAGTACTTCGTTAGTAACTTTCTGAGAAAAATGTACGTTTAATATATTTTATCATTCGTAGAATTCGAGTGTATGTGCCATAAAGTTGTTTGAGTAGTATTTTTGTTAGGGTCCAAGTCTCACATCCGTACAACAGAACCGATTAAACTGTGGTGTGCATGAGCCTGATTTTCATTTTCCTACTAAGAGTTGATTTCCAGATATTCCTCATTTGATGACATGTTCTCCAAGCAAGCGCTTTTCTGATTTTTAAATCTTTTGCACTACTGTCTATCCATGCACCTATGTACTTGAAGTCTTCAGCCCTTTTCAGATTTGACTCATCTATAGTTTTTATTTCAAACTGTTGATTGGTATTATAGCTCATGTAGGGGAAAGTAACCTAATACGGAAACTTTAACAATAAATGGTCTTAACATTTTATGACTCATTATTTTTATTCAAAAATAACATTATATTAATATTATATGATTATAGATATTATTGTGATTTTATAATTTTATTTAATATTTTAATTAATAGTCATATATGGTGTTACATATATATGGTGTTACATATATGGTATTACACCCTATATGGTGTCCGTATTAAAAAATCTAGAGTGTCCGTATTAGGAACTTATGACCTCTAAATATATGCTTATAACTTAATGAATATTTGATAACAATTATACAAATTATATATATAATTTTAAAATGCTTTATTTTTTAATAATATAGTGTTATGTTTTTTATCGAAACATTTGTATATTATTGAGAAGGTTATAACTAGCAATTTGTTTTCATAAATTTAAAAACGTAATAAAAAAATCAGTTTATTGGATATATCAGCAATATTTTTAATAATTAAATAATACAAAATAAGTTTTTAGACTATTTATATAATTATGAATATTTTATTTTCATTACACATTTTTTTGTAGGATTTATGATTTCTGAGATACTGAGAGCGTCCGTATTCGGGCACTGTCCGTATTCGGTTACTTTCCCCTTGTAACGATATCCATCTGTGTTTAATGATCTTTGATAATGATCATTGATAAAGACACAAATAAACATTTAACCCAATATTTACGATCACAAACAGTTAAACCCTAATTATTAATTATATAAACAACCGACGTTATAAGGTAAGACTATATATTTATATATCATAGTTTAGCCTCACAATAAACAATATACCACGCAAACGTTACATGGCATCTACGGTTAATAACTAACGCAAAAAAAAAGTTGTTTTATATGCAAAATTATTTATAAAAAAAATAAAAATAAAAATTTATTTATTTATTTATCTGAAAAGTTTTTTATTTTTAAATTGTATTTAATGAAATCATTTGTTATATTTTTATTACATGAATATATAAAGTCATGTAAATTGATATATAGAAAGTAACGTTAAATTCAAAGTTATATTATTTTGGTAGTGTGAAAATAAAAAAAAAAATAAAATATAGTATTTTTATTTCGACACATGATGACACATTTGCCGATACCACAAACGTTCGACATTGAAGCACATGACGCCGAGACGCAGTGGAAACACTGGAAAAAGAGCTGGGAGTATTATGTGTGTGCATCAGAACTGGATGAAAAGAAACCAAAAGTACAAGTTGCAACCCTATTAACAATAATGGGAGAAGACTGTCGGAGGATTTTCGAGACATTCAATATTGACCAAGAAGATATAAATACGCAGAAAGTATTAGACAAATTCAATGAAAGAATAGAACCACAAAATAGTACAATATTTGAGAGATGTCTATTCCAAAGAAGAGATCAGGAAACAGCAGAGACACTGACGAACTATATAACAGAGCTGAGAATACTCAGCAAGAAATGTGAATTTGAAAATATTACACCGGAAGAAATATTACGAGATCGTATAATAAGCGGCATGAAAGACAACGAATTACGAAAGAGGATTCTATCTAGGGCTGATGTTAATCTCGATACAGTTATAAAATTATGCAAAGTATTAGAAACGGCAGCATCACAGGCAGAAGCCTTCGAGAGCAAAAATCAAATTAATGCGATATACAAAAAGAAACAGGTAAACACAAGACCGAACAGTAGCGAGAAATATAAATGCAAGAAATGTGGAGAAACACACGAAAAAAGAAGCTGTCCGGCATACGGAAAAACTTGTTATCTATGCAAAAGAAGCAATCACTATGCAAAAATGTGCACAGCACAGAAAAATTACAATACACAAAAAGGCTATCATACAGCGAATACAGCACAGAAAAACTATCACACACAAAAAGAAACACATACAACGAACACAGTATATCAAATCCAAGAAGATGAACCCGAAATATATTCAACGACAACACTCATGAAGGAGGAAACAATAACGTTAAATACACAATGGAACACCAAATTGAGATTACAGATAGATACAGGGGCGAATGTAAATGTAATAACACTCACTGAGTACAAAAGAATATCAGGAGACGTAAATGGGCAGAAGATAGAAAAGAACAAATTCAAAAACATAACAGCATTTGGTAACAAGAAATGGCCAATAATAGGTGAAAGAATCATTGAAGTACAAAGAAGAGAAAACAAAATAAAACTGAGATTGCTGATAGTAGAAGGTGGAAAATTTCACTCCATATTAGGTCGAAGAGCATGTTTGGCACTAAAATTAATAAAGATACTAGACAGTGACGCAAGAATATGTCAGGTCGAAGAAAAACAAAATAAAATCTTAGAAAAATATCATGAAATATTCAACGAAGAACTAGGAGTTATAAAAGGAAAATACACTATAAAACTAAACGAAAAATGCAACCCAGTAAAACACTGTCAGAGAACAGTGGCAGCACCGTTGCAAGAAAAAGTATTAGAGAAAATAAAAGAACTAGAAGAGAGAAAAATCATAAAAAAAGTCACAAAGCCCACAGAATGGATATCATCAATGGTAGTTACGAGAAAGAAAGATAATACCGTAAGAATCTGTTTAGACCCAAAAGAACTGAATCTAGTCATACAAAGAGAACATTTTCCACTACCAACCATACAGAGTATAACACCAAAACTGAACAAAGCAAAATTTTTCACAGTCATGGACGTAAAGGATGGATTCTGACATATAGAACTCGACAGAAAATCACAAGAACTAACGACATTCAATACACCATGGGGAAGATATATGTGGAAAAGATTACCGTTTGGTATATGTTCAGCACCGGAAGTCTTTCAAAGACGGATGACCGACATGGTAGAAGGACTGAAGGGAGTGGAGGTGATAGCGGATGATTTTCTAATAATAGGATATGGAGACACAGAAGAAGAAGCTTCAGAAAATCACGACAACAATGTAATACAGTTTTTAGAAACGTGCAAGAAAAACAACATAAAGCTGAACAGAAACAAAATAAGATGGAAAAAGAAAGAAGTACAATATATTGGGCATACAACCACATCTAGGGGGTTGAAACCAGGTGAAGGAAAAATTTCGGCAATAGAAAATATGCCCACACCAGAAGACAAATCCGGGGTGAGAAGAATCTTAGGGATGATTCAATATTTGGAGAAATTCTTACCAAGATTAGCCAATAAAACCAACAGAATGAGATTACTGACAAAAAAATCTACAAAGTGGAATTGGGGAAAATCAGAAGATGAAGAATTCAAAGAACTGAAGAAAATTGTAGCAGCGTCAGACACACTGAAGTATTACGATGTCAACAAAGAAGTAACTATTCAATGCGATGCATCACAATATGGTTTAGGAGCAACACTAATGCAAGAAGGACAACCCATAGCATACGCTTCAAAAGCACTGAACGAAACACAACAAAGATACGCAATAATAGAAAAAGAATTATTAGCAGAACTATTTGCATGCAGCAAATTCGATTTCTACATCTATGGGAAACCAAATATTAACATACAATCTGACCATAAACCATTAGAAGTATTAACGACAAAACCAATCAACGAGATAACGACAAGATTACAACGCATGATGATGTCATTACAAAGATACGACATAAAGGTAAAATACACGCCAGGGAAAACAATGTACATCGCCGACACATTAAGTAGAGCTCCAGAAGATAACGCGGATATCAACACGATCGAAGAAGAGATAGATTTATCAACGCTAGCAATATCTCCAGATAGATTAAAGAGAATTCAAGAAGCAACGATAAATGACAACACCAGCCACACAATCAAGGAACTATGCAGAAATGGATGGCCAAAATTAAATATGACACCAGAAGAAGCAAAAGACTACTACTCAATCAGATCAATCATCACCTCAAACGATAATCTCATATTCAAAGAAGACAAATTAATAGTACCACTTCGACTACGTAATGAAATGTTAAATGTAGCACATGCATATCATGGCGGAATTGGAGCATGCCTTAGAAGAATACGTGAAGTCATGTACTGGCCGGGTATGAGCAAGGAGATGTACAACACCGTAAAAAGGTGCGAAACTTGCAGAAAATTCGCAATTAACAACAAAGGAAACCAACCAATGATACAACATGAAATAGGAGAAACACCATGGGAAAAATTGGGAATAGATTTATGTGAGGTCGATGGACGGCAACTATTAGTTGTGATCGATTATTATTCTAGCTACATATCGGTAGCAAGACTAAAGAAAACATCAACAACTGAAACAAATCAACAATTAATGAACCTATTCGCAATACATGGTATCCCGCAGAAAATAGTATCGGACAATGGACCACAATTTAGAAGCGAATATGAGAAGTTTGCCAGAGAATTAGACATCGAAATCATACACTCAAGTCCCTTATACCCAAAAAGTAATGGTAAAGCAGAAAGTGCAGTAAAGATAGTAAAGAGTTTATTTAAGAAATGCAAAGACGCAAAAAGAAGCGAACAACTGTCAATACTGGATTGGAACAACACCATAAGTGAAGGAGAAAAAATATCACCAAGCGAAAAATTGTTCGGTAGGAAAGCTAGAACCTTACTACCAATACACAAAAACAAGCTTAAACCACGAGATAACAGGCGCGAAGAAATAGAAACCATGAAGGAAAAGAAAAATAAACAACGCGAGTACTACGACAGATCAATAAGAGAGTACAACAAGATTGAAGTGGAAGACAGCATACAGATCAAATTGCCGAATCAGAAAACATGGACGAAAGGAAGATGCATAGAGTCATTAGACAACAGAAAATACAAAGTGGAAGTGAAAGATACAGAATACATAAGGAATAGAAAAGACATAAAGAAACTAAATGAAGAAGAAAACGAAGAAATAAGACAAGAAGGCAGTGATAATGAAAGTAAGAAAAATAATCATGAAATCAAGACGAATATTGATTATCAAAGACCACAAAGGAAGAGATGGCTACCAAACAAATTAGGTGGTGGCCTGATAACAAAGTAAAGCACTTTGGGGTAATCAATTCGATTTTGTGTTTTCGTTTCAACCATTTTTATATCGTTAGACGAATTGATTATATTATTATTTTATTATTATGTTATTATTATTAAATACTCTTTATTATTAGTACAATTAGTCAGTGCAGGAAAAGTATTATTATTTTATTATTATTACAAAATACACATATTACACAAGCCACAAACCACACAAACAAATACCATGTAAGAGGCTAATACTATAGATATGTATATAGTCTTTCCAGATAAAGAAAAGATGATGTAACGATATCCATCTGTGTTTAATGATCTTTGATAATGATCATTGATAAAGACACAAATAAACATTTAACCCAATATTTACGATCACAAACAGTTAAACCCTAATTATTAATTATATAAACAACCGACGTTATAAGGTAAGACTATATATTTATATATCATAGTTTAGCCTCACAATAAACAATATACCACGCAAACGTTACACCCCTATTTCATTTTCCATGTATTCATGCTTAGTCCTAATTGTTTTGCTGATTTTTCGACTCTAGTGAGCATCTCTTGGACAAAAAATAATATTATATATATATATATATATATATATATAATACTATTATATCAGTATTATATTATTATCATTATAATATATATGTATACATGATTATATGTTGATTGATAGTGGTGCGAATTAATATACGTATATTAATAATAAACACACACCTCGACATTAATTAAATACACTTTTTACAGATATCATAAACTACTGTTAAATATTAAGAACACATCCCATAACAAATAGTCCATGTATATTATTTAAAGTCCGATTAGAGTCATACATGATACTGTATCAACCCACTATTAATTACATAAAGTCCGAAACCGGTGTGGCAGTCTGCGATTACCCCCAGTCTGAGATTACCCCATCCGGTGTAAACATATAAAGATGGTAGAAGTTTAACATGTAAAGTATATAGGGGGTAATCGCAGACTGCGCTCCCAGCAGTCTGCGATTACCCCCAGTCTGAGATTACCCCATCCGATATAAATAAATGAAAATAAATACAAATATATATATATAATACTTCAAAAATTATGTTCTATAGAGTATATGCTTTATTTAGTATTCTATAATAAATAAGTAACTTATATAAATTGTATTATATATCTAATTAATTATTATCGATCATAGGAATCTTTTTTACCCTATATAAAAGTTAAATATACATTCTGCGCGCCAACACACGCAATTATACTGTATTCAGTGGTTACGTTACGCCTCTAAATTTAAATTTTATTGAATTCAGTGTTGTTAATAATATTACCTGTTAAATTAAATAATTATTGTATTATAGTAGTTTATTTAGTTTATTATATTTTTAAATGGTGATCCTATGGATATTCTGGTTAGTTATTTAATTGTATTATATTATAACAATAATCATTATTATATACTATATAATAATTATATAGTGACTAGCATATACCTCAATTTAATTTCAGAAACAGCTATTTATTTTGAAATTATTTTTAATTTGTATAATCATTATAATAATGTGTTATTATAATTATAATAATAATTATATACTTAGTTACTACTCATTTAGTACTATATATATACACTTAGTAAGTAGTATATATATACGAGTATACTTATTATATTATTATTATAATATGATATGTATACGACGTATAATTATTATAATAATACGATCATCATAATCATTAAGTTAATTTATTTAGTTAATGATTAACTTAATGATTAAGTTAATGATTAACATAATATTTACGACGTAATGATGTATAATTATTATTATAATAACGATTGTAATTTAATTTAACTTATAATTATTATAATAATAGTATAGTTATGACTTGATTAACGCTAACTATAGTTAACGTTAATAAAGTCATAACTATATATTATATATTATATACGTTAACATAAATTATCAATAGTAGATTATATTCTTGAAATTAATAAATATATAAATAATGTAAACCTATATATTTATTAATACATATCATATGTCATATAATATAACATATGTAATATAGTATTAGTAAATATTGAAATACATATAATTATAGATCAATAATATATAATTATTATAATAATATTATATATATTAAATATAATATTATTTATTAAATATATTAAATTTAATATATTCAATTTATAGTATAAATTGAATTTATTATTATATAATAATAATTATTATTATATAATAATTATATTCTATATTATTATAATAATTATATGTTTATAATTATTATTATTATAATGTATTAAATATATTATTATAATTATAACATTTTTATAATAATATCATATCTTATTTATTAAATAATTTAATAAATAATTTAATATGGATAAAAATGTAATAGTATAAGTTATAAAAAGTATAACCAAAGATTTTCGGCATTACATTATCTATCGCGGCAGCATAATTATCTATCGGCATCAAATTATATATCTCAGCAGCATAATTATCTATCTCGGCAGCATAATTATCTATCTCTACAGCATAATTATCTATCTCGGCAGCATAATTATCTATCTCTACAGCATAATTATCTATCTCTACAGCATAATTATCTATCTCTACAGCATAATTATCTATCGCGGCATCAAATTATATTTCTCGGCAGCATAATTATCTATCTCTACAGCATAATTATCTATCTCGGCAGCATAATTATCTATCTCTACAGCATAATTATCTATCTCGGCAGCATAATTATCTATCTCTGCAGCATAATTATCTATTGCGGCATCAAATTATATATCTCTACAGCATAATTATCTATCTCTACAGCATAATTATCTATCTCGGCAGCATAATTATCTATCTCTGCAGCATAATTATCTATTGCGGCATCAAATTATATATCTCGGCAGCATAATTATCTATCTCAGCATCAAATTATATTTCTCAGCAGCATAATTATCTATCTCTGCAGCATAATTATCTATCTCTACAGCATAATTATCTATCTCGGCATCAAATTATCTATCTCTACAGCATAATTATCTATCTCTGCAGCAAATTATCTATCTCGGCAGCATAATTATCTATCTCGGCATTAAATTATCTATATCGGCTTCATAATTACTTGTCTCTGCACCACAATTAGTTGTTTTTTGTAACGTAGCATCAGCATTTACATTTAATGAATAGAGACGGGACGATGGTACTAATAACGCTTGCTAACATGGACGTTGGTACATGGTATGTTGGGATATCACAAAAAACGCTTGCTAACATGGTACTATGGAACGTTGGTACCCTGGGATGGTATGTAAAAATGTAATACCAAAGTACTATCTAAAACGTACCATCTGCATTTATATGTAATGAATACAAATATAAATACAGGTAAATTGGTATGTTGTCATATCTATAAAAAATTCACCCTTATAAGTATATTTATAGTAAGTATATTATATAATAATTCATATAATGTATAGCTAATAAGTTATTTACTTAATAACCAAGTTAATATGTTATAGTTAAATAGGATACTATATATATATATATATATATATATATATATATAAAATATAATTTAGTATATATACAAAATTCAAGTCAACATATATATTTGTAGCGTTGCATAACTTCATTAGTCGATATTTAGTAGAAAACGCATTTATTTAGTATATTGTGTTTCTATATGTAGTATGTGTTCAGTAAAATATACTACATATATGTATATAAACACCATACATAGTACAATACACTTCATGCATTGCACGAATAAAATATTAGTGATGTTATATCATATAATAATAAAATCCCCTTCTTGTAGAAGAAAAATATGACTTACACTACGGTACATGGGAGCCATCAACTATATTCTTCCTCTACGAGTCAGAGGTTTTGTCGGTCTGGTTCATACATACTCTTGAGTTTCGCCAGGATGCTGACTTGAATGCATCTATGAGTGTCTGAAATCTGAGTTCTGTATATTACACACCATAATGAAGAACCGACAATTTATACGGGTTAATTATTCAACACGCACATGAACGTTTCCACGTTTTTCTGCTAAGACATCACACAACTATGGGTTATTGTGAGTATACGACTCCAGACCAACTCCCTATAAATCCTATCATGAATCCTATTATGGCATATTATCACACATATTATACACCTATTAAACATAATGCTACCAAAGAGATGATTATAGGCTTTTAAAATCTTCATTATAAGAATGCATCAATATCTTACAGAATTCCGTCAACATTGGTGAACTACCTGCAGCTGTATACGAATAACCCTAGATAAAAATATAAGCTTTGTCGTAATTATGGGAGAAACCACAACATCTGTGCCGCTCTCGCAATGATCCACTCATCCTGCAGCATTCATAACTACTGGGCGACGATGAATATACATGAGAGTCAGGCTCCGATACCTATTTCAAGGTTTTTGTCAATCACTCTATAGTAAATGATACATATATACTTATAACTAAACTAGATACTGGCGCATAAGTATGCATAGTGTATATAAAAAGATATGATATTTAAATATATAAAAACCCGTAAAATATCTGATTTACTACAATCAGGAACGTATACTATGTGTAGGCAGAACTACTATAGCCTAACTACTATATTTAATAATATTAATATTTAAACTTATACATTTCCATTCTATATTACATATATGAATAGTTCTATAATCCTAGGTATATTATAATGTCTTTCATTGTCATTAATTAGTAATAGTAATAATGTAATAATTACTAATTACTACTTGTAATACATCCTGTGAAAATAATATAATATAATATAGTTTATAAAATACATTAAAATGTAATATACATAATATTAGTATGGTAGTACAACATAATATTGTAGTAATTATATTATATATTATTTATTTCATTAATGGTAAATACAAGTAGTAGGAATGATCACTATGAGATCTAATGAACATTTATCAACTTTGATGTTAATAATATAGTAATTATTATTTTACATATTATATTTTATAATTTATATATACAAATGTTAAATATGACATGAATTTTAATTTTATTTAAGAAATAAATTATTAATGTTTTTTTTTAATATTGTCATAATTCGTTTGATTTTTTTATTGTAAAGTAATTTAAAATAATGTTACCTGACAACAATTAAATGTTATAAGTTATATTTAACTAATTATATATAATTTATATATTAGTAATATTAACTTTAATAAATTGTTTTATGTATGCTAATATTTATATATATATATACTACACTTATAAGTATTATTATTATAATTGTCTAGCTCAACTCTCCCATCACTTGAAACCTAATAAACATTATATATATAATCTACATTTTATTTGTATCTATTACATTGTCTTACATTACAATATATTATAATATTTTCTATTATTTTGAAATCTATTATATTATGTTCTATCAAATTACTTATTACATATACAACTGCTATCTCACTTAAATACTTTATTTGAACACTTTAATAGATAACTAATTGTTAAATAAATACAAATTATGTTCATACTTATAATACTTAATTAAAATACTATTTGAGTTATGTGTAATATCATGTCATATAGTTTATCTAAATCTACTTCAGTTAATATCTAAGTAGAAGATAATATTCTAGTAATCAGTTTCATTCATATATTATGGTTTTGTAAATTACGAAAACATATATATATATATTATACAGTTGTTTATGAGTAGGACTTTTTGTTCACCATATGAATACAATTATTTGTAGAAGTGAACTGACACCTAGAAGATGAACAACAACAATCAGTGACATGACACCTTGTAGACGAACAATAACAGTGACTTGACACTTTCGAGATGAACAACAATACGTGACTAGCTGCCTTCAAGATGAACAACATCAGTTTGTGTTGTGATACCTTATATATGAGCAGCATCTTTCCGTGACGTGACATAATTGAGTTGAAAAATATCTGTTCATGATGTGATACCTTCAAAATGAACAACATCAGTCTGTTCTGCGACGCCTTTAGAGATAAATATATAATCTCTGTTTCATCTTCGAGATAACAACAGATCTGTGACACCGATCGCGGGATGATTATTTTACCAGATTTTATATCTCGTGCATGATTCCATATATAACCGTGTATTATATATGTATTTAATTAAAAACGTAGTATTGTCTTATAAATATTCTGCATACAGGAATATAGTTAATGTAGAAACGTAGTCATGATTACTTGTGTATTATAGAATTATATTAAACGTTAACACTTGTAACAATATAATACTTCCTAGCTATACTATAGGTAATCTTATACACATTCATTATTATATAATTAACTAATTTTATAATAATTAATAGGTTTTTTAATTTATTTGATATGTCTCGAGTTTTTGTTCTTGAATGCATATATAAATATATTTTAATCAATACTTATTTTAATTAATTTATAATAAATATGATATATATAACAATATCTATAATAAAGATTTTTCTGAGAAAAGATATAACACTTACGCAACATAATATGCACAATACATTAACGGCGCTACTTACATATATTGTAATTTCGAAATAGTGTAAATTTATAAAAACTTCGTTTTAAAATTTGTTAAATAATTTTTTAAATTAATATTTATATGATGAAAACTAAGTATTCATTTCTAATATACAACAAAGAAATAGTATCCCTGAGATTTAAATTCTATACATATCTATTGAATGAGTAAAAGATAATTTATATTGCATGTCATTTAATTTAACATTGAACACAGTGTAGTATAGAAACCGCTTCAAACCTAAATCTATTTCTGTAGCGATACTACTACCAAGAGCGTCAGGGGTTCACAATTAATTATGTTGATTAAATAGATAGTATAATATACTTCTTCGCAAAATATATGTATATAATATGATGATGATATTAAATATTATATTATTAGATATTATAAATTGTAAAATAAATAATAATTAAATTGAAAGTATAATTATATATTTATATTTTATTTAAAAATAATTATTAATTCTAATTACACATGAATTATTCCAAATATATTGTAAGCGTCACTATATTATAGTGACCTGAGAATTATTTATTTTATACATTTTAATTATATTTATAGTCACAAAAACAATTTTATATGATTTTTAATAGATATTTATAATTAATATAATATATAGTGAATATTATTTATAATAATATTAAATTATAGATAAACAATAATTTAATTTATGTATCTCGACTACGGGAACACATTTTTCTTTCATGGTTTAAATATATAGTGTATATAATGTTAATTATAAGTAAATGATATAGACTTAAAATTTAGTATATGACTAGTTTAATAGAATATGAATCATCTAATAAACAATGTTCGCGTTTACATTGTATAATGAATGAGTTTATATAATAAGTATGATAAATATTAGGCACGTAATATTATATTGAATAGCTCCACTTAAAGTTGAACAAAAGAATAATTGACTTTATAATAAAATCACTAAAATACAATAAAGTGTAATTAGCTGTAACACATAAATATTTTTAAATATGTATATACTTATATATATATATAATTATATTATTAATTTAAATGAAAATTACATATATGTATTACTGTAAATAGGTATTATACAATGGTGTGATTATATATGATATATATATATATAATGTGATATAGATAAGTAGCTAATAGTATTTAATAAGTACATATATTGTATAGGTTTAAATATGTGTATCTTTTACATGTAGGATTACCTAATAGCTGTCTGAATTAATACCCTAAAATCCTGTCATTCTTTTGACCATAGCTTTTTTATTATTAATTATATCAAAAAAGTAAAATATGAAACTTATATTACTTTTTCATCCTCTTTCCAATGGTATTACAAATTTTATTCTAGCTACAAAATATAAATCTCCCCTACTATATAAAATCATAATACACGATAAAATATCCCGAAAATTATCTACTAAATTTATTGATTTACTATAACAATTTATTGATTATTTGTTGACTATTAGATATATTATTTTATATTTGTATTTTACACTTAATTACAATAATAACTATGTACTAGTAATATATATTGCATATCATTTACTTGATTTTAATTAGAATTAAATTTAAAATAAATATTTTTGTAATATAAATATTTAAAATACTTATAAAATATATAATAATATTATTAACAACAGACTGTTTTTGTTTAAATATATAATAAATTTTCGTAAATTCATATTTATGAATAAATAGACAAAAATCGATTAAATCGATAATAAACATGTATAAATATTTTAATTTATTATTTTGTAAAAAATATTTTTAAATATTTTAAAATATAAATTATAAACTAATATAAGTATTTTTTTTACAAAATAAATTATATAAATTAATTTAAAGTACAATATGTGCATTTAAATACGCGTATATTATTATAATTAATGGATACATTATTAAATAAAATACATAACAAATTAGTTTGGGGGTAATCTCAGACTGGTATATATTCGATGGTCGATAATAAATAAGTTTACCAAAGAAACCCGTATTTATTCAATGTTTATACCGGATGGGGTAATCTCAGACTGGGGGTAATCGCAGACTGCCACACCGGGTCTGAAATCCGTGTCCGAATTACAACACTAATATATATACTATTATTTTTTTAATTTATTTTATTATATACGAAAATAATATGATTTACTCTTTAAATATATATAACAAATTAAATAACGTTACATAACTTGATCCTCTTCCTATTTACATTTTTACTATCAACATCTAATTTTGTTTACTACTTTAAATCGATTATTATGCTGATAAAGATAAGTCATCATATATATATTTTTAGATAATAATTTGTATAAATATTATATTATTCTTATTTATCAATTCATTATTATTATTATACTGTATAATTGCATTTATATACAGTTTACATATTCATATCTTGTATTATTATTATTTTTATTATATTTAAAAAAGCCATAAAAAGCCATACAAATATTTATTACATTTTTCCAAGAATTTGCAAATGTCATAAAAATATCACATATAGTACATATAAATCCATATATTCTTGTATGTTAGTACATTTATATATGTATATATAAATATATTTATAGGTGTACAATGTACATGCATTGAATTCAATATATAATTATTATAGAACCATATTATTTTCTATTACAATGTCATTTTGCCTGAATTGTACCAAAAATTGTGCTGATAATTATGTTAGTTGCATTACATGTAACAATAGATTACACTATGTATGCTTTCATGATGCTAAGTTAACTAAATCTAAATTTCCAAATAATAATTCTCCTCCGAAATATTTAATTGAGATGTTTAATTCACCTTTTTTTAATTTTACTTGTAAACCATGTACTATGTCACCTAATCAAAATAAGGGTATTGATAAATGTATTGACATGATTCAGAGTAATGCTAAGCTAATCCAATCATTAAAAACTGATATAACTAGTCTATCATCTGTGAAATCATACGCTGAAGCACTTAATAGTAAAGATCTTGCAAAATCAATAACTAAACAAATGGCCATTTCTGATAGGTCTAATAAAACTTGTGTTATTTTTGGTCTGTTAGAGGAATCCACAGATAATTTGCTAAATGATTTAGGTCTCAATGAATCTGCAAATCTTTCAAAAATCAATTCTGATAATTTATCTATTCATAAACTTTCGATATCTATTAGTATTCATACAGTTAAATCAATAATGAAAAACTTTTCGAATATAGTTGATAAATATAAAAAATATCCGAAAGTTTTTATTAGACCTGATCAAAGTTTTGAGGATAGACTTACTCGTAGAATTATAATTGTCGGTGCCAAAACTATACCCGGAAATATAAAATGTGTTTTTAATAATCGAAATCTTGAATAAGAACTTAGATCATTTACTATTAATAATGATAAAACAACAATTAATTGGGATTGTGAAGTTAAATATTCAGAAGCAGAATTTTCCAAATGGAAAAATTCGTTCACTTCTAGTAATAATAATTGACTAAAACCCTGTACAGAATCGTCATTTATTAAGGTTTATTATTGTAATGCACGTAGTATATGCAACAAGCTACCAATGCTCATATCCCTCCTTAATAGTAATATTTATGATATCCTAATATTTACAGAAACCTGGCTGAATAAAAATATATTCAATTCATTATTAAATCCTAATGAAAAATATACGTTATACCGCTTAGATAGGAATACTAATACCCATGGTGGTGGAATTATTGTTTATGTAAATATGCATTATAATACTTATCAAATTAATTTACCTAATAACACTTTTGAATTAATCTGTATCACTGTATTACATTTTAGATTATGTATTTTCTACAGACCGCCATCAATGAACTACGAGAATACAATATTATTATGTAATTTAATGTCTAGGATTATTGATACTCCGGAATCAACTATTTTTTATGGAGACCTAAATCTCCCGGGAATTGATTGGTTTAATCGTACGTCTCAAACAACAATTGAAAAATATTTTTTAAATTTCTCACAAAAATATGCCTTAACCCAACTTGTTAATTTCAATACTCGTCAATTAAATTTATTAGATATTATACTTACTAATAATAAAATGATTTTATCTAATATCCAAGCAATTAATCCTTTAGAATATCATAACTTTATAAGTGACCATTTAGCAATATCATCATCAATTATCTATAATAAAATTAGTAGTAATTATAACTGTATAACATTTGTACCTAAATTAAATTTTAACAAGGCTAATTTTGATCTAATAAAATTGGAACTGTCTACAATTGACTGGCCAGTAGTGTTAAATTATAAAATAAATTGTTCCTCTTTACTTGATATATTTATTTCTACCGTAAATGGTATAATTTCAAATTTACACCCGTTACTAAAAGGGGTCAGTTTATACACCCACTACATATCAAAAAACTAATCAATAAATGTAAAAAGTTTCATAGTTTATCTAAATCTATCCCATCTTATTATGTAAAATGGCGGAGTTTGCAATTTAAACTTTATTCAGAAATTAAACTTTATAATATAAAAACTGAAGAACATGCTCTTAATTCTAATGATAAATCTTCTTTTTTTAAATATATCAATTCTAAACTTAAGTCGAATAAACCTTTGTCTGTTCTCAGATCAAACTCAGATGGTTCTATTATAACCAATCACTCTGATATTCTGGAATGTTTATCCTTACAGTTTAATTCTGTATTTAATAATAATACATCACCTGTACCGAATATACCATCAATAATTTTTAAAAACACATTTGAATCATTTCCTTTATCATCTGAAACTATTAGAAAATGTCTTTGTTTTTTACCTAACAAGTTTAATAATTCTTCAGATGTTCTACCGAAAGGGGTATTAAAAATTCTCTCATTTGAGTTATGTGAACCTTTATCCATAATTTATAGTCGTTTCCTTAAGGAAGACTATTGCCCAGATTTATGGAAACATTCCTACATTACACCTATATATAAGACAGGTGAGCCAACACTAGCTGAAAATTATAGACCAATTAGTATCTTACCGAGTTCTTTGATACTCTTTGAAAAAATTCTATCTAACGATTTAATTTACTTCCTTCGAGATAATAATCTAATTAATGATAATCAATACGGTTTTCTTTCGGGTAAATCAACTGATCTTCAGTTATTAAAATGTTATCGAGACATATTTAAAGCTAAAGATAACTCTAAATCTTCGGATATTATCTATATTGATATGGCTAAGGCCTTTGACAAGGTATCGCATAAATTATTACTCCATACACTATTTAATATTGGTATACAAGGAGATGTCCTGAAATGGATTAAATCTTACCTATTTAATAGAATTCAAAGCGTTAAAATTGATAACAATATGTCTAAACCCCAAAAGGTAATTTCAGGTGTTCCACAAGGTTCTGTATTAGGACCAATTCTATTTCTAATATACATTAATGACCTTCCCGACTGTGTGGAGAAACCTTCATATACCTGTCTATTTGCTGATGATGCAAAAATTGGCCATATTCTACAGTCATCTGATGATATACGTCTTCAACTAACACTTGCCAATATTGATAAATGGATGTCAACTTGGCAACTTGAACTAGCAACGTCCAAATGTAAAGTTATGCGTATTGGTAATTGTATCAACAAATCAAATTATTATCTTAATGATAATTTATTAAAATATTGTACATATTATAAAGATCTTGGTATAATATTCACAGATAATCTAACATTTTATACTCATATATCTGAGATATGTTCTAAAGCATATATAATATCGAATATGATATTTAGATCTTTCATAACTAACCAATACTCTCCTTTAGTATGTGCATACTTAACATATATACGACCAATTCTAGAGTATGGTTCTTCTGTATGGAATCCTCATTCTAACTATATTGGGTATAATGACTTACTTGAAAAAGTGCAAAGAAATTTTACTAAAAAATTATTTTATCGTTGTAATTTATCATATTTAAATTATTCTGATCGATTAAAATTCTTAAATTTACATTCACTCTCCCAACGCAGAACTATTGCCGATCTTACTCTGGCTTATAAACTCATCAAAGGATTCGTTGATGTGCCGGTGTCGGACATTATGAGTACATACGTATCATCTAGCAGGGGCCCGTCAATAAAGACAAGGAGAATGAAATCAAGGACCAAACCACTATTCAACTACTTTGGTAATAGAATATCTTCAGATTGGAACAAACTATCCGATCTGATATTACAATGTGAAACTGTTTCTTCTTTTAAAGCCTTAATGATTCGTAGTATAATTAGATGAACAGAATTCTCTAATTCACTGTATTGATTATGCTGGTTTTGATGTCAGGATATGTCAACACCACTACATTAAGGGAATGACCAACCCTTGGGGCCTAATCCACCTCATATGGGTTATCCAACCTCTAACCCGAGACCTCCGATCTTAATCTGTGTTATCTTTATGGTGGAGATGAGAGTTCTGATTTTCTTTTATGTTGTTTTCATTTTAATTCATATAATATGCGCATATTTGCATATAATATTCATATATCTTATGTTCGGCATGCATAAACCAAGGCGTGTTTTTATTAATTATAAACCTATTGTTAATTTTTGTACCATGTCGTTTTGGGTTTCAATTTATAACTATTTTGTCTTCATTATTTTTGTTTATATATTTATTTTTTGTTTACCTAATAAACTATATATTATATTATATTATATAACCTATATTGAAAATTATCATATAATACATTAAATTATCATGTAATAATATAAATGTAAATTAAAAATAATTATAACAATACATATACATATGGGAATAATATGAATAAAGTGTAGAGGAAGAAGAATATTTGCATTAAGTAATACAAATAATTAAGTTATCCAACATTTAAGTAATACAAATAATTAAGTTATCCAACAATTAAGTTTATAAAATAGTTTATATGTCTTTCTACTATTTCTATATAATTACACCCATTTTAAAGTAGTAGTAGTAGTAGTAGTAGAGTAGTAGAAATATACATAATAATAGTAGTAGTATTTGTAGTATTATACTATAGTAGTAGTTGTATTAATACACTATAATAGTAGTTGTAGGTGTAGTATATATATAATGATAATATCTGTTGATATAAAAATAACAATATTTTCATTTAATTGTAAATAATAAGTATAATTGTAATAAATAAAATACAATTTAAGCCCGAATAATTAATTATCATTAGAATATATATTACATATTAGTTGAATATAGTTAGATAAATTATGTTGTTAAATACGTACATATAAATATAATTAAGTATTAGGGGAATATCCTCTATTACCGACCCCCTCCTAATACCGACCACCTCTCGTATCCAAGTAACTATAAGGATAAACAACATTATATATATATGAATTGTTAGTAATTTAATAGTAAATATAAATAAGTCTTTTGTTTCTCAAAATATTTAATCCTACAATTGTTATTTGATAAAATGTAATATTCGGTTTTATTTTTTACAATATTTGAATAATAACTTTTTTTAAATCATTGTAAATACTTTATTAATTAAAATAAACGTAATTATATACATACAATTGTAGATTAACTATATACACATAATTTATTTTGAATACTTATTAACAAATATATCTTAATTATAGCAACCCATAAGCTTTTATTACTGACCCCATACATTACCATAATGCCGACCCCATGGGGAAATCACATGCATGTGATTTATAATATCCAATCAAAATTGATATTATTTTTACTTTTAAATTGTTCGTAATTTATGTGTATATGTATATCATATTAACAGCGTTAATAGACTATACAATGATTATTTAGTATATGTAGTTATATTAATATTCAGTTAATTAAAAGTTAATATAAAATATAAAGTTTAAATATAAATTTAATTTGAATATTAAACTTAAATTCAATAATAAATAAATACGTACATTTTATAATTATTAAATCTATTTATGTAAGCTTTTTTTATTGCATATTTTAAAAAAATACAATTATTTCTACCACGAGTATTTAAGTGGTCGGCAATTGGAGAAGGGGGTCGGTATTATGCACATGTATCCAATTACCGAGCCTCATTTTCATTATTGTAAATATAATTATATCAAAACTTAAAATAAGCATTCCTTTTGCAAATTATGTATTGTTATAATATTTACCCTATAGTAAATATAATTATTTCATATAAATATATATGTAATAAGTTATTACAAATAATTATTCATAGGTCAGTAAATAGAGGCTTTCCCATATATGTTATTATTTATATCGTATTAGAATAATTATAGATAATTAAGTTATTATATCTATCCATACATAACTACCTAGTTTTGATTCTAATGTAATTAACTTATTATTCGTATGATCATATAAATAAAGAGTAGGCTTTCACTGATCCCCCATAGACGTATACGTCATATATGATATACACAGTATGTCGTATGTCTTAATAAAATATAAACTGATTTAATTCATTCATTCATATATGAATACATATATAACGTACACTATTATCAATATATTATATTGTAAATAAACCATATTCAACTATAGATGTACATACATTATAATGTACATCTATTATAATAGATCTATCTCCAAATTTAATAATATTCAACAAATGATCATCATTAGTGTATATAAGTAATATTATATTTCAGTTTTAACTTAACTTAAGTTAATTAAAATATAAATATAGTATTACTTATATACATGGTATGATGTATCTTACTATCTTAGATAACATCTACAAAATTAGTAGTAATGCTTTACTTCTAAATGATCTTTAAATTCTTATAGGAAGTATGATCATATATATGTGAATTATATAAATACTATTTATTTTGAAAAATAATGATAGCCTACAAATATAATAATATTATTATTATTATACGGATAATATTACTAAATTCCTCTAACATTTCTGTTAGAGGAATTTTTGTTTATCCTCTGTAAAGTTTTCTTGTTTATAATGTGATGCTTTTTAATCCTAAAGTGCTTCATATTAATATATAATTTAACTCTTTTTGCCACCCGTCAACATTGTAGACCCTTATAGCTGCAGCCCTAGCCCAAGGGCCTTGGGTGTATATATTAGATTTATGTTACTATTCTATTATATTATATTATAGGGCCCTATACTTATAATTTATATGGTAAATAGTATAGCTACAGACTATATTGTACGTGCTATTCGTATACAATACATTATATTAAATGTGGATACGCTATTACATAATATAGTTTTATTAAAATAGTTTCATTAAATATAGTTTCATTATATATTTAATTTCATTATTACATAACATATTTATTTGATTTATTTTCTAATAATTTATTTATTATATTAAAGTATTTATATATTTTTATTTTATGTGCACTAATTTAATATACTGATATACACTCATATGTACTACTAATATGGGTTTTTAGTAAAAAAACTGTCTACTATTTGTATTTGTAGATTATACATATATGTATATATTGTTATTGTAACTTTAAATACAGACCCCTGTATATATTATTAAACGATTAATCCGATTACTGGCTGGCTAATCGAACTCAGTGGACCTCCCACTGCAGTATTCTTCAAGGTAGTCAGCCGACTACCAACCTACCATACTCGGTTAGTTACTACCTCCTTGATTACTATAGAACGCGGATACTCGCCTATCTATCTATACCCATACAGCTACCTGAACGGCTGATTCTACCATCATGTGCTGCGTCATCTGACTGGCCTTCCTCAAACCGGTTTCTAAATCACGACTGCTCCTGTTGCGGCATCGATTGTTAGATCTCGCCAACGTGTTTCCTGCTCCATCTCATGGCTACAATGTCCTGTCTGAAGTGCAATGATGACTCCTGATGATGCCATTTCGTGTGATGGCTGTGACAACACTATTCACTACAAATGCCTATACCTATCCTTGCCAGCTGAGTGTCGATCCCAGAATATGCCAAAATACTTCAGGGCTAGTTTCTCCCTTCCTAATATTGTGTTCAAATGTGATGTATGCACTAATACTAACCTATCCACTGAAAATACCTTTATTAATGATAAACTTAACAAATTACAAGTTGGAATTGAGTCTCTTACTGCCCAATTATCCTCCTTCTCTCCCTATTCTAATGACTCCACTATCCTAGAGTCACTCTCTTCCGCTATCTCATCTCTTCCTGATGCCCTAAATAAATCAACAACCAAATCTTTCTCTGCCATTGTCAAATCAAATTTACCTCCATCCCCTTCTACCTCCACCCTACTTAATCCACCCACTATTCACTTCTGCGCTTCCAAACCATCAATAATCATTGAGAATATCCTACCTGCTGACAGAAACCTTACCTACATAAAATCACTATTTGCCCACCTTCAACTAGACCCCATCACCATCATTGACTACTCCTTCATCTCTCACTATGCCAACCTAGTATTATCTTCGTCATGTGCGACCGATACCCTTATTAACTCTAGGTCACTACTTCAGTCATCTACCTATAAATCTCTATTCATACGTCAATATATTGACCCTCCAACCATCAAGGCTGGTCGAATTCTCTTCCATGCATCAAAAGCCCACTGTCATGACCTAAAGTGTGTATTTAATAGACGAACCCTTAATTATCAACTTCGATCCCCCCTCACCTCTGGTAGAATTGATTGGAAATCGAATCCCTACCTACCTACTGATGTTGAGATTGAGTCTTGGTCTAAATCCTATGACTCTTTCTGTAAATCCTCCCGCACTAATGTTAAACCTTCGAATTGACTAAATACATACTCTCCCAATAACTACTCCTTTCTACTCCTCAATGCGAGATCAATCAGGAATAAAGTAGATTTAATCACTCAATTAATCATTGACTCTAATTGCTCCATATCGGCTATCACCGAGACTTGGCTTACAAATGATGACTCTGCTTTAGAATCTCAATTAACTCCCAATGGCTTCACATTACTACTCGCTAACAGACCCACACCTAACCGTGGTGGTGGTCTTGCCCTGTTGTTCTCCACTGAGCTCAAACTTATTTCCTCTTCCACCCCTAATTTCTCCTCTTGTGAAATGCTGATATGTGACATTCAGTCCCCCTCCCTATTTACCATTGTGTTTATAATCATCTATCGCCCACCATCATCCAGCATTCGGTCTTTCCTTAATGATCTATCTACCATTTTAGAATCCATGTCTTCTTACAACACAATTATTCTTGGTGACTTTAATATTCAAGTGAATACTGATAATCATGCTTCCCTTTCTCTTAAGAAACTTATTTTTGAGCACTCCTTAACACAACACATTCATTTCCCAACTATATCTAATGGTAACATCATTGATCTTGTTTTATCTCCATCTGACTCCAATTTAATTTCCTCTCCCACCCAAAGCACTCTAATCTCTGATCACTTCGCTATCCTATTTGATTTACAGTTATCAGTAGTGCACAATACTCGACCTCTAAGATACTTTCGAAACATCTCCTCTATAAATCAACCCTTGTTTGTTAACTCCGTGTTTGATCATATGAATAATATTACATCTCCGCTCTCTGATCCTGACACTCTCTTTGACGCCTTCAACACGGCGCTATCTAATTCTCTTGACTTTTATGCTTCCTCAACTACTCTTACCCACCGTAATCATCCCAAAATCCCCCTGGTTCAACACTGAACTCACCAATATGAGAAAGTCACTTCGTCGTCTACAGTCCATTTATGCTTCTACTAAAATGAACTCAGACCTGTGTTCCTTTAAAGTATGTCGCTAATTATACAGGAAAAAACTCCTATCCACTAAATCATCATACTTTACTAACTTGCTTTGTAAATATGGCACCTCATCTAAGCAAGCCTACAACCTATCATTCACCTTAGTAGGTAAATCAAAACCCAGGCACCTTCCTGACCAACCGGATACAGTCCTCTGCTCCTCCTTTGCTAATTTCTTCCAGAATAAAGTATCGAACATCATAGCTGCTCTCCCCAATGTGAATGTTGATATCCTCACTCTCAACTCATATTCACTAGCTTCCCATAATCACTGGTCCTCCTTCACTCTCCCTACTTGTCCATATGTGCTCTCTCTAATGGCATCCCTAAAATCCAATTCCCCACTCGACCCTATTCCCCTTACTTTACTTCGTACCCTTTCGCCATTGCTAATTGAACCCATAACAATGATCATTCATGCGTCCCTTATTACATCGATCGTACCAAAGTCTATGAAACACTCATATATCACCCCAATTATAAAAAAAACTACCCTTAGCCACTCGAACCTGTCGAGCTATCGACCCATCTCCCAGCTTTCATCAATCTCTAAGACCTTAGAGCGAATTGTATCTGCTTAACTTATTCACTATATCACTACCAATTCAATTATTGATAAGTTTCAAAGTGCTTACTTACCCCATCGGAGCACTGAATCAGCACTGAATCTTATCATTAATGATCTACTAATATCCCTTGACAACAAAGCCCCGTGCTACCTTATGTTACTTGACCTATCCAGTGCCTTTGACACTCTAAACCATGACATTCTTTCTTTACGACTCAATGAAATCGGTATTCATGGTCAAGTACACAGCTGGTTTATGTCATTCCTTTCCTTAAGGTCCTCTTCAGTGAAAATCAACTCATCCTTCTCTACCCCGTTTATCAGCACTCATGGTGTTCCACAAGGATCCGTGCTTGGTCCTTTACTTCTTATTATTTATATTTTACCCATACAATCCATATTTCGTAAATATCCTTACATCCACTACCATCTCTTTGCAGAGGATCTACAAATTTATACTTCTTTTCCCATTTCCTGTGACTCCAACTCAATTCAACTGTCTATTTTTAACTGCCTCACAGAACTTACTGACTGGTTCTCCCATAATTCCCTATAACTTAACATGACCAAAACTGACACCATAATTATCTCCAGACCTACCTACCCCCTAATCATCACCCACCCCTTTCTACTAGCCCTCCCTACATCACAATCCATAACAAACTTGGTTTCACCATCAACTCCCACCTAGATTACTCTGACCACATATCTATAATGATTCGCAATGCCAACTATTTTCTTTACAATATTAGAAAATCACGTAATAAATTGACTTTTTCAATGACTAAAAGTCTAATACACTCGCTAGTCTTCAGTAGACTCATATACTGCTGCTCACTTCTATGCAATCTACCCCTAAAGCTTATGCTTAAACTTGAGAAGATACAACGACGTGCTATACGCACCCTATATAAACTGAAGTTCTCTTCAATAGTATCAATATCGACTCTAATGCGATCACTCGGCTGGCTTAAGTTTAGATATCTCTGCAGGTACAGACTACTATGCATCACCCATAAGGTGATACATCTTAGATCTCCCGAGTACCTAGCTGACTTGATCAGTATGCATACCCTTAGTCGAGCTAGCAGGAAATGTCACACGATGAAAATTGTGCAACGCTCGACTATCTCTGCTCACTCTGAATCTGCTTTCTCTGTGGTAGCTCCAAAATACTGGAATTATCTACCATATGACATTAGGTGTTTGAAATCCTTGTCACTATTTAAATGTAAACTCTCCACGCACCTATTACCATTGTAACCTACCTTTTCCTTTATTTTTATTGTACTTTATTTATTTTATTTTTGTTTCCTTCTCATGACGCCCATAACCACCACGTGATTTTGTAGTCAATAAAATATTTTAAATAAATAAAATAAAATACATTTATTTAACAATATTAGACATATCGGCATATTATAATAGTGCCTATAGGAAATACATGTTTTATAATAATATAATTTATAATAAATTATGTGAAATTTAGAATCCTATATATATATATATATATATATATATGTATACCTATATGTATACCTCTACGTTCGTATGTACATACGTATACGAGTATGTGTAGTGGGATGCGAATACTTACGATGACGTAATCGCGGTGAATCTAGGCCTGCACTTAGGCCTACATTAATGCTGGACTCACGCGCGGCGCGTATTAAGCGTGTAATTAATCATATGGATTCTGTCAGTTTCTCAATTAGCCGTACCTAATAGTATACTATAGTAGTAGTAGTGGGGTGGGTGGGCTAGACGAATAGGTTACGTCATAGAGCTCGATTACGTCACCGCTGAGGTGGACGAGACCCGGGTATTACGTCATTCCGTATGTTTTACCACACGGCGACGAGGTGGCTATAGTCACTAGTATACTATAGTAGTATACAACTACTACCAATGGGGGTAACTTCTACTACTATACATGATGTACTATGGGAACAATTATATATATACATATCATAGTATTAATGTAATGGTAAATATTTAATTGAAAGTGATATAGATGTACTATAGTATCCTATAGTATCTTATAGTATCGTACAGGATACGAGGATATGAATGATGACACTCGTGTATACAAATATATGATGTATGTTTTAAGATAATTTTCATATCATATCTATGTTATATATATATATATATATATATATATATATATATATGTTACCTATATATTATGTCTATATGCAATACATATATTATATACAATTATATTATGTATAAATAGTAAATAATATCTAGAATTTAGTAATACATTCTATTCAGAACATAATTCAAATATATATTTGATAACATATGTATATCTATAGAATATATATCTATAGAATATATATCTATAGAATATATATATATATATATATATAAAATAAATTATTGGTAAATGTTGACCCATCTATCTCTATATGCATATAAGTAGGTATAATGAATACTATGTATGTAATAAACAAGCTACGTTTATTCACGTATTTGTTGAAACTTTTATTTTACGTTTTTTATTTGAGTTATTTTTATCGTATACGGTGTAGTATATGATGTAATATATCATGGTACAGCATTACACATTTACATTTGATACAAACATTTATGCAAAAACCAATTTACTAAATCCATGATTTCAATATGATTATATTTAATTCGTAATATAATTTAATACATATTACATTATTTGTAATGTTGACATACATAATATAAAAAAAACTTAGTTCAATTCATATCGAATTTATATATAAATTCGTAATTTTAATAACAAAGTTAACTAGAAATATAATTTAAAAATATGAATGCATTTTTATTTTACAGATAAATAAATATGCTTGATATCTTTGTTTCGAAGATTTAAATCATTGAAATATATTGAATACCACTGAAAAGTATTTAACTCTGAATACAAAAGTAACCATAGATAGCGATAGTCCTTGGTATTACCTATAGGTATACACAAATACGTTATATAGTAATACAGGGCTTCACCCCTTAGCTATATATGGGCATACGTATGTAGGTATACAATACATAACATAAAATTACCAGGACGAACATACATAATCAATATCGGAAATTATATTTAATTGACCAGTATTGTAATGCAATGGTCAATACTATAGATCAACCATATAGATATTGATAATAATTATTATAATTGATTATAATCAATTATCTGAAAATTAATGAATTTAATGAATTTGACACATTAAAATACTACCACCACGTAGCCTTATATCATTGGTATACCATGGCTGATATTAATAGCAGTGAAATTATTATATTATAATTATGTTCATTAACATTATTTAGCAACGATTCTTGTATAATTATAATATGAAAAGAATGTTTTAAAATTGTTAAATAATCAGTATGCATATACTATGATAAGTTGTTCGTTATATAATATGCACATTAAATATATACTTATAATTTACTTATATTTCATTTAAAATACATACTATATATTATTAATGTCACAATGTATTACATTTAATTTAATAACATTTCATTGATAACATGTTATTTGTGTATTTTCTAAACGAAGTTAATCAATATAGTTAGTATATTTCGTAGCTATAAAATGTGTATAATTTAAAATAGGTGATTATAAATATATATATATATATATATATATATATATATATATATATATGTAATTTAGATAAGCGTGAAATAAAATGCAAATAGAATATGTATAGTTTCAAATATCTAATAAATGTAAAAATAAAAATTGAAATAATATTTATTGAATTAATCAATATATTCATTAACATGTTATATAAAATTGAATTTAAAATATAATAACTTTTATAAAAATGTATTGATAAAAATGTAAAACAATCAAAATTAAATGTAATTACAATTTTATAAATGTATATTTAAATATTACTGAATTGAGTTATATCGATTTATAGTTCCAATCATACTGTACATTTATTGTAATAATATATAATTTTTATATACAGTCAACTCTCGGTAAGTCGGACTCGCAAGGGACCGGGAAAAGTGTCCGAATTAGCGAGATGTCCGAATTATCCGAGATTAAGAATATCATGCAAATAATAAATTATATATTATTACCATTCAGGATATACCCTACACTGTTAAAAAAAACCCTTTAGTTTTCGTGAAATAAACCCTTTAATCGATGACCGTTTAATGAAAGGGTTTGGTAACCTTTAGTTAAGCTTTTTTTCAAACTAAAGGGTTTGGAAACCTTTAGTTATGCCATTTTTCGAACTAAAGGGTTTGGTAGAATAAATTACAAACCCTTTAGTTACGCATTTATTATACTAAAGGGTTTCGTGCGAATATCCACTAAAGGGTTTGAAACCCTTTAGTTAAGCTATTTTTATAATAAAGGGTTTCGTGAAAATATCTAATAAATGATAGAATTTCATAAAATATTATTGAATTGATTATCAGTTGTATTTTAATTTGTATTATTATAATTAATTAAATAATTAATTAATTAAATATTATAATGTTTTAAATGTTATGTTATACATAATATTTAATAAACGTATAATTGTTATATATCCAATATTGAGTATTTAATTAAACATGATTTCCAATCGTATCATCTTAATTAATATACTTAATTTCCAATGTAATACAAAGGTCTGGTTTACCTAATTCGAGTTAGGTAATTATAAAATTTGAATAGAAATATTGATTATTTATTAAAATTTCAATTTTAAAATAACATTTTATTTATATAATGACGATTATTACCTTAAATATAAAATAAAAATAATAATTGATTACTAATTTTTATTAGGGTATAATTAAATAAATATTTTAAAATAGAGAAAATTTTATAAAATAATATAGTTTTACTTAGAATAATTAATAATGTTGGCATAATAATTATGAATATAATAATTATTCGAATCACCACTATGAATTTCGTGAAACCCTTTAGTATCTACGAAATACGATTAAAGGGTTTTGTTTAGCGAAACCCTTTAGTTATTTATATTTTATAAAGTAAAGGGTTTTGAAAGCTATTATATTAACTCATAAATAGAAACCCTTTATATATATATGCAAATTTAAGGTATTAAAGGGTTTCGACAAACCCTTTAGTTATATACGAAATACAAGTAAAGGGTTTGGTAAATAAACTGAAACGAAACCCTTTACTTATTGATATTTTATAAAGTAAAGGGTTTTGAACGCTATTATTTTTAACAGTGTATTTTTTATTTTGAAATATAATTTGATTTCAATAGTGGAAATTAGTGGAAATATTTCCTATAAGATGACTATAGCCTACGGCTATATATATAGTTGATAACACTATTGTTAAATGTAAAAAAAATATATTTTTATGAAGAATGTTTATATGAATGCATTCATGTAATAATTAGAATGAGTTAAATTTCACTTATTTAATAGTAAACATATTATATATTGTTATTGTTAAATTTAATAAAATATTTATAATAAGTAATATTATTATCTATAATATTATCACTGATTATATTTATTGATTTGGTATATTTATTTATAACAATACTTGATTTGTATTTATATCGATTTTGAGATTAGTATTACCAAATATAATTATATTATAATCTTAATTAAGATCTTTTTAAACAGATAATTATATTTATTTAACTATTCTAATAGCATATATTCTATTAGAATATGTAATTTTAATATCATGTTTATTTGATATTGCAAATATTAATCTATCATTATTATCATTATCGAGTTTTTTAAGATATTTAATTAATACATAATTGGTAATTATAATTACAGTATACTGTAATTTGTTTTTATTTTTCTGAAATTCAGTTTTAATTATATTATTGAATGACATATTATTTGATTTAAGTTAATTAATTATATTTGTTTGGTATTTAATAATATATATATATATTAAGTTATTTTATTTTGGTGGAGTCATTTTATCCCATCCAAGAACTTAGATGAAGTTTTCTCATATAACCATATGGCTCTACCCAGCAAACAGTAAGAGCAGCATAATAGCAGCATAACAGCATATGCTAGAGCCTCAAATATTTACATTGTGATATTATGCTGCTATTATGCTGCTATTAATTTGTCATAATATTATGCTGCTGTTATGCTGCTATTATGCTGCCATTATGCTGATATTATGCTGCTATTAATTTTAAAAGTATATTATGCTGCTATTATGCTGCTCTTCTAATAATAGCAGCATAATAGCAGCATAATATACTTTTAAAATTAATAGCAGCATAATATCAGCATAATGGCAGCATAATAGCAGCATAACAGCAGCATAATATTATAACAAATTAATAGCAGCATAATAGCAGCATCATAGACATTTAATAGCAGCATAATAGCACAATGTAAACATTTGAGGCTCTAGCATATGCTGTTATGCTGCTATTATGCTGCTCTTACTGTTTACTTGATAATGTCCCTTCGAATCCGCTCTCATGTTAAGGCATCCATAGTTTTAACTAGAGCCAATCATTTAGTTATATACAATTATATAAGATCACTTCTACATATAATGTTAAGACCTATTTTAATGATCCGGACTAAGTAATATATATATATATATATATATATATATATATATATATATATATATATATATAGGTATGTGTGCATGTGTGTGTATACATTTATATATACAAGTATATGCTTGATATATAATAATTAATGTGTTATTTTACATACTAATTTATAGAGAGATAACAACAAGAATACTAATAATGCCGTGCCCTATATTACAACATATAGAGATACGGAGTATGTTAAGTAACTTAGTAACAACATATATTTGATTGAGTATCAACTATTTGATATTATAAATAAATGTATAGAAATATATATATATATATATATATATATATATAAATATCACGTTACAAAAAGATAAATTCTATCAAAAATATACATATATATACATATCGGATAACGAAATAACGGAACAACTTCACCCGGCCTTAGCTGTATTGTATATATATATATTGTGTGTGTTTGTGTTTGTGTGTGTGTGTTTGTGTTTGTGTGTATGTGTGTGTGTGTGTGTTTGTATGCATACACATATGTATGCACGAGTGTGTAATTGTGTGTAGTAGTGGGTAAGGAGAAAGAATATACTATAGTAAGTATAGTAAGTATATTATAGTAAGTATGCTTACTATAGTAAGTATGCTTTCGTATCATTATTTTCTAATATTTGTCATATATAATGTTTTTTTGTCAATTTTCCAAAATATTTGTATTTGTGAAATCTGTGTACATTACGTGATACGTATGACTTACTATGTTATATTTGTTAATCGCATTTTACTGCAATTTTAAAGAGTGGGCGTATTATACGCCCGAGTAAGCAGTGGAACTTTCGTTGTCAATTATAGGTACGATATATTACATATATGTATAATACGATGTTCACACCAATTCCGTTTTCTTATGTTACGTGAAATCCGTACAGAAAATGAGTTATTTATAGACAATTTTCTGTAATCAGATTTTAGGTGTTCACACCAATTCCGTTTTTGTTACGTTTTCGTTACGTGAAATCCGTACAGAAAATGAAAAAACAAAATTCGAAAATATACATATATACATATATATATACATATATATATATATATATATATATATATATATATATATATATATATATATATATATACATACATACACACACACATACACACACACATACACACACACACATACATATTTAATATATTTAATATATTTATATTTAATACTCAGAGTTGGCTTAAAAGCCTATATATATATAAATGTATACATTAATGTAACTATATTTTATAAATAATGTTCGACCTAAATATAATAACTCATTGTCGACGTGTTATCTTAAATGTACACGTACTACAATGGAGCTAGAGATGCCCATGCACAGTGTACATTGTACATTGTACCTTTGTTATTTCTATGCAAAATACGCATGTATGTAATGTAATCCTAATTTCCATATCTTTCCCGTGCACATTTTTGACGCCAAAGCGCTTCCAAATAAACATCAAAATTACAAAAAAATTAAAAGTATTACGATATACGTACCAATGTGTACCAAATGTATACCCAATATGTACCCAATATGTACCCAATATGTACCCAACGTGTACTCAATATGTACCCAATATGTACCCAATGTGTACCAAATGTGTACCTAATGTGTACCCAATATGTACCCAACATGTACCCAATGTGTACACAATATGTACCCAATGTGTACCCAATATGTACCCAATATGTACCCAATATGTACCCAATGTGTACCCAATATGTACCCAATGTGTACCCAATATGTACCCAATGTGTACCCAACGTGTACCCAATATGTACCCAATATGTACCCAATATGTACCCAATGTGTACCCAATGTGTACCCAACGTGTACCCAATGTGTACACAATATGTACCCAATGTGTACCAAATGTGTACCCAATATGTACCCAATGTGTACCCAATATGTACCCAATGTGTACCCAATGTGTACCCAACGTGTACCCAACGTGTACCCAATATGTACCCAATGTGTACCCAATGTGTACCCAACGTGTAATCAATATGTACCCAATGTGTACCCAATGTGTACCCAATGTGTACCCAACGTGTACCCAACGTGTACTCAATATGTACCCAATGTGTACCCAACGTGTACCCAATATGTACCCAATATGTACCCAATATGTACCCAATATGTACCCAATATGTACCCAATGTGTACCAAATGTGTACCTAATGTGTACCCAATATGTACCCAATATGTACCCAATATGTACCCAATGTGTACCCAATGTGTACCCAATGTGTACCCAATATGTACCCAATGTGTACCCAAGGTGTACCTACTATGTACCCAATATGTACCAAATATGTACCAAACGTGTACTCAATGTGTACCCAATATGTACCCAATGTGTACCCAATATGTACCCAATGTGTACCCAACGTGTACCCAATGTGTACCCAAGGTGTACCTACTATGTACCCAATGTGTACCCAATGTGTACCCAACGTGTACCCAATGTGTACCCAATATGTACCCAATGTGTACCAAATGTGTACCCAATGTGTACCAAATGTGTACCCAATATGTACCCAATGTGTACCCAATGTGTACCCAACGTGTACCCAATATGTACCCAATGTGTACCCAATGTGTACCCAATGTGTACCCAACGTGTACCCAACGTGTACCCAATATGTACCCAATGTGTACCCAATGTGTACCCAACGTGTACTCAATATGTACCCAATGTGTACCCAATGTGTACCCAACGTGTACCCAATGTGTACCCATAATGTACCCAATATGTACCCAATATGTACCCAATGTGTACCCAATGTGTACGATGACGAACCAGTACCCATAACGAACACATTACTTATCAGCACTCTTAACGTACAGTGTACGTACACTAATAGTCAGAGAAGGCTACGAGGGCAAGATGAAGATAGCCCTCATATTCATTAGTAAAATTAATAGGAAGGCATGCATGTTTGGACCTTCGATAATGTTCCAGAAAGAATAATATTTAACCTTCGGGGATGAAGAGACCCGAATAAGCGTTGAACTTCGATGATTTGACAGAAAGAAAGGTATACCTTTCTATATATATATATATATATATATATATATATATATATATATATACCTATACAGGTATATATATTAACTATACACTTAATTATAGTTGTCCTTCAGCGATACAGAGACCAGAATAAGTAGTTACCCATGGCTAACATTAGTGCAGTAATGTGTCTACATGAGTCATAGGTCAGCGATGATGACGCACCATCACATCCGGGTATCGGAACTGACACTGACAGCGGGTTACAGAAGACACTGTTGTAACGTTATTGTATTCAGTTAATACATATTTATTATTTTGTATCTTTAATACATAGTTTAAAATCTAAATTGAATAGAGAACCCCTTCTGAATAGATATACTCTTTATTACATAGTCAGTTGTACTATTGCTCAGTATTATGGGGTAATGAGTATTTGAGTAATATGCAATGTATTACTATATTACAGAATATATATATATATATATATATATATTAATATAAATTAATCTAACATGAGAGGGTATAATAAACATAAGTAAATTGGTGTACTACTTGTAAGCGTCACGTGGCGACCACGTTACGTAACGAGAGGTCACGTGACATCGTTATCCGCGTGGTAGTAATGTCCTTCATTACATACATTTAAGGAATGTTTATAATTCTATCGAAGAATTCACTACAATTCTATATATATAGACATATTCTATAGGCATGTTCGAATGTATGTATAAGCGCAATAGCGAACTATATATAGCGAACACGTATTTATATTCATAATTATTTTAATTACCATTTTTATAAATAATCGCATTCCTCATTAAAATCATTTATTATCTATAATACCCTATATTATACTATTATATATATATATATATATATATATATTTATAAATTTAATTATAATCTCATTCGGAAGAGGAAGATTAATCAACTTTTAAAATAATATCTATATATATATAATATATATATATATATATATATATATATACACACAAAGTAGTTAATGCATCATCCTCGTTGATCTAGCGATGGTCGAATACTTATAAGTATGTGTATACAATATTACCACCACCACTACTACTGCCACCTATACCTCGACTTCAAGGCCACATTGCGTAATAGTAAATCCCGACTAATGGCCGCCACCGAATGAAAAGATAAATGATGAATGTCCTTCGTCGTGTCCTTTGAACGATCACATAGATCATCGTATTCCGTTAGGGGGAGCCGTTTACAAAACTCCATTAATCATCGAGTAAGCTGATGATCTCTAAGCTATAGCCATCTCCTACCGAATAATAGCTTTATATATAAAGTTTATATATAATTACTTTATATATATATATATATATAATGTGTATATATATATATATATATATATAATATATATATACATATATATACGTATGTTTGTAAACGCATTAATAATTAGATGTCTCAATACTTCGGGATAGGCACTCTGCCCGCATCAAAGTGTGAACTGGCCTACATATCAGCCCCCCTGATACATTAGCGTGTGATATATAACTTACGGCAGCCAGGCAGGCCTGTATACGTATTCCTTATACGATAGCCGGTATCGTTGTAAAGTTGTTATGTTTGTGTGTTATAACAGACTACGTTTATAGTACACAATAAGTAATTATCTTTATATATATATATATATACAATATATATACACTAACAATTTATTTTTATGTTATAATTTATTAACATTTAAAGATTTATTATCTTATAAACATATTGTATTCGTGTTCAATGTACATTTAAAGAAATGCCCAAGCAGAATATCATTATTATTTCCTATTGGAATTATTATCTAAAAATAACAATTTATACAAAAATACTATTCATAATTTAAAATTACCTTATATATAAAATTAAGCCGTCATCATAAATCATAATCATATTTATTTTGTGTCTAAATAAATTATTATTTATCAAAATTTATATAAAAATATTAAAAAAAATATTAAAAAAAAACATATTTTATTAAAATATGAAAATCAATTAAACAATTGATTATCTAATTTTATTCTTTTTTACGGGTACTATTTATTATATCTTTCAGTTTTTTTTTTTTAGTTTTGTTTTTTTTTTAGCTATTATATTCCATTTATTAAGTTTGTCATTCAGAATGAAACTCGTTTTTATGATTTTTATATAACTTTACATCTTTTATTTTTAAAGTTGACTTAACGATACAAAGTTAATTATTTACATTTTAATTATTTATATTTACATATTTTAATTCACGAGAATCTAACTTATCTGGAATATGATGATTGGGGAAGTTCTCGCAAAAATATATATATAAACAATGAAATAATAAATATGATTTATATTAATATATTTATATATATATATATATAATATACTATTTTAAAAACTATAGTGTAAGTATTATAGTACATGTATATATATATTATATATATATATATATATATATATATATATATATATATATATATAATTAATTTGTCTAAGCGTCAATGAACTGCGCGTTGTATTAATGGGTCAAGGTCGTAGTAAGTATATAGGTTATAAGTGGCGCCCTCTGTCGATATGTTTATGTAAATATAACTTATGTAATACATAGTAATACATTAACGAAAATTATGTGTTTATAAATATATATAGATATATGCATATACACTATATATAGTTGATATTTACTTTTATATACTTTTTTATATTTAGTTGATTACATAAATAATCAATAATCAATATATATATATATATATATATATATTTATATATGCAGTACATCTATTTAGATAATTATAATTATTATAAATTAATATACATTTTTATTATTAATAATTATTAATATTGTATTGGAAATACACGAATAGAAAATTATATTAATAATTAATATATATATATATATATATATATATATACTATAGTATCACCAAAGATTTTCCAAAGGAAATATATTGCACTCCCTATCTATCTCTAGTACCTCGAAATGTAAATTTAAAATGAAAAATAATATTAACACTAGATGGCGAAATAGTATATGAAATGTTAAATCATGTGATATTTTTATTTAAATTTCTTGTTTTCTAATTATATACATACATTTAAAATCATTACAATATAATACAATACATGTAGTTTTTTTTAATATTAGATTTATAACAATATATTTATCATTTATTTTATTTGTTTATATTAAATATAACTAATCAGTGTATTCTATTGTTATATAATTATATTATCATTTTAAAATCATGTAAATACATATTATAATACAATATACATGTATATTGTATATAATTTATTATTTACTATTACAATAAATATAGAAATGTCTTATTATCTGAATAATACCGTTAGATGGCAATATCGAATTATTAGGTGACACAAATATACACAAGTGCAATATCTTTCCTTTGGAAAATCTTTGGTATCACTTATGCATATATACATGTATACCGTATTATTGTATATATATATATACAATATAGTTAACCTATAGGTATATATACCTATAGGTTAACTATATTGTATATAAATATATATATATATATATATATATATATATATATATATATATATATATATATATATGTATGTGTGTGTGTGTGTGTTTGTGTGTGTGTATGTGTGATTGTATTTATGTGTTTAGTTGTATATGTATATGTATATATGAAAGTATAAATATGCATGTGAGTGCATGTGTATGTATTTATAGGTATATTTATGTTTATATACTCGTGCGTGTATACTTACGCTCGTAGCTATAGGTATATATTAGAACATCGACGTGATTGGCTACCGATGTCGGCCAATGGGACGGCGTAAATAGATACGGGGAAACGCGTAGGGGAAGTTTTGAAAGCGAACATCGCCGACTCCACTAAGCTCCCTAGTTTAACACATCGACGCGGCCGTAGATCTCGCATCGCTTATTAGTCGCACCGACGCGTACTACTTTAACTACCTTACCCTCTATTGTTACTACTACTACATTGTTACTATAGTAGTATACTACTATTACGTAATCACCTATTACGCTCACTCGTATCTATCGGTATCCGCACGCATTGTTGTCCGGTGGGCGTGGCTAGGATTACGCAACAGTCTACAATATCCCATTACGTAATGACACCGGGTATAGGAATACACCGACGCTAAACTCGACACTCGGGCCTTACTGCAGAAGTCGTAACCACTAATAAAGTTAACGACCTTGAGAGTTAGTAAATACGTCGTAACAATACCCCTACACCCCTACACCCCTACCCCCTAACAACTACTGTCGTTAGCACAACGCTCTACACTACCGGCTATACCCGTTAGTAACCCGCCCACTATTCTACCCCTCTGCGGGTTACCCGCATCGAGAGCCGAGACGGAGACGACGACAGTGGCTATGCAGGAGAGTTGTCGATACACGCAACTGTCGACCTTGACCCCTACGGGAGGCGGCGGTGGGTTGACCTTGATGGATACGGCGCAGTACTACCAACAGATGCAACACCAGCACCAACACCAGGTCCAACAGCACCACCACCAGCAACAACAACAACAACAACAACAACAACAGTATTCCATGACGCAATCGTCAGCCGTCGCCTCGTTGGTTGGTCAATACTCCGGCGCAGAACTGACCGGATACGGTGGTCCGGCGTTCAGGCCTAGTCCGCTGACCAACGGCTACTACTCGCCACCGGTAATGACCCCTAGCGGCGGAGGTGGCGGGTATCAGAACGGTTTGACGGACGCTACGTCCACAGCTTCGGGTAAGAGCCCCGGAGCTAGTATCAGCGATGACGGAGAAGGAGGAGGAGGAGGAGGAGGGGAAGAAGATGACGAAGATGACGGATTCTCCGAGAAGAATAGGTTTAGTAATGGCCGCCGGGTGGTCGTCCGTTTATAACGATGTGTTATTAACTGTACGTTAAGTGTAGATTAGTCGTATTACATAATCTATAATTCGTTATGCAATACTCTCCCACTTGTTATACACGGGTTATGATTATGATGCGCTGTTTCCTTAAATGAAGACATACTGTATTTGTCGGACATCCTATAATATTGTATATTAAATACAGAATACAAACACACTCACACATACTCGATATATTATATTTTATTTCACGAAGATAATTGGTCTATATATGGATTACATATATGATTATATATAATCGTATATATATATATATATATATATATATATATATATATAAATATATATGAGTATATATGATAATATATTATATATGCTATTATACCATAAGTAAATATATATATATATATATATATATATAATACATAATTTTTTATATAATGTATAATGTATTAGTTGAGTATTAATAATCAATCGGTTAAATTCCATACTGTTATATAAACACCCAATCCAGCATTTTAAGGTTATATAAATTAGGATATATCCGATTATATAAATGTATGCTTAGCTTATTAAATGTATACTTATAGTATACATTTGTTATAATATATATATACTATAATGTATAATGTATACACAATATAATGATTAATACCATATTCGTAGACCATAATCCCATCTATAGGGAATAATAACACATTGGAAATATTGTTTATTTTTATTTTTATTAACTAATATTATTAACATAATTAATATTTATTGTAATATATTTATTATTTAATTGAGATATGAGTTATATTTTTTATATATAAATATTCTTAAAACTTTTTTATTTGAAATGTAATTATATTATTAATACAAATATTATTATATTTAAATAGTAATTATGTATTATTATTCATATACAAATAAATTAAATATATATGTTTAATTGTCTAGAAATATGATATTATATATTTAAAAAATATTAAAAAAATAATATAATATATTTTATTATATTTATATATACACATACATATACATACACACATATATATATATATATATATATATATATATATATATATATATATATATATATATATATATATATATATATATATATATATATATATATATTTATACTGCATATTATATATTATATTATATTTATAACCACATTACTAATTTAACTCCTATATAGTACGGCAATAAGTCCAAAGAAAATAAACGACGGAACTACTTAATTATCATATATGATGTAGATATATCTACTATATATATATATATATATAGTGACATATATGACATATTTAGTGATTGTTTTTAAGTTTTCCTTTATTTTATTTGGACTCATTTTCGTACTATATAGGAGTGAGTTTAGTAGTGTGGATATACATATAATATAATATATAATATGCAGTATATATGTATATAATATACAGTATACTGTATATTATATATTATAAAATATATTATATTATAAAGAGTCATTATATAAAAAATTGTATTTGTAAAATAACGTGAAATATTAATTATATATTAGATAATATAGATAAATATATTTATTAGATAAATATATCATTATATATAATATTTTTGAAATAAAATAAAGAATAAAATATATATATATATATATTTTATTTTTAATGATTTATAATACAGAGAAAAAGTAAAATTTAATTTAATAATTATTTAAAGGTTATGAATTACTAATATGTATTGAAGTTTATAATAAACTTAACTGGATTTTAAATAAAAGGTTAATAATAATATATTAATAAAAATTCATGATTATGCCAATTGTATATGTATATGTATATATATATATATATATATATATATATATATATATATATATATATATATATATATATATATTATTTCCAATTTTAATTAAATATAGTAGATTTTAGATATGTTATAAAAAACCAAAACACATAAAATGTGAAACATAAATTGATAAATCATCTAAAATAATAAATATAAAATTAATAAAATAACATTTTCAAGTTGATCATATCGAACGTAATTAAAAAAAAATTAAAATAGCATTTATTTTAAATATATGGTTAAACAGTTCAATAAATTATAATTTTATAATTAAAAGGAAAAATTAATAAAGTAGTATGGAAGTAAAAAAAATAAAACTGTAGTTTAAAATAGGTATAAATAAAATGTTATACCTATTAGGAATTTAAAATTAATATATAATAATACAATTAAAATTAATATATAATAATTAATAATAGTTATACAAATATAACTAATAATGAGGGAAAATATATTTTAATTGCCAAAAATGTCATATAAATATATTAAAGTAATTAAAAATTCATTATAATATATATTATAATTATTTTATTATTAATCATTAGTTAAGTAGTTAAATACAATTAGTATATTAAATACATTTAAGTACATTTAATACATTAAATACAACTGATTCTAATTGGATACATATTTATATTTACTCGAAATTCATATATTTTATTAGAATAAATTCTAAATATAAAATTTAAAATATAATATTACACTTACTGAACGAAAATTCACGAGGAATCATATCCGAGATGGTATTTGGTATTCTAAGGTTCGAACATATATATATAGTGTATTTAGGGGTGCTGGAACGATGGTGTATATGTAGGGGGGACCAATCAATCAATGTTGTGGTAAAAGTGAGGGGGGGACCAATACATAGGAGGTCCCCCTATATTTTATAGTAGGGGGACGGTTTATTCAGCGAAAAATAAAGGGTTATTTTTAATAGTTAATCGTATTAGTGATCACTATATATTTTACACACATACACATACACTGAACTAACATGCATGTTTTGAAGGTATCTTATAAGATATATGCATGCTATAAGGAGCATGACAATACATCATAGTTCACCGACATTCTAAAGTAACAACCAGCAATACATCCAATATGTATACATATCATCTCATGATATGATATGATAAGATATATATATATATATATATATATATATATATATATATATATATACATATATACATGTATATATCTTATATTTTATTTTTTATTTATCCTTTTATTGTTTTTTTTCCTCTCTTGCAATGATTGCAATAATACAATGTATCTTATCTTATCTTATCTTATACTATTATACAATTTTTATTTATTTATAACTTTTATCTATAATGATACTTATCATGTTAATAAAGGGGTGATTGTCTCGATAAGCAACATTGCTTCTACAATTACCCTGGCATTGCCTACATCTGATAATAATAACAACAATATAATAGTATTTATTCATTGAAATCTCATATATATATATATATATATTGGATACAATACAAATAGAGGATACAAATGGACCCCTAAAGAAGTCATATACTTATACATGATATAAATAACTGTGAGGGGCCCGTACAATAGTAACATTTTTTTCTTGGGTTTTGATTTATCCCATTCTTGTATTATATATATATATATATATATATATAAGTTTATATATACAACATTATAACAACTAAATTAATATGCGTATCTGGTATTTATAATATATTACAATATATATATATATATATATTTGAAAAATGTACATTTTTAATATATACTGAATGGTTTTTGTAAAATGATATTATTCTCGATGTTGAATAAAATAATATATATATATATATATATACATATATTATATCAATGTATAATAATATATTATAATATAAAATACATATGATGTACTATAGTACTATATCATATATGATATGATACCCTATATGGTAATATTAGTAATGCATAGGTAGTATTATAACCTATAGGTTAGCAAATATAGAGTAAATATAATTTATTTTTATAATTTATTAAATATAATTATATATGTATATATATATATATATATATATATATATATCACCGCTCTACATCAAATTACTTCATTATATCGATATTTAGTTGTATACAAATAGTATACTAAGTATAACAAGTATATTATCGTAGAGGGACTTCAAATATATAATATTTAAAAAAGGAGATATATATATATATATATATATATATATATATATATATATATATACATATAATACAATATCTTTATATATATATATATATATATATATATGGGAAAGTAACCGAATACGGATAGTGCCCGAATACGAACACTCGGTATCTCAGAAACTATAAATCCTAAAAAAAATTTTACTGAATAAAATATTCATGATTATATAAATAGTCTACAAAAGTATTTTTTATTTTTTAATTATTCAAAATATTGTTGATATATCCAATAAACTGATTTTTTTTATTACGTTTTTAAATTTATGAAAAAAAGTCAACTTAAAACCTTCTCAAGAATATACAAATGAATCAATATAAAATATAACATTATATTATTACAAAATAAAGCAATCAAAAAATTATATATATAATTTCTATATTTGTTATTAAATATTCTCTGTTAAGCATATATCTAGAGGTCATATAAATCCCTAATACGGACACTCTATAGATGTATTAATACGGACACCCTATAACTAATCAGCGCGCAGCGTATGAACTATTCTGATTTTCATATAAATCGCGTGCGTTATAATATTAATACCACCAATGAAGCTAAATCTAATTTTATTATTATTTAGATACTTAAATTGTATTATTAATTAAAGAATAATACAAATAAATAAATTATTAATTAATTAAATTATAATAAATTGTTCATAACATTAATTATAAATAATGTAATTGTAATTTGTCTGATTGATTCATCAATAATATATAGTTTATCTAGTGGTATATATACACCATATAGGGTGTCCGTATTATAACACATGGTATTCGTATTCGGACAATGGTACCGAATACGGACACCCCCGTTATATATAGAATTAAAAGATTAAATAAAATGTTAAAATCACAATAATATCTATAATTATATAATATTAATATATTGTAATTTTTGAATACAAATAATTAGTCATAACATATTAAGACCATTTATTGTTAAAGTGTCCATATTAGGTTACTTTCCCCCACTGGTTATGTACAGATCATAAAATAAAATATTATAAAATTTATTAACTTTGTTAAATGAAATATAAATAATTATTAATAGAATAAATCGGATTAAATATTACGATAAGTTAGTTTACGTACGAATAATAGGGAATACAGGGAATGTTGGCTTCCTGTTGTATTTATTATTCTTAAAGGTATTCTATAATTAGATATATTAACAGGTCGAGCTAGGTACACCAATACAGGCAGGAGTCATTGTTTAGTTTATAATATTATAAGATAAATAATATATTAGTATATTATAGTATATATTATTATAGTATATATAGCCTATATATATACCATATTATATATATATATATAGTAGTAAACTATTAGTAGATACATCTATATGTAACAATATTATTATTTTAACAAACTCGGTCGTTAGTGTACTATATATTTTATATGAATTTGTAATTACACAAAATGATTTATGAAATTATATTCATATTCATTATATAGGAATTTATCACGAACAACAATGATCACTTGATATCGGGAAATTATCTGTATCCAATTTCGTTATCGATTATAATGATTGTAATCTATATATATATATATATATATATATATATATATATATATATATATATATTATAATACAAATAATATACATTATTAGTATCCGTTAATACTAATTAAATAAATGATTAAACTAATTAACTAATCGTCGTTGACTGCGAGCTAAAACACCAGATAAGTATAACTTTACAACTGCGATACAGGCGCTTGTGTTTCATTATCAGTTGTCAGCAGATATACCTATAGTGATAGCTATATCTGCTGTAATGATATCTGCTGTAATTATATAACTATAGTTATAGATGATATAGACACACCAACACACCCCGTCGCTACCATCGCCTTCTTAAACACCCCGTATCTCGAGCGACCTACTATCACGTGCCACTAACCCCACGTGACCCTAACCCATCGTGATATTAACCTCGTGACACTAACACCACGTGACACGCGCACAGACGAATTCGACGTAACCGGAACCGCGCTAAACTGCTGACCGGAAACTCTCCGGACAGCGGCGACAGCGGACTTCCGGCTAACGGTAACGACCAGCTGGACGACGGTGGCGATAGTAGTGAAGGTGAAAGTCAAGGTCAAGATCTCGAACATTCCGCACACGTTAGACCTATTATAACATATACATGTATATAAAATCATATTATAAATATTATATATATATATATATATATATATATATGTATATAGTAAAACCTTCTATAATAACCTTGTTTTTGTGAGAAATGTCTTATAGAGGGGTTTCCTTTATCGAAGTTTCTTTTAAAATTATAATTTAATATACATGATGACTATATATATATATATATATATATATATATATATATATATATATATATATATATATATATATTACTAATACACAGTATTATTATTACAATTTCAATACTAATACAATAATAGTTATACAATACAATTACAATGTGGTATTTATAATAGTGTTAATTAACTTTAATATTTGCTCTGATAAGATACTACAATATCGTATAATAGTAGTATCGCCATTAAGTAATGGGGTTACAAGGTACATCAGATACATAAGTTACATCAGGTATGAGGTACATACTTCATAATTTATATTTATAAAAACATATATATTTTTGTATATAATAATTTGTTCATGTTTCAAAATATACACATTTCAAAATCGTACATTAATTGTCTATATTAATTAGTATACGTTATTTTTATAACACCTACTATTCAACATAAATATTCTTTATAATATAATAATAATAACTCACTAACATTGGTCAACTAGATAACACGTTTATGCATATATATATAGGTACATACATACCTTATTATCGATATCTACCGTTTTTTTAATAATATAATTTAATAATTAATATATTATATTACGATTGTATCATTATATTCACTTACACAAATGAATACCTTTGAATTATGTGTACTTTAAATATATATATATATATATATATATATATATCATACCTATGATATGTATATATTTGAATTCACATGTAATTCTAGACTAGCATAAACGCCTTAATGTCGTGTTAAACATACAACTGCTACACACGATATGTGTGTACAGTGTACACAAGAGTGTATACAATCTCGTTAGTTATCGTAACTACACATCCACACACACACATCCACATCCACACACACACACACACACACACACACACACACATACACACACATACGTGCGTATTAATAAACGATACGTGTATTCTGATAAATATGTCATGTATCTATAACTGAAACAACAAACATTCTAGTATTCGCACATCTATTCATAGCTTATACATACATGTATACATACACAGTGTGCGTCACACACACACACACACACATACACACATACACACACATATATATATATATATATATATATATAATAAATGATACTTTTTAAATATAATATATCTTTTCGTCATTCTATAGGAGTTTATTGATAATATTTCATATACAGCAGAATATTCCTATAGGTACTATAGTACAATATAGTTATATATAAGCAAATATGTTTAATCAGAAATATATATATATATATATATATATATATATATATATATATAAATATATATATATAAATAATCAGTAGTGTATCCAAAGATTTTACTTAGTAAAAAAGTAAAGTTTTCTACGTAAACTATTCGGTAGCTATTCAGGCTAAGGCGTCAGACACACAAATAGTAGGTCACGAGTTCGAGTCCCATCCCGACTCAAAACATAGGTAGTTAAATAATATTTAAAAGTAATCTTATATAATTTTGTGTAATAATTACCGATATTTATTAAAACCATGGATGCATTAAGGGAGATCCTCGCTCGATTGAACGTAATTTGTTATGAACAATATACATTTAAAAAAACTCTAACCGTAAGATTTTAAATATATGTACATACTTTTTCAATAGATATAATAATATAACGTTATGTACGATCACTATTTTATTATTAAAATATATATTATATAAATAAAATTAATATTACAAATTTGCATTTTTTAGAACTGAATATAATTTATATTTAAGAATGAAATAGTTCAGGACTTTTTAGTATACTATGGAGTAATGAAGTTAATGATGCCGAACCGAGAATTTAGATTTTTGATGCAGAGTTGAGACTTTCATTTTCAGAAAAAAAAACGAGCCTGAGCCGAGCCGAGCCGAGCCGTGACTCTAGCCAAACGAGCCCGAGCCGAGTTGAGACTTCAGGAAACTGAGTCTGAGACTGCATTATCATTTATATTCGAGGATAATTTACATTATAAAGTATACTACTATAGAGTACTACTGAAAAAAAGCTTTAACATCATTTTATAAATGGAAGGAAGTAATTAACACGAGAGCGGCTTCGAAGGGACATAGTATCCATTTGGTTATACCTGGAAACTTCTTATAAGTTCCCAATGAAAGGAATACACTAAAATAACAATGATAACAATGCATATATATATATATATACACTCATACATGCATACTATTTATAGCTATTTATTATAATCAATACTTAATGCCATAATGCCATAATGCCATCATGCCATAATGCCATAATGCCATAATGCCATAATGCCATAATGCCATAATACCATAATGCCATAATGCCATAATGCCATAATGCCATAATGCCATAATGCCATAATGCCATAATGCCATAATGCCATAATGCCATAATGCCATAATGCCATAATTCCATAATGCCATAATGCCATAATGCCATAATGCCATAATGAAAGTAACATTACAACGAATGTCTACACCAACGCTAGTTATGCATAACTGGACATGTGATATACGTGTTCATTATAAGTAAGGTGTACACAGTACAATGTACATTGTACACTGTGTACAATGTAAATAATACATTGTATATATTGTATACAGTGTTCAATTATTTAAAAAAAAATCAATTTGATAACAATTAAATAATACAAATGTATATAACTCACAATGTTCAGTTTTATAAGTATTCAATGTTAAAATAAAAGGTCTCGTGACTATATATATTATGTATATATGTATATATATATATACTTACTTGTACTAGTGGTTGAACTACTCGTGGTTGACAAAACACTCGAAAGTGGTTGGTAGAAAACCATGTCATTGTGTATTGACCAAAAACACACCCGTACGATCATTTAATATATATGTCTAGAATTAAAACTCTTACTCATCATAGCTAGGGGCGCTTCAACAGGGGGGGGTAGTAGGGGGATATGTCCACCCCCACTTTAAAATCTATGGGGACCTCCTATGTATTGGACCCCCTACTTTTACCACACAATTTATTATGATTGGTTGGTCCCCCTACATACAAAATAGTTCCAGCGCCCCTAATAATAGCATAAAGTGTATCGCTGTAAATGTGAAGGTCTAACAACCATAGCCTAGCAACAAGTATGAACCCATGTACCGCACACAGCCCGAGTGCTACACGCACACACACAATGCCCGTGTTGATGCATGCACGCGGGTAGTGTGTATACTTATGTGTATAGACTACCCACTATATACACACATACACACCCACACCCCCACACACACACACCCTTACACATACCCACACACATACACATACACACACATATACCCACACACACACACGCGCGCGTATTAGTATGTCCCACTCGATGGCCTACTTAGTTATGATTGAGTTGTTTCTATCATCTTCTGTAAAGTGCTGAATCCACATGCCATCCATCCTATCCACAATATATCCACATTATATGTATATATATATATATATATATATATATATATATATATATATATATATATATATATATATTATATATAACGTATAAATATGCATATTTCTCATCATAGTTAAACTCCAGTAGACTTCTTCAGTAGATATCGATTACTAGCTCCATTAACAATAGTTATATATAAAGGTTGCATATAGTCTATAGACACCCGTAACCTTTACGTATACGCATGTATGATGTTTCAAGTAAACGCTGGGGTATACAAGGAGGCGTCTAGCGATACAAGCTAGGGGGTTCCTGTAGGCATACACACACACATACACACACATACACACACATATACACATACACACGCGTACAGGAATGATGATGATGATGCCGATAATGATGATCACATGCAATACTATCTTAGTAGTATAGCTTTGGTTTACATTTTTTACTATATCGCTAAATGATGAATACGGGCAACAGGTGCTGCAACATTATCTCGTTTACCTTCACTATAGTTATATATCGTATATCACGTGTGCATATATATATATATATATATATATATATATATATATATATGTTTGTAAGTTTATGTGTATAAATGACTATATATATGTATGTATGTATATATTAAAACATATAAACATAATTATATATACACACATATATTTGATTAATTGTATATCAGCATATATACATCGTTTTAGTATTAATACGAATTATTTTATTCACAATTTAAGTAATACGTTCTTATATACAACATTATCAGTGATATAGAATATAGAAAGGTATTTGCTTAACCCCGTTAACCCCTGCTCTAACTAATCTTTTCGTGGTTATGTTAACCACGCCCACTAACGCCCCCTAGGAGCACATCTTAGCACCACACGGACCTCGCCGATGTCTATTGTGGGCGTGTAAAGCTTGCAAGAAGAAAACAGTTTCCGTGGACAGAAGGAAGGCTGCCACGATGCGGGAAAGAAAACGTCTTCACAAGGTCAGTTAATAGTATAATATAATGTTAATTATACTATCTATATAACGTACTCTAGTATTCCGTACGGCTCACGTATACTCCATGTAATTATATTAACATTATCACAATAGCCGGTTTGTTCTACCCGCTCCGTACAGAAAACACAGTATGCAATCGGTTCATAATCTCACTTGTAAATAAGTATATTTAGTAGTGGGATTATTTAGTGATTGAATATATATATATATATATATAGTTATATATATATATATATATATATATATACAGTCAACTCTCGATAAGTTTGACTACGGATAAGTCGGACACATTATGTTGCTTTGGTTGGATTTGTATCTAGATCCATGTTAAATTAATCGGATAAGTCGGATACGTTGGATTGGATAAGTTGGACTTTTCTATATGTCGGACATATAGTATAGTCAATTTTATGATTTTCATACTGGATAAGTAGGACTTTTTATAAAATGTCAGAAATGTTTAATTTGAATAATGTATATTATAATTTTAGTAAGTAATATTATTGAATATAACATTTTATGTTGTTGATTTTTGCATAATTCAATATGTTGGTAACCCTTTAACTCACGCTGCGCGTCGCATATCTTATTTGCATGATATTCTGAATCTCGGATAAGTCGGATATCTCGCTAAGTCGGACACTTTTCCCGGTCCCTCGCGAGTCTGACTTATCGGGAGTTGACTGTATATATATATAGGAATATACCTATTTATATATGATAAATCAGCAATGCTTGTAAACCCCTTAGTCACACTTCACTGCCTATGTTTCAACGTGCCGTAGATATTCCCACTCTAAATAGTGTCAGTAACCCTGAAATCTCTCTCTCTTTATCCCTCTCTCCGCTATACTACATCCCCTATATTCTAAAGTCGTCGAATATGTACATCGTACCGTGTTACACATGTTGCAACACAGCGTTCTATATTAGTAGTATATTGTATGTCCTTTTGATGTTTATAAAATGGTATGTATACGAACCATCCTTAAATAACAACATTAAGGTCATTGTTATACACATCTACTACATATATTCTTACGTTATAAGTATTATTTAAGTATTTTATTATTTATCGTATAAATATATATTATGATTTATCATATTCTAAATTATTATAAAAACTATAGCATTAAGTATACCGTTTAGCATCTGTCTTATATTGAGATATAGCTATATATTAGTTCAGAAGTATACTGACATTAATATATTCATTTCTATACCAGGTTGACATTCCTTAACCTCATCAACTTGCAATACTCTTCATCTCAACTTGTAATCTCTCACACACATAATGTCATACTATTCATTACAATAAGTGTACTATGATTATTTTAAGATATCTAATCTCCATCCTTCAGCAACCTGTTCCATTTTACTATGCTTTTACTCTCTTTATAGTTCTTACATTAGGCATATATTATTTACTATCCTTAGTGATAATTACAAATAAAGAGCTAAACTATCACATCTGCAATCTCTTTACAAATTCAATATACTTCAAAACTACCCAAGAAGAGGTAGTAGTAGTATTAGTAGTAATGATAAATATCCCATACACAAGCTAATAATACATTACCCTTTACCTATACGCGCGATAATAGATACACAAACCACCTTGAGTTAACGATAATAGAGGTCATACATAATAGAGGTCATTCATTTTAATTAGGCAATGTGATATTGCCCCTCGGCGCTCCATCACTCATGCGTTTTACAAGAAATCGTATCTCTATATTTTTGCTATCATCATACTCTGCTTAGAAGCTGTGTATCTATCTATATATATATATATATATATATATATATATATATGTCATATATATGCTATTTCCCGAAAAAGTATTCTTATATATAGATAGATATATAGATAGATAGATAAATAGATGGTTTATTGAGTGAATTAATTACACACAAAATGACATGAAACAATAATTTAATAATAAGTAATGAATGACAAAAAAAGTATGATGGTTTACACATATACATACATCTTAAACATGAGTACCTTTCACTCACACCCACCACACCCACCACACACACCACACACACCACACACACACCACACACACATACTCGTACACGTATGTGTATTATCTGTATCATGCAATTCACATGTTAGTATCGCTATCCGACCTGACCACATTACCTGCAGACTGTATTACTCGCGTCACGGTACAGTGCTTCAACGCATCTAGCGCACACCATATCACATGCGCAGTAACGTACACGTTGCTAAGGCTGTAAGTTAATAAGGCTAAAGAATAAATCCACAGGTTCCGTACACCGTGAGTCTGATTCAATAGTGAATGTTTACTATATATATCGAGAACAAAATGGAGGCAAATTATAATAATTTCGAGCCGCAAATCGATATACGGCATTAGATTTAGGGATAAAAGATACCACACTCGTGTGAGCGTATCTGTACACATACGTACACATACGCACATGCATACCAATACGCCTATACCTATAACATTGTCACGTGACTTGTACAGGTTAACGATGCGTTCGAGACGCTAAAGAGGAGAACGTGTCCGAATCCCAACCAAAGACTACCGAAAGTTAGTGTTACGCATGCGTGTTCGCGGCTAGGCGAGTAAAACACGTGACTGACTACCACGTGATTACTTAATTGCACAATGTATAGCACGTAGAACTCTCGATTACTTGGAATACTAGGAAAAGATTCTGATATAACTACATTTTGATATATATATATATATATATATACACAAAAACAAACTTACAATTCTGTCATCCCTACAATATAGGGTTAGCTGAGATAGAGATAGTCAGATATATCGAGAGTGACTTTATAATAATATACATAATAATTAGTATAATATTAACAATGTAAAAGTAGCGTTATTTCACCCGGATAACTAGGTCGGATAACTAATGAGTTCACTGGAAGTAATATGATATTTATAATACATTTATTATACCCGTACGGCGTTGCATATATGATAATATATAAATAATAAGCACAAATATGCGAGTGAATATATACATATATATATATATATATATATATATATATACATAGAATGCACCAACGTAACAGTGTTTTATTTAGAACATTTCCGTATATATTTAATAGTTTTTATGAGCCGTCAACGTTTTTAAATTCATCATTACATAACCGCCGCCTCGGCGCATCGTTACGTCACTCTGACGTCACGCTCGCCCGCTAGGTGGAGATATTACGTAACGCTATCGACTACATCGAGAGTCTCGAGGAACTGCTTCACGGAAACGGTAGACATGCGGCTAACAATGGTAAGTATCGCGTAATAGACACGATCGGGTAATGCTGACCGGGGCCATCGCCGCCGCTGCCATCTAGCGGTGACGGTTGTGATCGATCGGTTCTATTAATATCGAGAGATGTAGAGCGATATGGAGAGCGAGATGATCCCCAGCCTCAGTCTCCGCATCAGCATCTGCATCATCATCATCATCGTATTAATATTATTTATATTTCCGGGAACTTATTTCGCCCACGTAAATTATTTATTTCCGAGCGTGAAATACGCATACTTAATGAACTGATACGTACGATTATATTCGAATATATATATATAAATATATAAGTATTACGTATGTATTATCTAGAGTTATGTAATCCGAAGATTGAGATTTACAATTATATTTCATTTAAAAATATTATATATATATATATATATATATATATTATGCGTATTTATATAGATATGCGTGTACGTCGAGTGTGATATATGTAGAAGGCGCGCACACATGTGTGCGTGTGTCCAGCTGATGCACGCAGCGCGTGAGAACAGAGCTCTGGAATTCGTCGCCCCGTCGCTCTAAAACCCTACCGGTCAACGCGTTGACCATAGCTCTTACGTAAGAAGTAGTGGTCAACCAGCAGTGGTGTGTGGACACCCGTTGTTAACACGTCGTAGCACACCCGCTTTCATGTTACTGATTTAGGACCCGGCTTGACCACTGCGGTGTGAGTGATAGCCCCTAGTACGGCGGTCACTCAGGAGGGTCGATTGACCAGTGGTGTGGCGGACCTCGTAGACATCCAGGGTTGTTGTTCACTTGTAGGTTTGTTATCGACGTGGCTAGGAGCTGGGTTATGTTACGATGGATGTGTTAAACCCGTGTTAACTTGTGTTAAACCCGTGTTAAACACTACACGCGTGACACGTATATCACAGTGAACGTTATGTAAATACATATCGAAATATCTACTGTATACGCTAAAATCTATGATATCTCTATAGAGTACTTTTCCAGTAGTATTAATACGAAAGTATACATATTATATATTGTTAACTATATATATATATATATATATATATATGTGTGTGTGTATATATGTATAATTAATTATGAATATAGTCATGCACTGATCTATATGTCAGAATACGGATGTCTATAGATATTTACGAGTATGTGTGTCAACGTATTTATAAAACATGTGCGTATATGTTTGTGTATGTGTGTGTGGGTATTCGTGTATGAGTGAGTGAGTTAATATATGATATATTATCTCATAAAAGATATGTTACGAACGTATGTAGCCCACAGCAAAGTGTATGTCATATTATAATGTGGCGTAATATATAGGTCATTGAAAAAATGTGATTTATTTTAGAGTAATTTACAGTATGTTGAAAACTTTTGCTATATGAAATAATAATGTATGTTCATATAGTTATATATACATTTATATAATATGTATATATATATATATATATATATATATATATAAATATCACATATACATCTTATATATACTTTTATATAATAACTCAAGTATCCTATAATATAGTAAGCGTATAGTATGAACTGTATACAGTTTATGTAACATGTATACAAGTTATAAGTTTGATTTATAATAAGTTATATTGAATATATATATATATATATATATATATATATATATATATATATATATATATATATATATGTCTAAATAGATTATTATAAAATATATAAATATATTGAATATTAAAACTATATTATACTATAATATATATGTTATATATAAAGATATATCAATAATATACATATACTATTACTACCATTGCCATGCCTACTACAACTACTACTACTACTACTACTACTACTACTACTACTACTACTACTATTACCAGGGCCGGCTCAAGGGGGGGGCAAACCGGGCAATTGCCCGGGGCCCAACATTTTGGGGGGCCCATACATTATTTGAGAAACATTTGTTTACTATATTAAAAAAAAATATTTATAAATAGTATTTTTTATACATTCTATTTTCTTATATACTATTAATTTAAATTAAATAACTAAAAATAATATAATAAATTAATTAAATATGAGTTATTTAGGCATATGAGAAAAGTGAATTTTACAAAAATTTCGAAATTTACATGAAGATATTACGGTAACACGTAAATGAATATGTTGAGCACATGCTAATAGTGATCACCATATACTACCTCACACATATCAGATTATCAGATAAATAGTATGAAACGAATTGATAAATATTTGATTTATTAACCTGGAAATGATTAATGATACTAGATAAATATATTACAGGATTATTAACCACTACATCGAGAAAACAAATATTTATTAACGTTTTTTTTATTAATATTAAAATGATTCAGATATATATTAACTATAATTTCTGACATATTTAAAGAATTATATTGATTATAAATTACGAAAAAACGGTATTTTATATAGATGTATAATCGTAATTAAGACTAATAAAATATTTTCAACATTATTTTTCTCAAAATAATTAAATTTTCTCTATCTACGCGGGCATATTAAAAAAATATTTATCTTGTTATAGTGTATATATTATTATATTTTGTAGTATATATATATATATATATATATATATATGTATATAGTTCAATTCAAATATGAGTATTCTGCTTTATAGTTTTTTTTAATAACTACCTATTAATGAAATTCTTTAAAAAAAATTATTATCTTTTTACTAGAATATTTACAGATATAAATTATATTTATATTTATTGAAAAGGATATTATTTATATATATAATACTAAAGGATTGTGTGTGTGCAATTAGCTAACTCGTATGCTACTTACAAATGAATTATTATATTGACATTACCCTCGTATATCTCTTTACATATACACGCACACAACTACGATATTAAAATGAGAACAGGTGAAATATAAATTATTGAATAAATCAAAATTCAAAATATTATATAGTATATAGTATATCAGTGGACTAAACTCAAGATATATCACATATAGATCAGTTAATAATCGTCATCATATATGTATGGTATGATTATTTAATATGTATTGATGTAAGAATGAGATTGGGAGAAAAAGGATAGGATATAATCACTACCTAGAGATTAATTATCACACTGGTAAATATTTAGCTAATGATTTATTAGAATATTTTTTAATAATAATATAAATATAAAAGATTATAGAGCTCAAGAGTATGACAATGTCAGCAATATTTCTGGAATATTAAATGAAATGTAATATTTCATAATAAACCATAGTCTATTGGAAATACGGACCCCCTGAGCTGCGCCTTTGTTAAATCTTGTTGTGTAAAATACCTTGGTTGAATCAACTACAATTGCACCAATATTTGTGGTTTCATACCAAATCAATATAGTTTATTTAGCAAACCTAAATATATAATATTTTAACATCTAGATTAAAGAAAGGATATACTATTTTGTATTAAAAGAATTATCGAATATAATATGATCATCACAAGCTATAGCTATATATATCATTATAATATAATAACTATAGTGCATTATATTGTGGACTTCCTATTATTACATACGTTATATAACTATGATATATATTTGATATTATATATGTACTTTACGTAAATTACATTAATAGAGTCAATGTATTTATTCAGTAAAATGCAAGAATTTGATACTTCAATATTATGAAAAACTTGAAGCTAATTACTTTTTATAATAAAGTCGATCATGAAAGTGTTGCAATTAGGTTCAATTGAGAAAATAATAGCGGTAATAAAAAATAGTGATATACTCATTAAAAACATAGGCGAGAAATAAATGATTATGAGGATTTCATTGGAGTATACAAACAAACAAAATTACAAAAGAATTAGTATAATGATATCACTTGATCAAATATTGAATTGACATCATATGAGAAGTTCAAAATAACTATTTTCTACCAATATTTGACAATTTAATTGATAAGTAGGTAAGATAGTATATAACATTTTTTTAATAAATATTATACTGTATTGATATACACCTCAAAGGAATGGACTATCCAAAAATTAATATATACAATATGTGGTGGGCTATATATATATATATATATATATACAAATGTAGACATTTTCATCCGAATATACCTTGTATTTAATGGAAAATAATTAAACTTGAGAGATATAAGCTTAAGCTTCTCGAAACTTAAACTTATAAATAATTTTCTATGACATTTTCTGACATAATAAATACTTAAGTATGGATAAATTATCTTTATAATCAAAGCTAATTAATGACATTTATAATCAATACATACTACTCATTTTTTAGAAATGAAATCGAGTAATATAAATATTTAATTATACTTATATCTTTTTTATTTTTTACTAATTAATTTATTTATTATCTTATACAATATTATATTGCAATGAATGTAAGGGTGCAACTTAATATATATATGTACATCCATGGATTGAATGAGTTCCCCCTCTATATATTATACATATCTTGAAGGGCACCTCCTTCACACGAAACATGTAAATATATATGAAAGACTAACATTTATAAAACTCCAAATTTAAAGATTTTAAATATTTGTACATAATTTTATTATGCATAGAATAATAATATAACTTATATCATATATATATATATATATATATATATATATATATATAGTCAATTCCCGTTAAGTCGGACTCGCAAGGGACCGGGAAAAGTGTCCGACTTAGCGAGATGTCCGACTTATCCGAGATTCAGAATATCATGCAAATAAGATATGAGATGCGCAGCGTGAGTTAAAGGGTTACCTAAATGTGGAATTATGCAACAATCAGCAACATAAAATGTTGTATTCAATAATATTACTTACTAAAATTATAATATTCATTATTTAAAGCAAATATGTCTGCCAATTTATAAAAAGTCCGACTTATCCAGAATAAAATCATAAAAATGACAATAATATGTGTTCTACTTATAGAAAAGTCCGGCTTATCCAATCCAACTTATCCGACTTATCCGATTAATTTAGTATGAAACTAGATACAAATCCAACCAAACCAACTAAATGTGTCCGACTTATCGAGAATTCCGACTTATCCGTAGTACGACTTACCGAGAGTTGACTGTATATATATAAATGTAATAGTTATAAATATATTAGTTATTGCTAGAATGTCCCTATTAATATGTTATACAAATTATTATGGGGCCCATGTATTTTTTTTGCCCGGGGCCCATAGTATGCTTAAGCCGGCCCTGACTATTACTACTACTACTACTACTACTACTACTACTACTACTACTACTACTACTACTACTACTACTACTACTACTACTACTACTACTACTACTACTACTACTACTACTACTACTACTACTACTACTACTACTACTACTACTACTACTACTACTACTACTACTACTACTACTACTACTACTACTACTACTACTACTACTACTACTACTACTACTACTACTACTACTACTACTACTACTACTACTACTACTACTACTACTACTACTACTACTACTACTACTACTACTACTACTACTACTAATACTACTACTACTACTACTACTACTACTACTACTACTACTACTACTACTACCACCACCAAACAAAGGTATATCCGGTCACCTGACGTCTTCGTTATCCGCCGGTCGACCCCTGAACCCCGGCCTACATTCAGGACAACAACTTCCGGTCGGTATGGACCTCGATAGGATCGCCGCCTCCTCGTCCGCTAACCCCGCCGAATACACGGTTAGCACCCGGATTGTTATCGAGTAGGCGTACACACACGTCACGTGACGTGTATCACGTGATCGGGAGGTTTTGTCACGTGTTTTGTTCGTACTGTACAATTCTTATTAATATTGGATATCTATGGATGTAAACATACATATATATATATATATATATATATATATATATATATATATATATATATATTAATATACCTAATCACAAACAATAATACATATCACATAACAATATCACATAATCATACCCATAATCATACCTATATATACACACACGCATATTGTACATCGTACACTGTATGTCGTAAATACATATACACATACACACACATACACATACACACACATACACACACATACACATACACACACACATATATATATATATATATATATATATATATATTATATCACATAATTTAAACTATGTGAACATTCCATAGTATATATGTATGTACTGCAACATATTATCTACTTATATATTATACAATAAAACACAACACACCATGCAGTCCAAGAACATCGGGAATGTTAAACTGACTATACATATTACGTAATACTTATCACACTTGTATGACGTAATCGGTTCTGCATACATAGTTGAATCGGGAATCAAAAAAGTTTATATATATATATACATATAGTAAACTAAAAGAGATATCGGTGATCTTCTCGAAAATACATTGGACAGTGAATAATGGAGAAAAAAATGTTTAATTGCCGCGATTCAAATCCCCCACCAACCTGTCACGGGATTAAAATAACATTAACATTTAATACAATTAACGTACACGACTAAGTCATTTAATAATGTGATATTATTGATAATAAGCGTATTCATACGTTCATACTATTATATTATAGCGTGAAGTATGTATGTGTATATCGATTAGCTACTACTACTACTACACTACTACTACTACTACTACTACTACTACTACTACTACTACTACTACTACTACTACTACTACTACTACTACTACTACTACTACTACTACTACTACTACTACTACTACTACTACTACTACTACTACTACTACTACTACTACTACTACTACTACTACTACTACTACTACTACTACTACTACTACTACTACTACTACTACTACTAATACACCACTATTTATCGTGAACATCCTGCAGTGTACATTTCACCGTGTACTACCTCACCTCTACCCGATGATGATGATAATCATGTTATGTACACGTATTCGGTGTAGTAAGTGTTCGGTGTACACAAGTGTCTACACGGGGTGTACATAGGGTGTACCGATTACCCTGTTGGGGTATGTGTGACGTTATCATAGGTGCGAATAATATATATATATATATATATATATTTTGATAATGATATATATATATATATATTTTGATAATGATATATATATATATATATATATATATTTTGATAATGATATATATATATATATATATATATGTATGGTATATATATATATATATATATATATATATATGAATATATTATTAAAATATGTATTTATATATATATATATATATATATATATATATACCATACACACATTATTATAAGTACGAATGTACGAGTCATATCGTATGAATGATATGTATATAATATACAACGACATCGTTTGACTAATATAATGACATTTACGTCCCCTCCCGCAACCTACCGCACACTACGCACACACGCACACACGCACACACACCCACACGCACACGAGGTGTATTACGCAATAAACGCGATTACGTCATACATAGCCAGAGACACTGACCCACCACCGCCTATGACGTCACTACTGATTTATCGCTCACGGAAAGAATAATAACCACGGCGAATACATAATAATTTATGAGAAGTTTATGTGGAGTAATATCCTATAGTTTAATTTATATATATATATATATATATATATATATATTACTGCATCTAACTTTATATAATTCCCTATAAATATATAATTATAGTAAAATATAATATATAAGAATATAATCTAAATTATGGATATATTATAAATAGTTGAAGAATCATGAGAATTATTACATAGAAAAACATATATTGATATATATATATATATATATATATATATATATAACCGCAATATTAGCACATTAGTCATGCATTGCATACCTTCTATGCTAAAAACGATCTCATATTTAATATTAATTATATACATGTATAATTATATATATATATATATATATATATATATATATATATATATATAATAATAATAATAATAATAATATTTATTAGAAGAAAGTTGTATATATATATATATATATCATGTGAATTATTAAATTCATTATATTATTGTTTCCTCTAAAAGGCTTCAGATGAAGATAATTATCTTTTCTATGCATATATATATATAAGTAAAGTATATTCAATATAATAATATAAAGTATAATACATTTGATATAATCTATATGATAATTATGTATGTAAAGATGAATACATCGAGAAGTTAATTAAACTTAATCACAAGTGTTAAATATGTATGCATTGCATTACATTAGTATGCATTGCATACATATATATGTATATTATAACATACCAATGCATATATACACATATTACGAATAGAAACTATTTACAAAAAAAGTTTTTGGATTTCGCCATAAATTGATTATAATATAATAACTTTATATATTTAGATATAATAATAGTATACTATTATGTCTAGTTTATTACGAATAATATGTTAATAACGAAGTAAGGTTATTAATAAACGCACTATAGTTATAGTATACTACTACAGGTACTACGCCCGTACATACCCACATACACGCATCAACGCATACGGACGTAAGAAACGCGCACTTATAACTCCAGATATAGGGGGCCCGGCCGCTCGGCTAATGATAGTAAAATAAACACGGCGACCTAATTAAATAACCGAACGCGCGCATTAATTAAGAGCTTAATTATAGCTTTGATGATCGAGCAATGGATCTGGATATCGTGTTGACCAGTGGCTGTAGTAGTGACCGTAGTGGTTTTAGTGACTTGACCGGTAGTCGACGACTTAACTTTCGTCGCGTTAATTTAATTCTTATAAACAAACTCTAGCACTCCCTAGATCCGTTCTCTCCACCCACATTACGTGTAATAGTTAGGCAGCCAATACGGTCACTGTTACGTCACGATGATGACGTCATCATATAATTATATATATATATAAAATAGATTATATATATAGTATATATATATATATATATATACTATATATATATATATATATATAATATATACTATATATATATATATATATATTATATAATATATATATATATATATATATATATATAGTATATATATATACTAAATATACTATATATATATATATATATATATATATATATATAATATATAAAATATTATATATAGTATATATATATATATAATATATATATAATATATAAATATATATATATATATATATAAATATATATATATATATATATATATATATATATATATATATATATATATTATATATATATATATATATATATATATATATATTATATATATATATAAATATATATATATATATATTTATTGTTATATATATGTTATTGCTATTTTTATTTTTATTTGGTGAAGTACTTTCATCCCATCAATGAACTTAGATGAAGTTTTCACTTATAACCGTATATGGCTATAATGTCCCTTTGAAGCCGCTCTCATGTTAAGCCATACATTGATTTAACGATAGCCGATATTTATTTATACACAACTATATAAGATCACTTCTAAATAATATTTTAAGACACATTTTAATTGTCCGAACGAGGCTCGAATCCGCTTGTGTGTCTGACGCCTTAACCAACAGTCTGACCCACACATGTAGATTTGTTGGCAATATATATATATATATATATATACATAAATATATATATATATATATATATATATATATATTAAAATATATATACGTATACGTACATATAAATGAGATGTTACTTTACGCTCGCAGGTGTGATTGCCTATCTATATTCATTGTTTAGCCTAGAGCCTCGCTGGCGACTAATTGCGTAATTAAAACCTCAGTGTCCGGCATACACTGGTGACTCATCCGCCCGCTCGCTTGACCACCACTTCGGGGAATAACGTAGAGGCGCGTGTCACACGCCTGGGTTATCTGGGCCTAAGTGCAACACCCAGAGGGACGCTGCCCAGAGATAAGCGCGGGCGCGATAAGCTAATTTGTTGTTATAAATAACGGCGAAATAGTACGGCGACAACTAGCGCACGTCACGGCGCTTAAAGGGTTATTCTCATAGTATACCTATTTGTGATGCATATATATATATAAATATATAAATATATATATATATATATATATATATATATATATATAAAGTAATTTAATATACACTCAATATATTTTAAAATCTCACAAGTGTTGAGAATATATAAAAATAAATATTAAATATATAAATAAATTAATTAATAAATTAATTAAATATTTAACAAAAAAATTCGCAACTTTCTCTTGAATTCAAATATATAACTTAATATTTACCCAACATGATTAGTTATATGCCGCCTATTCCAATATTTTACATCCGTTTTATTACTAGCATATTTTACGATGTATAATTGAAGCCCTCATAATTAACCAGTTACCATCGATGAAATATAATACAGAATTTTAAATATACACGATTATATATGTATTTTTTAATAACATAATTTTGTTTGAAAAAATGGCGAGCCTTAAGTGAAGTGTCATCATTTAATTCAAAATTAAATATTTCGTGTAATTGTTATAATTTAGCAATAATAAAAACAAAAATACATATTTAAATATATAATATATAAATTCATATATATATATACATTATTATTATCAGAATTAGGTTTACATCCGGGTTTTTATAGAGCTAAAGCTTATCAAGACAATTACCCTTAATTTTAAAGTAAGTCCAAATATATTATACAAATAAAAGATATTATATATATATATATATATATATATACTCTATGAAGTATATAATAGTTGATAAACAAGGATCCAGATGAACTATGGGCGAGGAGAGATGCAGGGAGACTGACATAGCAGGATGTGATGTACCGTATTGTATATTTACATACGCGCATTACAGGCCTCCCTGTATACTCTCCCGAGAGAATGATATATTTCAAATATATATGTATGTATATATATATATATATATATTATATGGATGCTATGAGGATAGATAATATATTAGATATACATCTATATATATATATATATATATATATATCCCTGAACCTATATTTATGTAGAATTTGTACTATATATATATATATATCGTAAATTACATAATATAATCAGCGCAACATTAGTATATATACTATTTGTGTTTTGCATTATTTAATATTATATTTGAATGAATGAAAGAATGCATATTTAATTAATATACAGAAGGATATTCAGATGCTATTCGTAGCATAATAATAATACTTATGTACATAAAATACACAAATATTTTTTTAAAGAATGGATTTTTAACAGAGATTACATGATATATCATTAATGTATTAATCACTTTAATATATTAAATATCTAATTGTTGAACAAAATTAGCTAAGTGTAGCTTGACTATTATATGATTGTATATGTATTAGTAGATTATTCCAGCAAATGGGTCCATAATAGGTTATATTAATTTTGTTTGCGTTGTTATTAACTAAAGGTATTTTTAATTTGTTATTATCGCGCATATTATAAGTAGTGTCTTGTAATTTAAATAAATTTATAATTGTTGTTGAAATTTGATAATTTTTAATCCTAAACATAATTTTACATTATAGAATATTATTTCTTTAAAAGTTAAAATGTGTTGTTCTTTGTAAATATTATCCACATAAGTTCTATAACTATTTAACGTAAAATATTATATAATAATCATAATAAATCATATTTAAAGCTGTAGAACTATATATATATATATATATATATATATATATATATATATATATATAGTATCGGTGTAATAACGTGTCATACGTAATACTCAGTTATATCACGTGGTATTATGTCGTATTATGTAATAAGTTAGTAGGTCATCAGTACTAAGTAGATCACGTCGCCTGTTCGCGTTCTATATATATAGGGTAGTAAGTATTACATAATATGTATGTTACACTGTACAGTGTACACTGTACACTTTACAGTGTATACATCGTATATTGATAACGTCATACAGTTGATTGCACTTATTACTACATATTTATAGATCTATATATATATACACTTAGCAGAAATGTAACTAGCATATTAATAGTATTATTAATCATGATAATTAATTATATAAAAACAGGCGAATAAGCATATATTATATTATATATATATATATATATATATTATTCAGTAAGTCTACTTTATAAGTTACTATTAGAAGATCATTCTATAGAATATATATATATATATATACACTGATATATCAGTGAATACGTATTGTTTAGTTGCGCGTATACGCTCTCGATATATAATATATATATATATATATATAATATATAGTACTATAGTAGCTAGAAAACCCACATAAATAATAATAATAATTATAACAATAAATAAATGGGTTACGTAAACATTTTAGGATTCTAGGACATATCACGTATGAACCATGTGAACTCGTGTTTATATGCATATATATGTGAGTATGTACAGAGCTTTAGCATAATATGGTCCCCGGGAAAACTAAGTATGGGTCCTATTTTATAACATATTAATAGGGCCATTCTAGTAATAGGTCCATTCTAGTAATAACCACCAATTATAACTATACAATATATATATATATATATATATATATATATATATATATATATATATATATATATATATGATACGTATATTTAAGTATCGAGTATTTCTTTTACGCGCGCGATTATCTGTCAATATAAGAAAAAAAAACATTTTTTAAAACTCTCCAACTTTAAAGATTTAAATATATTTACATACTTTTTCATGGCTAATAGTACACATCATCATATAGGACGCAGTTTTTATATTTATAATATATATATTATTTTAATATAAAAGTAATTATAATATTTACATTTTGTGAGTGCAATTTTTGTAAGTGAATAATGATAAAAACATGATATAATATTGTAATTATTAAACTCTATAATTTTAGTAACATAATATCTATTAATATATTTTTCATATAAAAATACCGAAAATTTCAATAATGTATATTACCTTTGAAATAAGAATAACATAAGAATAACATAATTCCCGTCTTTTAAGTAGAGTAATATTCAGAAAATTAAAATACTGAGAAATAACTGCTATCGTTTAGTGACGTATTTGTATTGTATTGTATACATATACCACATATGGAATGTTTATTATTAATATGAGGTGTTATACAATATCATACATAACTATTAATATAAATAAGTTAGATAATATTTGTAGATATTAAATTACAGATAGATGACTATATTAATTATAATCTATAAACAAATATATTTGTTTGATGAAAATAAATATAATGGTGTTTCATGGACAATAGCATCGTTTAAATACGACATTTTTGTAAAATTCTCATTTCACATACACGTAAATGATACATATATACTTACTTTATCATGGTATTGTTATTTGTTAATTATAATTAATAATCTATAATAAAATTGAATGTATAAGAAAAATACAATTAAGACAAATTATTTCTTTAAATAAATAGTAAATTTTATTTTAAAATAATGTATGAGCCCTTCAACATTTAGGATCCCGGATTAACCGAGTAACCGATTTCCCCTCTTAACACAACCATGTGTATATATGTACGTAGGTATTTGTGTACATGTGAATCACACTTGGTTGGATGTATGTGTGTGTATATGTGTGTATACACATATATGTGTTAACATATAACGAGTCTGCCGCAGACCCTACTCTAACATAATTATAAATATTAAGGGTTTCTGTAGTTGTAATATATAGAATATTATTGTATATATATATATATATATATATACTATATATTATTGTAATATATGTAATATAATTTACTATATACTCTCTATATATAATTAACGAATAGCTATGTTATCATAAACGCCCTGTGTATACACGCGTATGAATGACTCTATTGGCGGAGAGGTATATAAGAGGTAATACACTGCATACCCTGCATACACTGTACAGTGTGTAAGTATCACGTGATGTGGTATACAGGGAACACAGCTGATCCGATACGGAACACACTCTATTAGTGCTGTAGTACGATTGTTTTAAACTTTGTAACGGAATCTGACGTTTGAATAATGAATATATCTGGATGAATATCACAAAAAAACTATAATATATACATACATATATATATATATAAATATATATATATATATATATATATATATGTATATATATATATATATATATATATATATATGTATGTATGTATGTATGTATGTATGTAGGTGTATTTAGGTGTACGGGGCGGTGATAATTTAGGGGCGGTGATAATTTATAGAACGTTTACGATGAATTATTCCCTTACGCCGAGTAGTTTTTAGATTCGAGCGCGAGTAGCCGAAAGTTATAAATTATCGCTCGACGACCGAGACGCGGCGATATTCGGTGAGAAGAGAAGAATGGAATTTATTTCAGTAGCCGCCGGGGCGGTGGACCACCCACTACGTTGGATACGTTTCCCCGGTGTAACTTCCTACCTTCGTGTATCGGTTCTCGGCCCTCCCTAGATCTGCCCACACGGTATCTCCTTCGCTCTTCGTACTAATTCCGGTATCACCTTCTTCATCGGATGATCACATCCCTACATGTTTACATGCGCATGTCTATAGGGAGTGTAGCGTATGGCTTAGCGTAAGTACCCGTGCACCTATTATCACTGTATAACCCGCTATTATTGCAAAGTCGCTATATTATTATGTTTCCTAGATTATATATTAATCAATCTCATATATAAACTATATATATATATATATATCCTGTATAACCTATATATATGATGATGATGATGATATTGAGTTTATTAGCACTAAAATAGGGTCATGTAGACCCCTTCGCTCGTGCGGGAAGAAAATAATAATAAAATAATAGTAATACGATAATAATTTGATAATAATATACATTCAATATACAACGGAAAAACAATAATAAACAATATAAAGGACTATTATATACTACAGTCTGCATTAATATGGTGTAGTTGTATATACTACAGACTGCATTGATATAGTATAGTGTTATATAATAATAAGATAATAATAATACAATAACAATTTAATAATGATATAAATTTAATATAACACGGATACAAATAATAAGTTGGATGATTTAATGATTATGGGTAGAGAGAAAAGAAGAAGTAAGATTTATAAATCTTTTGTGGGATCTAATAGAACGAATGGTAGGAGGGAGGGATTCCATAGGGTTGGACCGGAATTTTTAAAAGCTCTAGAATTTAGGGAAGTTTTACTAGAGTTCTGGGAGATAAGTAGAGGAGAATTTTGGTAACGAAGAGAAGATAATATAGTACGTTTTTTAATTAGATCAGAGATATAGCTAGGGGTAAAAGAATATATTGATTTATGGATTATAGATAGTATACGTAATTTACACCTGAGGGAGAAGGGTAGCCACATACGAGATGATTGATGAGATGTTGTAGTAGAGTGATCCAGTCGAGTTAAACAGTAAGTAGTACGTATTGAGGAACGGATAATCCGATTAAGTGGAGCAGTAGCTTTAGCAGGAAGTAAATTCAGTAGGGAAGAACAGTAGTCAATACGTGAAAGTACAAGAGCATTAATTAGAGTTTTAGTAAGGTTTCTGGAAAGTGATGTCCGTATTTTTTTAATTCTGAAGAGATGAAAGTTGGATGATTTTGTAATGGATGATATGTGATTCTTAAATGATAATTTGTCTTCAAATACTAATCCTAGGTTTTTGGAGGAATGAGAAGGAGAAATAATCATGTTATTTAGAGTAAAGTTTGGAAAGGAAGTTTCAGAAGTAGATATGTTAAGTACAGTAGTCTTAGAGGAATTAATTAGTAGTTTATTGGAGAGGAGCCATAATCTTATGGAGTTAGCACACTCGATTAATTCAGAGTTAATGGTATTATGAGAATTTATAGGGAAAAAGGTAAACAGTTGGATATCATCAGCAAAAATATGGTAGTGGATATTTGGAAATTTCTTAATTAGATCAGCAATAGGGTATAATATATATAACACACACACATATATATAACCATTATACGAATATGTTATTTACGTATGCAATACAAATGCCAGTCAGTCATGTTCTGTGATTACTTTTGATATATTTCTCTCATTGTAGATACAGTAGTAATACTATTTATTATAATAACATATTATATAGTCACGGAATTAAGTAACTAAGTAAGTAATTATATATATATATAAATATATATAAATATATATATAATAGTTTTAATATTAGTAGTAGTAGTAGTAGTATTAGTAGTAGTAGTAGTAGTAGTAGTAGTAGTAGTAGTACTAGTAGTTATAGTAGTAGTAGTAGTAGCAGTAGTAGTAGTAGTAGTAGTAGTAGTAGTAGTAGTAGTAGTAGTAGTAGTAGTAGTAGTAGTAGTAGTACTAGTAGTTATAGTAGTAGTAGTAGCAGTAGTAGTAGTAGTAGTAGTAGTAGTAGTAGTAGTAGTAGTAGTAGTAGTAGTAGTAGTAGTAGTAGTAGTAGTAGTAGTAGTAGTAGTAGTAGTAGTAGTAGTAGTAGTAGTAGTAGTAGTAGTAGTAGTAGTAGTAGTAGTAGTAGTAGTAGTAGTAGTAGTAGTAGTAGTAGTAGTAGTAGTAGTAGTAGTAGTAGTACTAGTAGTTATAGTAGTAGTAGTAGTAGCAGCAGTAGTAGTAGTAGTAGTAGTAGTAGTAGTAGTAGTAGTAGTAGTAGTAGTAGTAGTAGTAGTAGTAGTAGTAGTACTAGTAGTAGTAGTAGTAGTAGTAGTAGTAGCAGTAGTACTAGTAGTAGTAGTAGTAGTAGTAGTAGTAGTAGTAGTAGTAGTAGTACTAGTAGTAGTAGTAGTAGTAGTAGCAGTAGCAGTAGTACTAGTACCTTAATGACGTATGCCTAGCTACCCATCTCAGGTTCTTAAGTGAGGCGATAACTCACCCGATGACGTAATTAGCGGTTCGTTAGCAACCAACGGACGTCATTAGCGTCCCTAGCAACGCTAGTAGCAATGTAGGCCGAACTCTCTCTCGCTCGCTCTCGCTCTTTATCGCGAAGTCTCATAAAGTTCTACTTCTCTATATATCACCCTCCCGACCCCTCTCCATCTTATTAGCGAGCTTATAAACGATACTTCTGTCCCCCCCTCCACCCGCCGATATAAACAACGATCATCATCGGGAAACAACTTCTCCGGCCAATGGTTGACCACCGAGTCCTGTACGAGCCGTAACGTAAACACATTACAATGATAAATTATTAGCGAGTAAATAAACACTCCGTGTAGAGTGAATAGAACGGTGAATGATGGGATTCCGCGTGAGAGAGAAGTCGGATTTAGTCGGTTAGTCGGATTTAGTCGGTTAGTCGGATTTAGTCGGGATTAAATAGTGGTCAAAATATAGATAGTTATGCATGAGGATTATCTTCATATCTAGCTATAACCTATATATGATATTATAGCGTTTGTTTATATTGACCTCTGCGTGAAACATCCTCGCTGGTTGTACACTACACTACATACATAACTACTAGAACCACAAAGTTGGCAATATATCGCTTATACGTATACGTTCAAAGAAACCAAAGTACAAAATAAATACTTCATTTTATGTTTATACATTTGTGTTTATACATTTACATTTATAGATATTATTAAATTACATTTAGTTGTTATATCATAACTATACGCACAATGTGTCACACACCTAAGCACTCATATATATAGAATACATATATATATATATATATATATATACATATATGCAATATTGACAAACAAAGTTAATCACCATGACTACGAAAACAAATAACGGCAATGATTGATGCAAATGTACGTCAACAACATGCAAATGTACGTCAACAACAGTAAGTGATTACTGCCCAACACCGCGCGCTGGACATACACACACACGCGAGTCCCGAGGCAAAGTTCAACATAAATCAGTGTTTTCCGAGGGTCAGCGGGGCAATACGTTATCGCCTTATAAGGCAATACATTATCGCCTTATAAGGCAATACGTTATCGCATTATAAGGCAATACGTTATCGCCTTATAAGGCAATACGTTATCGACTTATAAGGGTATACGGCGTAACTTAGACCTCACAGCCCACTTTATTGTTGACAGGTTATATATCAACAGTTTTATTTCATGTATGGAGCTAAGTAATGTATGTATACACATGCATTAATAATTAGATTATATATATATATATATATATATATATATATATATTATAGTTATTTAATATATTTTTACTATTTCATATTATTTAATTATAAAAATGTGTGTAAATGTGTTTAAACATATATGTCATATGGTATATATATAAACACATATATGTAATAATTCAGAGATACTATATTTTTAAATATTACACTTATACACGATATGTTAAAATATAAGTTAAATGTATAAGTTAAAATATAGCTTAATCAATTAACATATATGTTATAGCAATGCATGCATTATAATTAATTAAAATATTGAAAACTTATTTTATAATTTTGAACTAACTTACATACATATATGTGATATGAATACGTAATGAAATAATGAATCACACCATTATATGCTATGCCGAAAATGCATCAATATGTGTGTGCATATAAGTATACAATGCATGTATACACGATGATCATGCTACTTAGTATACGTGAGTTAATAATACCATGTATATATATATATACTATTATCTAACATGTAAGAAATCAAACTATATCACGGGTTTCATATGTATACTTGTATACGGAATATAACACATACAACTAAACAAACGAATGCAGATAACAAACCAATGCAGATAACAAACACTTACGTAACGAAGACACTCAATAGTTATTTAAAATAGGCTATTACGTAATAGTTTACATGTTCGGTGTGACCCCTACGTCGTACTGTGAGTGACCTCCACGTCGTACTGTGTGTGACCCCTAAGTCGTACTGTGTGTGACCCCTACGTCGTACTGTGTGTGACCTCTACGTCGTACCGTGTGTGACCCCTACGTCGTACCGTGTGTGACCCCTACGTCGTACTGTGTGTGACCCCTACGTCGTACTGTGTGTGACCTCTACGTCGTACCGTGTGTGACCCCTACGTCGTACCGCGTGTGACCTCTACGTCGTACCGTGTGTGACCCCTACGTCGTACTGTGTGTGACCTCTACGTCGTACCGCGTGTGACCTCTACGTCGTACCGTGTGTGACCTCTACGTCGTACCGTGTGTGACCCCTAAGTCGTACTGTGTGTGACCTCTACGTCGTACCGTGTGTGACCCCTACGTCGTACTGTGTGTGACCTCTACGTCGTACCGCGTGTGACCTCTACGTCGTACCGTGTGTGACCTCTACGTCGTACCGTGTGTGACCCCTAAGTCGTACTGTGTGTGACCCCTAAGTCGTACCGTGAGTGACCTCTACGTCGTACCGTGTGTGACCTCTACGTCGTACCGTGTGTGACCTCTACGTCGTACCGTGTGTGGATGTGTGTGTAAGTATGTTCGCTTATGATATACCACAACATCAAGTACACTCGCTTTCTTGCGCTGTACTTATAAGCAAACGTCTACCATTAGTTGTTTTGTAAGTGGTAACCCGGTAAGTAAAGTAATCAAAGTTCGATGTGATCAGATTAAAATATCGGGGCTATGTATTATTACGATCATAGATTTTGATTCGATTACAATCGTATTACAATCAATGATTACCAACTGATCGTGAATCTATGTTAGTGATCAGTTAACAATCATTGATTACAACCACATCAATGATTTAGAAGTGTAGTTCGTAATCAAAGAATAGTTGCTTATCAATGATTGTAATATGATTGTAATCGTATTGTGATCAGTTAATCACAAATCATGATGATGATCAAACTATAATCTAACCACTATCACTGATTACTTTACTCACTGGGAATACATACATTATTTGTGAAATATGTATGTTGTTATTGAATATTATATATATAATATATATATATATAATATATATTATATATGTGTATACATGATAATATTAATATAGTAAAACAAGTACATACACGGACGCATTACTAGACTTACTACTTGTGATCAAAGAAAGCGAACTTCTCTTTAATTAATAACATACAAACACCTACATAGGACACCCACACACGCGCACGCTGAGAGGGATAGAGGGGTGGTATGGGGGTGGGGGAGGGTATACCTCCTAATGATAGATAAGACCACTCCACGGAAAGATAAGAGCGTTCATCACGTGACATGAAACGATACGATTGGTTATCTAGAGAGATTCGCTAATTATTCAATTAGACGCATAGTTAATGAAGCATTGGCCACATAACATGCTACACAGGATATCACACATACTCACACGAACACACACTCACACTCACACACACTCACACACACTCACACATACTCACACACACTCACACACACCAACGCACACACTCTCACACACACAGTTTATTATATATTCGAATATTCTATCTTATTACCAACTTATTTCGGTGATAATAAAAATAAAAGTTATATCCATAGAATATATGCATATATTTTAATTATCTATTATATATAAATATAAATATAATGTATATATATATATATATATTTATATATATATATATAATTCTCATATTACAAAACGTCTTGTAAAGTATTGCCCTACAGTTTTCCTAGTGGTTATTGGATTTCGTAGCGTTTTTATTTTATTTTGTATGACTGTACATCTGTGAATATGACGTAATATGAATTGCTATGACGTAATCGCTCCCCAAAAGGGGCGTGTCTTAACGAGGAGCGCCGCAATAGAATGTACGAGGGATACATCTCACTACTGTAAATACTAAGGGACGGAATTGCTTTGTTTCTCATTGAAATATGACTAAATGTGTGTAATTTCAATACATACATATTTTGCTGGATATGTCAGAAGTAGGCATTGTAGAAGTATAATGTATTCTACCAAACCCTTTAGTTCGAAAATAGACTCCACTAAAGGTTACCAAACCCTTTGGTTAAACGGACACCTACTAAAGGGTTTAATTCACGCAAACTAAAGGGTTTTTTTTAACAGTGTAGGCGAATCATGGCGTTGCTAGATAGCAATACTGTTTACGAGTTAACATTAGAATGTTCTAGAATGAACTAGAACTTGTTTTATTTTACATATCGTGAAAGTTTAAGAGGGCCTTCTTTTTTTTTAAATTTAATTTTTAAATATAAAAATTTAGTTTATTACCTAAATAAGGATATATTACATGTTATTCGAAAGTAAATATAATTATCATACATTAGAATTTTAAGACATCAGCTTGTGAAAAAAAAAATATACAACTACAACTTTAGAAAGCTGTATCTAAAATCATGTTATTTCATTTTTCACTTTTTTTCAAACTCCCAGCAATTGTGAACCGGTTTTTTGATGGTTTAAACCCCTTTATGACATTTTCTGAGTTTATATATATATATATATATATAATATATTTTATTAATATATATTATATAATTAAAATATATATATATAAATTCTATGGATATATCTTATATATAACTTTTATTTTTATCTTAATTCATAATACATTTTGTATTATTTAGATACTCTATATAACTGTAAATTTATATATATATATATAAGTTATATAGTGCCGATATTGTTAGATGATGTTAATACGAATAAAACGTGTTTATGCTGGATATTAATGATATAAATATTAAGAAAAGCTATCGATATTTTATATTTTTTATACTGATGATATCTTAAGGGCGTGTGATAATGATGATGTGATATAATGATATGTGATTATATAATTAATACTAATACTAATAATCATAATAATATTATTAGAATAATTTTTCTTTTTGGTTATTTAACTGTTAAAATCAGGGTTCGAAAAAAATCGGATTTTTTTGATATAAATCGATTTATTTGATTTTAATGCAAATAATATTTAAGTATAATATTTTAATTTTTTAATTTTTTTTATTACGATTTATCCATGTTCATTATCTTATTTATCACATTGTAGAATATTTAAAATTATGTTTGTGTATTTCTATCAATATAAAGTATTTTACGAGATCAATCGAATTAAAAATCATATGAAATTGACAAGACTATTAATTTAAAAAAAACTTTGAATGACATTTTTCCAGTTTTTACTTTTTCACTTAGTAAACATATGTAAAAGCCCACTACTTCTTTGATTATTAATATCATATTTTTACTGTATATAAATAACATGTAATACTATATTAATATTGATAGGATATTATATTATACTTTATATTTTTTAAATAAATTATAATAAACTTCACATTTTAATAAAAAAATATAAAAAATATTTCAACTATTTTAAACTATTTTTTTTACATCATTTTAAATAAATAATAATTATATAAAGTCAATACTTTTATAAAGTAGAATAATATCTATTGAATACAAAAAAAAGTACTTCATTATCTTTATTATTTTAGTATCCTTAGCATTTTAGCTAGAGCTAGAATTAACATGGTAACCCCCAACCCGAGCTTGCACCCTTTAATTTAATATGTTATATTTAATTGACAGAAAACATTACAATATGGTTATATACATATTATAGTATAGTAAGATATACTCTAATATCTATAGATAGTGGAGTACGTATGCCCTTTTATAAGCCGTTCCATCATATTCACCGATCGCAAGAATACGAATAAAACAAAGAAAACAAAGGAAATACCGGCACCTAAAACCTACTTCCGCAGTACTCGTTCACCTACACCATTAACGCGCATTAGTAGCGGTGGTGGCCCAGTAAACCACTACCACGTGATATCGATATGACCACGTGATATCGACATTACCACGTGACGTGCGAAGTGGTCGATAATGGCGGTGGCGGCCTATAGTCTTTGAGAGACGGATTCACATCTGCTTTCGATATTACGCGAGCGCGGCGCCCTCTATCCTAGCGCGTAGTGGTTACACGTGTATAATCAATTATCGCCCACCCCATCATCAGCGTCCCCTATAGGGTGAATACGTATACACATACAGTAGTAGTAGTAGTAGTAGTAGTAGTAGTAGTAGTAGTAGTAGTAGTAGTAGTAGTAGTAGTGTAGTAGTGCAGTAACTCGGAACTACCGCGCTTGTTATTTATATCACTGTCATCGACGTTTAAAAATACTCTATAAATTACGTTGCCTAATTAATTATTAAACAAGCCGTACATCGCGTTACACTAAGGTCTACGGAAGCCACTAGAGCTACAAGTACACATCGCACACCGGTGCGTGTGTACAGCGTACAGCGTACACGTTACTTAGAAAATGTGTTATAAATATAACTCCTCACATAAATTTACTTAGGTGACACGCCGTATATTATAAGTTTAACATTTCCACTTACACAATACTATTTTATATCTATATGTTATGATCTGATAACACGATGTCCAATAACAACGCTCTCCGCTTGTCGTGTAGTACTTTTAACAATTTTTATAAATTTAATAACTTAACTTTAATAACTTTAAGTTAAATTAAATTTATTAAATTTAATATAAAGTAATTACATTTGTTTATCATTATATATATATTAGTATGTTGTATTAATTACAAAGATGATGTAATAAATATATATATATATACATTATTTCAACATTAGTTAAATGAGATATACAATACTAAATTAATAATTTTAGAATTTTAATATTTTTCTCTCGCTAATAAATAATGATATTATAAATAAGTATAAAATAGTGATAATTCGTTATATGTAATTTTAAGTATTGGTCTTTATGTACAAATAGAAAAAAATATATATATAATAATTATGCTTAATAATAATAATAATAATGTTAGCTACATTTACATTATAAATTGTATTAATAAATCAATAATCAAATGTTAAAAAAATGTTAAATTAAATAAATATAATATATATATATATATATATATATATATATATATTATGTATTAATGTTATTATTTTTAATGTTAAATGGTGTTATTTGAATTTTTTATAATCTATAATATTAATAATATATTAATACTAATATTAACACCAATAGCCACGCCTATAATGACACTAACCACGCCTACAACACCACTAACGCGCCTATAACCCACACACACACAGACCATGGATAGCTACGGCCACATGGCGGACAACAGACACACCATTCTCGCGCATGACCTACCTACTCCGAACAACGGCTCTTTTGTTTCTACGCCGACTTCCTCGTACGAAGCGACGCCACCTAGGCTGCATTTCTCGCCTCAAGGTCATTTGTGCAACACTAATATTACGTATATATATATATAAATGAATCAGATTTATTATTTCATGTTGTAAAGCATGAAATAATGGAGAAGTTAATAAACAAATGTATTTGTTTTTACGAGAACTTCCCCAATCATCATATTATAGATAAGTTAGATATATATTAGCAGGCGACAGCATAGAAAAGATAATTATATTCATCTGAAGCCTTTTAGAGGAAACAATAATATAATGAATTTAATAATTCACATGATATATATATACAACTTTCTTCTAATAAATATTATTATTATTATTATATATATATATATATATATATATATATATATATATATATATATATATTATTATTATTTATTATTATTATTAAAATAGTTTATTGACTACAAAAAATCATATGTTTATTATCTGTGTCATATAACATAATAATAAAGGTAATAAAAATTTGAACATACATAAATATATATATATATATATATATATCTTATAAGAACAATAACAAGAACAATATATATATATATATATATATATATATATATATATATATGCAAATGTAGGGATCCCAACAATGTTGGGCCAACATATGATGTACGTGAAGGGTATTTCGTTGACATTGACCCTTATTCAAATAACCGGAAGATGAAATATTTTGAAACAAAGTGTTGAATAATTACATATAGTGCGATAAATAGTGCGATAAATAGTGCGATAAATATTTATATATCTAGACTAATAATATCATAATGTATACATTAAATGTGTATACACATATATTATATAATGTGTATTATAATATACATTAATATATATATATATATATATATATATATATATATATATATATATTTAAATGTAATCACATTTTCATATGAGAATGTATATTATTTATCTAGCATTCTTCGCAAAAGATTTGTCATTTTAATAATAATAATAACAATACTAATAATACACTCAATTATTATTATAATAATACATAATTTATTAATTACTTAGAGTGTTATTTTTAAATATATTTAATTATTTATACGCATAAACATAAAATGTATAAGAAATTAGATACATTATTTAATATTTATATGAGATTACATTAAGTGAAAACTTCACATAAGTTCCTGGATGGGATGAAAGAACTCCATCAAATAAAAAATAACAATAACAATAAGAGAATGAAAAATATTATAAATAACATATAAATTGAATATTTTAAAATATGTATGTAAACAATAAGTAATGTATTGAGTAATGACTACCTATTGTTTACTTTAAGTTATTGTATTTCATTAATTGAAAAATAAATGTATGTTATGAATCATAACTTATGATCAATTACAAAAAATCATATATATAGTTATATATAATACATACACTAATAATTATGATGATGTTATTTTATTTAAGAAAATGTATAGTTGTAAGTATACATTTGAAATTATTTCTGACAATATATACGTTTGAAATATTTACGAAATTAATCACATAAAACATGTACATTTGCCGTAAAAGCGAAAATTATGGATAATAGAAAATATAATAAATAAAATATTGCCTGAAAGAGATAATATTATTATGTAGAAAATTCGACGGACATTTTAATTACATTAATTACTTCATAACTTTACAACCTGTAATAGTAATACATTATTAATTATATATAATCATACTATTAATTTATTGAATCACACATATAATAATAGCGGATTCAAACGGACCCCTCAAGAAGTCATCGAATTGTACATGTTATAAATAACTGTGAGGGGGCCCAGGAAAATACAAAACAAATAGTAACACACACACACATATATATATATAAATATTTGAATGATACATTTAAATATATATTACAAATACAAAATGTTAAAATTAAAAACCCAATATTATAATATAAGTTTTTTATTGTTTTTTTTTATTATAACGCTACACAAATAAAATAATATATATTAGTACATATAATAGTATATAATTAATAATAATATAATATAATAGTACATATGTACTATTATATCTGGTAGTACTTTAAAATCTGTAATACATGATAATAATGATAATAAATTATTTAAGTTATATTTTAATATTATTGTAGTAAGTTAAAAAAATAAATATATAAAAAAATATTATTTGAAAACCTAGAGAATGTAATATAAAAATAACAAAGATATATAAATTAATTTTAAATTATAAATTTCCACTAAAAAAAGTTATTTGTCAAATAGAATTTATTTTCCTTATTTAAAAAAATATACAATACGAACATATGTTATTGTATTATCATATATTTAATTCCATATTTAGTTGATTTATTATTAATTATAAATGTAATTGTATTAATAATTATCATATTAGTTGATTGCATTTCATTTTTAACAATTACATTAAGTTTTCAAATTAATTGAAGATATCAGAGTATTTATACCTGTATAATTATTTGAATTACAATTTGTTGGTTAAATAGATATATTTTAAATTATTCGAGTGAAAGTAATACAAATTTAAATATTCCAATATTTCTTTATAGGATTTTTAATTAATATATTACACATTTATACATAATACAATATGTATAAGTAGTCTTCTAGAACATACTATCTATAATATTTATATTAAGTCAACCCATTTAACAACTATATAAAATGGGACCATATATGGGACCATAATATATTATCATAAATATTGTAAAATTAATTTACTATAAATATTACATGCATTAAATAATTATCTAGAAGATTGTATAGTAATTTATCTGAAAATAAAATTAACCTTTCGGTTATAATATATTTTTTATTATATTTAATTCATCACACATTTATTTACATTTATATTAATTAAAAGAGTTTTATTTGTTGATTATTGTCAATATTATTGTATATATTAGTGTATTTTTTTTATTGTATTTGTATATATATATATATATATATATTATAAGTAAATAAATGATATTAAATATATACATTATATAATATATATATATATATATATATATATATATATATATTACTAAAACATAATTATATAGATATTACTAGTATAATATTTAACTATACGAAAATATAAAATTATTAATAATTAGTATAAATTAAAATATTAATAATAATAATTAATATATATATTTTAAACTACGCATTATAATTTGAAAGTATACCGACTTATTTCACTTTGGTTATATGGTAACTAAACAGTACTATAGGTACCTAGTACTATGTATACATAATAGTAAATGTCATTATTAGCACCCACTTAAAGTAGGTATACCTGATAATCATCTGAACCGACAGTGGCTGATATAACCACTTTTTATTATATGTACACTTACATCCTACTTATATCGATAACAATACGAAATTTACGAGTTATACAGTATCCCCTATAGCCGGAATTAACTATAGTATTATAAGTAGTAGTCGAAGTGGTGGTATTAATAACCTTCACCCATCTATAGGATGGGTAATAATCATCCAAATAACAACTCCATAAAAGCAGTGAACTTTTACGAGTAAGATATTTGTGTGGAAGTTTATTTAACCGGAAGTTATGATATTGTTACGACCCGCATTTTATCGCAAAGTAACCGATATATAGTAAATGTATACGGAAGTTAATAATAACGCAATTAAACATGTAGTACATTTTGTAGTGCACATATACTCAGTAATATATATATATATATATATATACAAAAATATACATATATTTATAAATGTATAAATATATATATATATATATATATATATATATATTATTATTATTAGTATTATGAGTATTATTCTCAAAGTTAGGTTGTAACATCAGAGTAATCTTGAAGCAGGGCGTGTCTATACAATTATCCAAATATATAATATATATATATATATATATATATATATATATATATATTGTACCCATAATACCATATAATCATGATTTTAATGACGGATATAACTATCTCTCGGGTAACAACACAATATTGATGTACGCGGCGCCGAGCTGGAGCTCCATGGAACTGGCGATAATTATGTTACACAATCGCCCGCCCCGACCCCGCTCGATCTTTTCTCATTACGCCGCGCCGATCAAAAGCCCACCGAATTATAAACAAATATATCAATATCGTTGCTAAGGTGGTGCTGCTACGGCCACTCTATCTATCGGCCAATGGGGTCAGAAGCGGCCTGAATACATCGTCCGGCCGATAGGCGTCGTGGCTTAATACGCGTCCATTCATTAGGGAGTCGTAATTAAAGAGTTCTCCGTCGATACTACTACTACTACTACTACTACTACTACTACTACTACTACTATAAGCGCCTCTTCTACTATCCGTAGCGACCTAGTAGTAGCTCATCTAGCGATGGTTTCAGCTGTTGTTCGTAACGCAAGATGGCCGCCACGCTACGTTCGACGCGTAAACACGATACGGCATCTGCGCCTGTCACTCAACGGCGAGCGGTCGTGTGCCCCTATCTCGCGTTATATCGCTCTTTCTCACCCGATCTCGTTCCGTGGAATACAGTTCTCGCTCTCCTCCGACTAGATAGCACCCTGTAAGCCTGCAGTAAGCACAGGGTTAACGCTATTAACATAGCAGCGTCATATAGCGCCTATAGGAATTCGATGTTTTTGCGCGTCCGTGATTTTTGATTGACATCGTAAAGTAAATAAAGATAATATTATAAATCCAATATAAATTCCTGTCGAGTTATTTAATACTTCGTTATGAATGAGCTGTTATGCGGATTGACGGTATTCGCATTATACATATTCAGTTATACGAATTATAATGATACAATAATATTGTATTGTGATATTAGTTTAATTGTGAGTTTAATTTATTCAGATACTTTTTTTAACAGTATATGAACACAATTTATTTTTGTCGCCAAATACTATGTATATAATAATATGTATATATATATATATATATATATATATATATATATATATATATATATATTGTTATTGTTATTTTGTGGAGTCCTTTCATCCCATCCAGTAACTTAGATGAAGTTTTAACGTATAACCATATATGGCATATGTATATATAACCATATATATATATATATATATATATATATATATATATATATATATATATATATATATATATATATATATATGACTCTAATGTTCCTTCGAAGCCGCTCTCATGTTAAGGCATCCATGATTTTAACGAGAGCCGATCATTTATATAAGATCACTTCTAAATAATATTTTGAGACCCATTTTATAAAATTAATTAATGGTCCGGATGGGGTTCGAACCCGTGTCCTACTGCTTGTGTGTCTGAAGCCTTAGCCACTGAGCCACATAGGCAGTTACTATATATATATTGATATATACAACACTAAATACATCTTCTAACGACTATATACCCATAAACAGTTGGAAACTACGACGCGAGAAACAGCAACACCATGACGTCACCACCTCCGCAGCCTCCATCCTCCTCCTCCCAACCCGCCGGTGACAACAGACACTCGGACGTCAACAGTCTCGACTGTCTGACACTGATAGTAGATAGTATCACGCCGCCGAGTATAGGCGGCGCCGAACCGGAAATGTCCGGTCTGTGAACCGCAAATGTCCGGACCGTTAACCGAAAATGTCCGGTTTATGAACCATAAACCAGCCACCATCGAACTTCGCGCAGAAAACCGCGCCCACCGACGACTGTAACGACGAACACACATACCACTGAAGGTCCGCCTTCCTTTACTTGCCACGTGATCACGACGACGACGACCGCCACATCGCTCCGAATAGAGTTGTGTGAACTTTGAACTCTAGACGAGTGACGCGATGCCATATTACGTCCGTAGAACGTAAGTTAGACGCGCGCTTGTGTATATCACTTATTTGTATTATATCATACCGTGTATTCATGTATTACTTATCATTGACTAATCTAATGTGTATATATAATCGTATATTTAATATAAAGATATATAATTTATATATGGCGGTAAAGAATAATGGTGACGTTTCATCTAATCGGTGATTATTTGAAAACGTTCATTTTTATTATCCGTTAACTAAAATGTATTTATATATTATACGTACATAGCATTACGTAACCCATTACATGCACGAATCACACATGCATGTATGTATAGTGATTAAGAGAAAGATAACTATATTTTACATACCAGGAACTCATGAAATACTTCTTATATTTACACGTGACTCCAGTGTTATTCTCCAATTATCGACGAGTTTATCAACAAATACTACAACTTCTTATCTATACAATACTATGTCTAAATATTAGCATAGTCTAAATATATATATATATATATATATATATATATATATTTACGTATACGTATATGATATAGAAATTATATTTGACAACTTTTCCGACGAATATATCGCTAGCAAGGTGATGTGTTGATATGTTGATACCCGCAGCCCTTCAGCCCCGCAGCCCCACGTGACCCTACACGAACAATAGCACGTGGTATACCGAGCACTAACCTTACGACATCGTGGTGCGCATGACTTTCAATATCGATATGTAATGATTATAGATTTTTTGTAGAAAATTAGATTATAATATATATGTATATATATATATATATATATATTATAGAGTTTGTTTTGTGTGAATTAAGAAGAATACGATTTATCATAATTTTAACTTATACAATTATTCTTGTAAATAAAGAGACAATTGAGAAATGACCAAATACGACGTTTACCATACGGTACTTTATTAATTTATTAAGTTATCATCTTATATTTATATATATATATATATATATATATATATATATATATATATATACATATATGTATATGTATTTGAAAAATATATTTTTATCGTTATATATTAATTTATTATTATCCATATTTGTTGTTATTATAATTGGTCAATTCTATGTATAAATAAAATTATTTAATAATACATATTTTATTTTCTATAGTATTTAATTAAGATTACCTAAGATTAATTAAGATACTTTATACATCAGATTTATTATTTAACGTTTCCTCAAATGTATATTATACGATATCTTACATAATCATCATATTCTAGATTTTACACTATAGTTTTTTATATAGTATTATATATATATAAATTTATAAATATAAATCATATTTATTATTTTATGTGGTAACGTATGACATAATGGAGAAGTTAATAAACTTAGGTATTTTTGTTTCAAGAACTTCCCCAATCATTATATTCTAGATAAGTTAGATTCTCATGAGTTATAAAATGTAAATATAAATAATTAAAATGTAAAGAATAACAAATATGTATCAATAAGTCAAGTTTAAAAATAAATTATGTAAAGTTATATACAAAATTACAGAAATGAGTTAAATTCTGAATGTCAAACTATAAATGGAATAGGTTAACTAAATAAACCAAAATAAAATACAACACTAAAATAAACAAACTGAAAGATACAATAAATAGTACCCATAAAAAGAATAAAATTAGATAATTATCTAATTAGATTATAATCAATTGTTTAATTGATTTTCATATTTTAATAAAATATGTTTTTTTTTAATATTTGTTTAAACATGTTTTTTCATATATTATATTTGTTAACGATATCACGTCATACAAAACCACTTTGTACATATCACTGGTATCCCACATTATATATATATATATATATATATATATATATATATATATATATATATATATATATATATATATTAATATACTTTATATAAAATTAAATTTTGTTTAAATTGAATTATATATTTGGTATAAAGACGAGTTTCTTTTAAATTAATAATCTACCAATCCATAATTGAATTGCATTGAATGGTTTATTTAAACACCAATATAGCGGATGCCCTCTCTGGTGTATAACAATAACGACAAATAATAAAAAAAAAACGAATAGAAAATACAAAATAATAAAAATTAAAATTAAATTAACTTATATATACAGATTAAATAAAGCGTATACAAATATAAATTAAGAAGTGTTAAATAATGTTTTAGTTTCTATCTGAAATAATGTAAGGATTGGACCTTCCGTAAGGTATATGGTAGGAAGTTCCGTATGAGGAACAGCTGAGGAGAATGAGCGATTACTAAATCCGTTAAATAAAGTATTGCTTTCCAACAGAATTGCATCATATGTTCGAATATGCTTCAGTATGCAACGTTGTTTCAGTTAATTATGTAGATAGTCAGGCTTACCTAGGAATATAGATGCATGAGCTAAACAGATTAAATGATGTTTGAATCACTTTCTAAATAATAGCCATTTAAGATTATGTTGGTGTTCATCTGTTTTCAAATATTCACTATGATTGATATTATAAATAAGGCGTATAGAAGCTCGAATAATTCTATCAATATTTTTACCTTTATATTCTTTAAGTCACTAAATAATGATCCGCAATAATCAATTCTGGATAATACTAGAGCATTAATAAGTAGCTTAGTAATACGCTTAGAGCAATATTTTCTAATATGACCAATCCTACGTAGATGAAAGTTAGCAGATTTTGATATAGAACTAATGTGAGCGTCAAAAGATAATGTACTATCGAAGATAACTCCAAGATTACGAACTGAAGCATAAGGATGTATAACCCTACCATCAATGATTACTGGTGGAAAATTAGTATATAACCTAGATACATTTAGTAGTTCGGTTTTAGAGGTATTTCTAAGGCTAGTTGGTCATTTCTAAGAAGCCAATTAATGATTTCAGATGCATATTCCAGAAGTTCCAAGTTAGAGTTAAGTGATTTAACAGGGATTTTAATAATTAGCTGTATATCATCAGCATATATATATGGTAGATAATATTAGGAAATTTACTAATAAAATAGATAGAGGACGCAAGTAAATGGAAAATAATAAAGGTCCGAGTACTGATCCCTGAGGAACTCAACATAGTATATCAATGGGAGGCGAAATGTAATCATTCACTTTTACTGAGGAAGTTCGATTGTTAAGAAATTAAGTTAACCAGCTGAGAGAAGAACCTTCAATTCCAAGTATACTTATAATTATAATTTAGGTATACCTTAATGCGTTCAATAGTTAATCACTCGAAATGTCGAGTAGCAATGGTTGCGCACAAAGAGAGGAGTCGATCGATTTATAGAGCTTATCAATAATAATATTTAAAGCAGTTTCAGTGGAATAATGTGTTCTATAAGCACTCTGGTAGGGTACATTACATAGTTATTCTCAAGATAACATATCAATCGTCTACCGACACGTTTCATGATTTTGTTGATTATTGGAAGTTGGGATATGGGTCTATAGTTCATAAGATCATCAGGATCAAGAGAGTATTTTTTCAGAATTGGCTTAATAATAGCATATTTTAGATTCAGCCATTAAAATATTAAAAATATTAAAAAACTATTCAAAATATTCTATGATCCCATCATTAAGTGATTCTGAAATTAAATTCGAGATAGTAATCGAAAGTAATAATACTAAATTTGTAAAGACAACTAAAGGATGAAGAGCAATAGGATATGTTGAATTGGACATAATAATACATTTGTGCATTTCAAAAATGGAAGGAGAGGAAAAACTAGATAATTTACATAAAGTTAGTTCAGTGATTTGATGGGCAATCATACTCGGAGTTATCAAAGCCAGTTTGGATTTAATACATTTAAAAATACTAGATAACTTATTATATAAACTAGACACAAAAGAAGAGCACATATTAGAGTCGGAAAGTCTATTTGATATGGGATTTAAATTACTACCAAGTATTCTATTCACTATTTTGAAAATTGTATGTGAGTTTGAACCACAGGAATTGAGTTTTGGCTCATATAAATTAGCTTTTTGGGATAAATTGCTTTCTTATAATCCATCCTTGCCTCCAATAAAACATACTTATGATAAGAAGATTGATGAATTCTATGCTCAAGTTTCCTTAAGGGGATATCATACGACGCCCGCCTCTCTATATATATAGATATAAAATAATGGGTCTACACAAAACTAGGCGCACATAATGCTATTCATTTAATATTAAATAACATATGTTATTAATTTTTTTAATATTCTATTCAATAAATGTATATACATGATATTACAGAACGTACTTTTTATAATATATATTATATAACATATACATATATATATATATATATATATATGCACACATTTTAATTTTTTAATTTACGGAATTTCTATAGAAATTGTTATATTTTCAATTATACACATACAAATTTAGAAAATGTCTTCGTAACAGTATTCATATATATGTTATTTATACAATGCGATATAAATTAGTAGAATACATATAATAGTTTTTGTGATACCTACATTTATATACGTTGTGATACTTACATACCTAGCGCGAAATAATTATTCTGAGAAAACAGCATTTGAATATATATGAATACATTATATATCATATATAATGTATTCATATATATATATATATATATATATATATATATATATATATATATATATATATATATATATATATATATATATATATATATATATATATATATATATATATATATATATATATATATAAACCACTTTTTATGTTATTTGTAGACAGTTTTCATAAATATTTTTTTTACAGATATTAAAAAATAAATCATCGAATTGTATTATGAAATAAAAAAAATGTTAAATACAAAAATATTTTCACCAAAACAAGGTATGTGACATCCCCTTAATGAACGTTTCATTATAGCAATATGAGAAGAAAACCAAGGTGATGAAGTGTGTAGAGTGAAATAACGATATTTCAAAGGAACTACGTTATTCAAATTAGATGAAAGATAGTAATTTAAAAAAATCAAAGGATATGTGATCATTAGATAATCTATTTTCAATTTTTAACCAATGTTAGTGATAGTTTAATTTCCTCAACTCCCTATACACTGTTAGAAATAAATGGTATAACATTGATTACAAAATGGTATAACCCCGTGGCGCCCTGGTATACCATTTACGGTATAACTAATTAAAAAAGTTATACCATATTTTATAAAAAGTGATACCATATTTGATATAAAGTTATACCATAGTTTATACCATATATTATATAAAGTTATACCATATTTTATAAAAAGTTATACCATATTTGATATAAAGTTATACCATAATTTATACCATATATTATATAAAGTTATATCATAATTTATTAAAAGTTATACTATATTTTATTTAAATTTATATCAGTGTTTATAATAACTTACTATTCTATATTATTAATTTATATATGGAATCGACATTTATAATGATAATTTATTTTCTAAAAACCACATATTTTGGTGTAACAATATTGTTTATTAACAGATACATTTTTAAATAAATAACGTGATACAAAATTACATAAACAATTAATGTTTGTAGGACATGTTACGTGAAACAAATAAAATTAACAATACCACTTAATAAAATACGAAATAAATTATTTTGAACGAAAACCAAACAATTATCGATACACATAATAAGCATCCTCTTTTCTGATATATGCATATATCCATGTATCCATGGAGTCATTATTTCCTGCAATTAAAATTCAAATATTTATATAAGTTATATAAATATATATTGTATACTAGAGTATGAATAATAATATTGTATATTATATAATAGTATAAATATGTATCTTATAAGACACTTTATACAGTTAATATCATATATGATAATACTATATAAAGTATACTTTATAATTGTATACTTTATATATATAAATTTACGTATATACGTTAGAATTGTAATTAGAAAAATCCAATATATTATATTAATTACTGCAGTTATATATATAATAGAGTATACTATACTTTTGAATTAGCATACGAAAAATCATAAAAAACTATAATATTAAATCTATAGTTATTAAGTAATTATTAAGTAACCTTATCTTTATTTTCATTGTAAATTCATTTTTCAATAATTCACAAACTCCCATCATAAAATATATGATTCCCGCATCTATTTTAGGAAATATTATATTATATATTTAATTATACACTTTATAATCTATATTTGGTTAAGGAAAGAAGGATATTGATAATATTTGTACAACAGTTAACATTATTTATATATACCTATTAGTAATATTATTTAAATTTAATTACATTGTGAACTAAAAATAAAATAAATAATTGACCATATATGGATATATAGTATACTATCCATGGACTAATAAAATATAATTGCATATTTATTTTATATAGATATTTAACTAATGTTATTAATTAGATAACTAAATTACCTGTTTTATCAGTTTGCGTAGTAGCGATACCTAGTAAATCAATATATTCGTCTATATATTTGTGTATATACGTTATATGCTTTATCATCCCCATCAACTCACTATTCCTCTCCGACAGTTTTTCTAATATTTTAAATGAAATTTGAAATTCTGCAAATAATTCTACAGTTTCCTGCATATTAATGATTGGCATATAGTTATCATAGTTTTATAATATATATGTATGTAATAATGTGAATGTTCTAATACAGTTTATTAATAAAAGCAAAGACCTGTTGAACATAATAATAATATAACATAATAATAATTATAATAATAATAATAGTACCTACCCAATGAGATGCAAACCGAAGAATGAGGCAATCTCACCGAGTGGAATTTATTCTATAGACAAATAACGAAATATACTTTACAGACGATAACAATATAAAATACCAGAAAAATAAACATTTACATGGCTATGGCTATAGACATATATGCATTTAACACAGAGCGAGACACCGAAATCTAGTTTAAAGTTTTATGTAGATATATCGATTTCTGTTACGTAATGCTAAATGCATTCAAATGTATATTATATTAATCGATATACCTATCTACAACTTTCACTTTATAACATATATATATATATATATATATATATATATATATATATATATATATATATATATATATAATTATATAATTATATTCTAACAATTTAATTATATATTATAAATAATATATAAATATATTATAAAATTATATATTATATAAACTTTTATATTATTATATATAATATGATATAATTTGTATATATATATATATAATGTAGTATAAATACCTTATGTATATTGTAATGTGTTGAAAAATAGATGCTTCTCATGTTGAGTGTAGAGTGGAAATAGAATATGTTAATAAATAAAATGATATTATTTATATATATATATACATATACTCGAATAATTATAAGTATTTGTATATGAAATATAGGAAATATGTATATGTATACATATTTCCCTATGGGGAATCTATATAGTTTCTGAAAACCAGTTTAATTGCAATTAGAAGCAATACATGCTATGTCTATAATAATTTAACACAACAATAAGTAAACTGTTATATTAAGGATATTATGAAGGATACTATTATGAATTATATTCTTATACATTTTATTTTCAATCAAATATAAACTTAATTTTAAAATGTTATGGTATAACTGGTATTTCCATATTGTATACCATATAATTCATAAAGTTATACCATTATATTTAATAGATAATGGTATAACTACAAATTACAAATGTTATACCATATAATTCGTAATCTTATACCATTTAAATTAAGCTATATGGTATAACTAAAAAAAACAAATGTTATACTATATAATTTGTGATCTTATACCATTTCAATTAATCTATATGGTATAACTAAAAAAATCAAATGTTATACCATATAATATGTGATCTTATACCATTTAACGTAATTGTATGGTATAACTCGTATTTCCATATGTTATACCATATATTTCATAATGTTATACCCTTATTTTTAACAGTGTAGGGAGTATTATAAATAACTAATGACTTAGTTGATACTGGTTTCCTTAGAGAGATAGAAATATGAATCAAATAATGATCAGTTAATATATCAGAACGAATACAGGGTGAAATGAACTTAGTGGGTGTATCATTAAGAGTAAAAATCAGATCAAGAATAGTGCCACTTGTGTGAGTAGGATAGGATACATATTGATGAAGACCAAGGGATTCAGTTAATTGCCTAAATAAGGAATGGAGTTGAGATATGGAGTCAAAATGATAATTGAAATCGCCCATACAAATGAATTTTAGAGAGCTAGCATATAATCCATCATTTATGCAATCAGATAATTCATCAAAGAAGATGGAATAATCAGGCTTAGGAGGCCGATAAATAACTATAATACGAAGTATATCGGTAGGGAAATTAAACGTGAAAGATAATCAATCACTATAAGAAAAAGTAAAAGAAGAAATGGAAGGCGTTGGTAAGTCCATATGAATTAAGATACCAACGCCTCCCCCACGACCATAATTACGAGGTTGGAGATAAAGATTCTATCCCGCCTCAATGAGAATATATGCGTATCATCAATGTTAATCCAGGTTTCAGTGATCCCAATAATAGAGATAGGTTTAATTTGTAGATAGGCAAGTACAATATTAGAGCGACGAGTATTAATAAGGGAAATGCTAATTACATCAGATAACATATATAGTCACTTTTTATTGTACTTAGTCTCAGATTTTGATTTGGAAAAATCCGTAAAAGATATCTTCCATGCGGATATTTCCTCTTGCGTAGGCTTATATTTATCAGATATCCAGTCAATCTTATTATTGATAGTTCTTCTTAACTCATAACAATTAGTTATTTTATTAAACACCGATTTGATGGACCTAATATAACCTGATTTAATAGCATGATAATAAAGCAAGCCCAATTTCCTCGTATCAAGTGATAATGACTGGTATATAAACAGTTTATAATATTTAGATTATTCTCATTTTATTATAGGTACTTTCGTACTCCGAATCCGATGAATCCATAGTTTATAAGAAAATGTTACCGGAAGTCAGTCAAATATACCGCTCTAAAATCATGAATTTTTCACTATTTCGGCCGTAGCTAGAATGATATAAAATACTATAAATCGACATTTACAACTTATATTCTATTTTAATTATCTATTAGATAAAGTTATAATTATTGAAATCGAATCATTATTGTAGATTGTGATTTTTTACATCACCGTATATGTCTGTAATTTATGTTTACATTTCGTAGATAGGAAATCATTATTATAAACTTGTAACGTAAACAATATTAACTCGATTTTTCTCGTTCTTGAACTTTTTCTCAATTATATGGATACGGAAATTCGAATGTACAAATTTTTATTTGGATATTTAAAGGGAAGTACGATTTCGTAATGTATTCTAAATTATAAACTCATTTTTACGAAATTATTTACGATAAAATTCTCCACGATAACATTTGTTATTACAAATTTGCGTCGAATTTAAATTTTTCGATTACGTACATCGATTGAAGAATGACACTATTTAACGATTATTGGAATCGCGCGAATACATATTCAAAACTATAAATCATCCATGTTTCCCCCGCTCCCCCACTTTAACCAACGAAATCTACCTCCAACGATGCACGATTCTGCTACGTCCTACTCCGTTCGATAGACAGGCAGAATCTCCTACGATACTACTTTATAAAACGAATCTGAACAGCACTATGACAAAGCTTAGATATACTACATAACATACTATTTTCGAATCCCAATCACATGATATTACACCTATATCACAACAGATAGATTATTACCCCCGATGTCTAGTGGACATACTATTTACACCCGTATCCGATATCTAACAAGTGTATACCGGGACACATGTAATGTAAAGGTGATGAACACATCGGAGCTATGACGTCACCAATGAGGTACATCCATCCAGATAGTATACTATGGTATAACGGCGAAACCGTATCGATATAGCGAAACGCTTACGTCGTTTATAGCGAACTGTCGTTAAATACCCCGCCCGTTCAATCTAATGTAATGATTATAAAACCCCCATATGAACCCATACCCAACACCCTCTCGATAATGGAGCTACGATTCTGCCTTCCCGCGGCGCTCCATGTCCACCTCATCGAGATGGCGAAAAGAATCCTTACTTCGGCTTTACAGTCTCGGGCCCAAGGCCCGGTTGGAACGCCGCCCCCCCACACTCATGGGGGTTTTTCTGTGGTCCGGACACCTACCAGCTCAGGTGGTCCGGATGCTATTGATGAGAGCTGGCGATGTGGAAGTGAACCCCGGCCCTGGTCTATTCTGCAAGCCCTGCGGAAGGACGCTGAGAACCAATCAGCCACACCTCAGATGTGGCTCGTGCATTGCGACCTCACACAAGCAAGAGAAATGTAGCGGCCTGAGACGAGTGTCACAGACTCCAGGAAACTGGACCTGCAGCGACTGCGTCCCACCCCGTTCCTGTACGCCTCCCCTACCATCGACCGTACCCACACTGGTTGGACAACCGATAGGAGCCCCGAGACTTTCAGGAACCAGCGCGCCTAAGAAGCGATGCCTGCAATGCGGAAAAGTTGTAAGGTATTCGCCCAACCCGCTCGTCTGCATAGGATGCCGGCGTACCTGCCACAAAAGCTGCTCTAATATGTCGAGAGGCGAACAAAGCATGCACATATCCAATGGCTCCTGGCATTGTGAAAACTGCTCGACCAGCGCGAACAACAAGGGCGTGGATAGCGGAGACCGGCGCCAAGCGGCCCCGTCGAGAAAGACCGATGTGAGCAGAAGAGGCTGCCTTAAAATACTACAGTGGAACGCTAATGGGATCAGGACCAAGATGGTAGAGCTCGAAGACCGAATAAGGAAATTCAATCTCGACATTATCATGATCCAGGAAACGAAGCTGAGGGCCCTGGACAAGAACCCTGCTATAAAGGGCTACTCTACAGTCCGAAAAGACAGAGGCGTCGGCAGTGGTGGGGGACTTCTCTTTTTTATTAAGGAAGATATACCCTTCACAACTATTGACAACACGCCCAGTGCCCAGAATTCTCTACTGGAGATTCAATCGATTGAACTGAGAGCTAAACCTTTCGTCAAGACTCTACTATCCAACGTCTACTGCCCCCCGTCAAGAGGAGCAAACCACGGTAACGAGTTTGAGATGTCGGAACTGCCTCATGACCGGAACGCAATCACAGGGGGCGATCTAAACGCACACAGTCATATGTGGGACAGATGGCAACCTGAAGACTCTCTGGGATCGAATCTCGAGGAGTGGCTGATGGAAAAAGATTTCTGCATCGCGAACGACGGAGCTGCAACAAGGACTAACCCAGGTACCGGAGGCAGCAGCGCGCCCGATGTGACCCTCGTCCACAGCAGTTGGTTGGATCGAGTGGAGTGGAGCACGACTGAATGCCTAGTATCGGATCACCTCCCCATACTCATCACCGTTGACTGTCAAGTGACAACTCTGAACGCCCCATCCCGTACCGAACTCAAATGGAACTGGAAGTCTGCTAATTTCCGATTATTTGCTGAATCGGTAGACGAAGCGGTGACAGCAGCACCAGCGGCCATACACGAGTCTTCTCTAGACTCCAGATCCAAATTCCTGAACATGGCAATGATTGACGCGGCCAACAAGGCAATTGGCAAAGTCAAATGTAGTGTTAATGGAAAGGAGTGGATGTCCAGGGACATACGAGAGGCTGTGAAGAGACGAAACGCGCTGAGGAGAGACATCACGAACAAGCGGGCTGAATGGATTGAGGCATGTATGACAGTGCGGGATATGATCAGAGAGAGTAAGGAGAATATATGGAAGGAATTCCTCGAAGACTCTGACTCAAGCTCGAACCCCCACAAGATCTGGAGCACAATCAAGTCATTAAGTGGAAGGAATACAGCAAGCATCAGGAATGAAACATTGGTCCACGAGGGGAGGGAGTACATAACAAACAAGGCCAAAGCAGATGTCTTCCTACAAAGGTACGCTGCGACCAGTAGGTTGAGTATACCCAAGGAATGCCGAATTAAGAATTCAGTGCGCCGCTCCCTAATAGGTCCAATAGTTGAGGATCCGAGCTCTATACCATTTAATGCCGCAGAAATGTCCAACGCAATCACAAGGATGAAAGTCAAAGGCGCACCAGGGAAGGATAAGATTCACCCAAGGTTCATCAAAGCCATGGGCCCAATCGCAGCCAGCTTCATGCTGCGCATTTTCAATGATTCATGGAAAACAGGATCTTGCCCGGCTTCATGGAGGGAGGCTATAATTGTCCCCATATTGAAAAAGGGTAAGCCAGCAAGTCAGATTGACTCCTTCCGCCCAGTATCGCTCACATCCTGCGTGGCAAAAACCATGGAGAGAATGGTGGCAAGCCGCCTCTCCTTCATGGCAGAGTCCAATGAGTGGTGGTGCCAGGACCAGGCTGGTTTTCGGACCCTCAGATACTGCGAGGATCAATTCCTCCGCCTCTCCCAAGCAGTCAGTGACGGTTTCCAGACTCGACCCGCTAAGCGCTGCGTCCTCGCACTACCGGACTACAGTAAGGCGTATGACACGGTATGGCGGAATCGATTGTTCCAGCTGATGATGGAGAAAGGCGTATCAAGGACTATCGTCCGATGGATCAGAGGATTCCTCTGCGACAGAAAGGCAGCTGTTCGGATCGATGGGGTTATCGGCGCCAGCAGAAACAAGGTGTGCCCCAGGGAGCTGTACTATCACCCCTACTATTCCTCTTCTATATTAATGGTATTAGAGAAGAAGTCCCGAGCGGGGTGAGCGTCAGCATGTATGCGGACGACATGGCGATCTGGAGTCAAGACCGCGATAAGACTGTTGCTGAGAGCAAGGTACAAGAGGTGGTGCACAGGGTATCGGAGTGGAGTTATCTCCACAAGCTAAAATTGAACACGTCGAAGTGTGAAGTGTCGTTCTTCACTTCCGACACTCATGAAGCAAAGTGGATTCCGTCGATTACCCTCGATAACCAGCCCTTCATATTCAAAAAGACTCCCAAGTTCCTCGGGGTCACCTTTGACCGCTCGCTATCCTTTCGGCCACATGTCGACTCTGTCAAGCTCAGAGTGATGTCCAGGATCCGGATCCTATCCTCCCTGTCATCCAAAGAGTGGGAGGAGAATGGAGCAGACGATGCATGACGCGGATATACACAGCACTTATTCACAGCACACTGCACTACTGCGGCGCGGCTTGGCAACCGTGGCTCGCGAAGTCGAACGTTGCCATCCTGGAACGAGTACAGAATCGGGCTCTACGTATCCTAACAGGTCAACTGGCTGACACACCTCTCGAATGCTTACGCACGGAGGCCGAGCTAACTTCCTTCGAGACGCAGATCAGGCGTAACTGCATTGTTGCCTGGGAAAGGTCAGCTAGGTTCCGCGCCAGCAACCCACGCCACAAACTGTTCACCTCGCCTATCGAGCATAAATGGAAAAGGTCGAGCTTCAGTACCCTAGCTCAAGCAGAATGTGCACGCATCGGCCTGGACCAATTGCCTAGAGAGAGGTTTGCTCCAAAGAAAGCGCCACCCTGGAACTGGGACAGAGAGCCAACATGGACGGTAGATACACGACTAAATGGCGGCAGCGATAAGTCCTGTGACCAGAGAACCCTGCTCACGGACACAGTGGACACCATCGCGGCAGCCGGAGAAGTGGAGATCACCATCTATACTGACGGATCGGCGGAAAGAGGATATAAAAACGGAGGCAGCGCAGCAGTAGTAACATCAGGCCCAGCCACTGACCCAGTCAAAATCACCTCCATCACACGCAAGGGAAGACGTCTCACGTCGTCCTATGAGACGGAAGTGACAGCGATGCTACTGGCAGTTGGCTGGATCAAGAACCGCGAGAACCAAGGCCCCTTCATTATCTGCACCGACAGCCAGTCAACCCTGATAGCACTACAGTCGCCTGGATTGAGCGATGGTTCAGACCTAGCAGAGACCCGCCGAATCCTGAACTCGTTGAATACACGTGTTTCGCTACAATGGGTCACCAGCCATATAGGGCTCATAGGAAACGAGTGGGCGGACGTCGAAGCCGATGCAGTGGCAGCTTCAGACGAAGAACCAGCGGCAACGGATGGTGGTATAACCTTCCAGACAGCCAAAGCCTTCACGAAGAGAGAAACGATGGACCCGGCCATAAGCCACGAGAGAACCAAAGCGGTCTTTAACGGCAAGCGAGACCCAGTCTCCCTCTCTAGAAAGGATTCGGTCCTACTAGCCCAGCTCCGCAGTGGCCACTGCCACAAGCTGGCAGCATACCGAAACATCGTCGATGCTGACTCCTCCGCGACCTGTCCACACTGCCAAGGAGCCCCAGAGACGCTCGAGCACTGGCTCCAAGAGTGCCCGGCCACAGCTCGAAGACGAATCCGTGAGTTTGGGGGAGCGGCGCCCCTACTGTCAGCCCTGATTGAACAACCAGAGGCTGTAATAGCGTTTGCGCATGGACTCCCGTCCATGTGAACGCTACGCCGCGAACAACAACAACAACCCTCTCGATACCCAAACTTACGCGTAACCCGTAGAACGTCTAAACCTCTAAACTCTATAGAGACATGGGTTGTTATTTATTATTATATCACGCTTTATATTATTATACTGAGTCTTAAAATACCAGTCTGTCCATCACCACCGTGTTTGTTGTGATTCCGAAATGTCCTCTATAGAGGATTATACACTGGTAGAGATAGTATCACACGCCTGGTGTGTAATTCAAAAACCACGATAATTAAATATACGTATTTATGATATGACTGTCCCTGTATACATATATGTATATTTATTTATTATGTATTATATAATATCATGTGATTATCTAAATAGCTCTAATTACGTAATATGGTCAAGATAACGCCACTGTAATTCAATGACTCGTGACTTACCTACACTATAGTGTAGGCATACACTATAGTATGAGTCATACTGTATGACATGCGCAACGTGTAATTAAATATCACGATAATAGAATATTGAAACGCGAAAACATCATAAGTGCGCTTTAGAAAATATGTCAATTTAAACTTTAGAATATTAATTTGATTAAATAACAATTCGAACTTCCTGTACGAGAGTGTATTTATACGATATATGTTATAATATGTATATTATTTCGGATAATTAACGATTATAAAATTAACATTTTTAATAACGAATTTTAAAATTAACGATTATAAAATTTAAATTTTTCAATAAATAATAATTATAACTACATTTTCATTTATTTATCGAAAGTTAAAACGTCAACATGTTACTAAACTATTACGTTATACTTCACGTTTTATTCAATCAGTGTGTATGCGAAAAACTAGCATTACAGAATATCATATCATTCCGGTTAGTTACAAATGACAATATAATATAATTATATATATATATATATATATATATATATATCTACTATTGTATATATCTACTATTGTATATATCTACTAGAGATGGCCGATGTATATAACACTTCATCCCACTGAGAAAATCGTCCCAAATTGCCACGAGACTACAACATTGACGATATTTTACTAAAAACATATGCAAATCATATATAACTAATATATATGTACACACATTTTGTAAACAATCAGCTACTAAATATACATTAGAAGAAAGTAACATAAAAACACATGTAGTAAGTGGAAAGGAGATGTTTTTAATAATATTATATTAAAAGAATATAAATGAATAGTTTACAATTATGGATCGCGAAAGTTATTATGATTATAAGTGTAATACTATATTGTAAAAGTACCCGTATGTATCATTTGTATTCATAATCATTATACGCATTTTCGGTTATATATTAAACGAGATGGAAACGGAATTTGAACGCGGATGTCGCGCGCGACTCGTGAAAAGAGTTATAAATAGATCATGTATTTATAGTCACTCATCAATGAATACCGATATTTATAAAGTATATAAAGCGCATAGTCATATACATTACGAGTTATATACTTCGACAAAGGTTCGAGAGGTATAGTTGGGTAGTTGAATAGCTTTGTTTAGGTCATTCGGTTCGGGCATCGTTGGATGATACCCGTGTTCCCATTGTTACACAGCTAACAGTAAGAGCAGCATAACAGCATATGCTAGAGCCTCAAATGTGTACATTGTGCTATTATGCTGCCATTATGCTATTATGCTGCCATTATGCTGCTATTTAAAGTATATTATGCTGATATTACTTTTTCATGATATTATGCTGATGTTATGCTGCTATTATGCTGCCATTATTCTAATATTATGCTGCTATTAATTTTAAAAGTATATCATGCTGCTATTATGCTGCTGTTACTGTTTGTTGGGTAGAGCGTTAGTGGCGAGATGGTTAGTACTCCACCGGAATTACTGCTTAGCCCAGTGGTTCAGCCACCCACAGGAACTACAGCGTGAGACAATAGGCGGGTAGTTGTCGTGGTTCTTACCGCAGTTTTGACAGGGATCAGATTGTTGGACGACCATATGGTTTATCATATGGTTTATCATATGATTTAACCTTCGACCTCGCGTCGCGGTCAGGTGTGTATTTACCATCCGGTCAGCTAACAGGTTTTCGTGGGATAGTCAAATATCGATACACTCTCAAAATCGACCGATTTGTTGTCGAAATGTGTGTTCTAATCACGTGATCGCCTAGAACGGATTTGATTGGTCAACGTGTTGTTCGTCTGAATCGGTATATATGCACTCGGTTATATGTTGACGGTAACGGTATATATACACGAGTCGACGACTATTCTAGAACCTTCGGTCAAGTGCATCGCGTGTGTCTCTGAAGATGGGCGGGTTTGTCTTAGAAGTGAACAATGCCTAGAAGAGAGTCCGTATGCCTAATATATAGTGTCTAAGATAGTGATGTGTTGTCGGCCGTATGTTCATGTTCACCATTTTGTGTAGCCGCTGACCCCTTGGTCCAGCAGCACCAACAGCAGCCCAATACAACCCCTTGGTCCAGCAGCACCACCAGCAGCCCAATACGAACCCATTTCCTGTCGGGTTCCGATAGGGATGCACGTGGGACGCCGAATTTGTACCAACACGTGCGTTTAAATCTCGATAGTTCAGCGAGCTTGTCGTATGTATCCAGGGTTTAAGGATGGGGTAGGGGTAGGGAGCATGTCGTTGGGTATTCATAATTTAGAATTAAATAGCGTGGGAATTCTATCGTATACAGCAACGCCGTTATACAGTTCTATAGTGGTGTGCAATGATGCATGACGAACTATATTACGCATACCAATACACTTATGATCTGCATAATGGAACGGTCAATTATGCGTGTTTACTGAGGTGGGGGGGTATTATCGAATAATAATATAGAATAGCATAATGGATCGGTCCTTTATTCCTTTATGGATGTGAGAGCTATATTGAATAAGTACTATATAACAATAAGTATGATTTGTAAATATATATTAATTTAGTGGAATATCGTCTATACAATATTTTATTTTTATTATATATACGTTATTTTCGAATTTGTTTACCAATCAAAATTAACTTATTCAACGATACTAATACTTTATTATTTATTTTTAAAGATATTATGTTAATATAATAACACAAGAGTGTATGATACACTTGAGTATACTATATATATATATATATATATATATATATATATATATAGTTCAACGTAGTGATATACGTGTATTATATAAACTAAACTTTGCTTCAATTGTTTCTATATCTGATTTAATGAGATCATTAGGCTGGATTAAGTTTAGATATATTTGTATACATAGGCTATTGTGTATTACACATAAGGCTATACACCGTGGATTTCCTGCATATTTAGCTCAATCCATTACTATTCAGAGTTCGAACAGATCCAGTCGGAAGTGCTACTTCATGAAGTTGGTGCAACAATCTACATCGTTGGCATTCTCTGAATCAGCTTTCTCGGTTATTGCTCCGAAAAGCTGGAATTCTCTTCCTTATGATATTCGTTGTGTTAAATCAATGTCATTGTTTAAAGGCAAACTGTATGTACATTTTAAGTCATTGTAATTCGTTCTATTTTATTTTATTATTCGTTTTCTATTTAATTTTGTTTTTGTTTTTTATTATCTATCGATGCCTATAACCACACAGTGTTTTTGTGGTCAATAAACTATATATAAATAAAATACAAATAAATATAATTATAATATAATTAACTAAAATGTAGTTTCCGTGTTTGCCTTTAAAATATAATATTACCCATTAACATATGATTAGAATAATAATAAATTCTAACAAAGAATTAGAAGCAGCTATATTATATTATATGTTACGGAGTATTATTATTTCTATATTATTTCTATAAATAAATTATATTTTAACTATATTATCATATTATTATTTAATCATTAAACAAATAATACTATAAAACAATAGTAAATAGTATACATAGTTAATATTAATAGTATACTAAAATCATCAACATTATAGATACTATGTAATACATAGTATGTATACATATATATGTATATATATACATATATAATTAAGTAATACATATATATATATATATATATATATTTATTTAGTGAATCAGAGCAAACTTTGGTGATAGAAGGCGACGACAAGTCAGTCATACACATGAAGGCGAAAACATCGGACAAGGTGTTTTCCATATTAAATTATTACACGAGAACTGAGTACCCATGGTGGAAGGCTGACTTCGGTGGCATGTACGCAGTGAATAGTATCCTAGTAACGAATATCGAGAACCCAGATGGTTAGTATTTATAAACGTATACCTTATGTATACTAAATATATATATATATATATATATATATATATATATATATATCAGGCGGCAGCATAGAAAAGATAATTATCTTCATCTGAAGCCTTTTAGAGGAAACAATAATATAATGAATTTAATAATTCACATGATATATATATACAACTTTCTACTAATAAATATTATTATTATTATTATTATATATATATATATATATATATATATATATATATATATAGTTATAGCTATAGCTATAACTTATATATATATATACATACCTGTATTATCAAATTGTATACTTATATACTTATATATTCGATCTATAGATATATATAGCTAATCGATTAACTTATATATATCTGTATTATCTAATTGTATACTTATATACTTATATATTCGATCTATAGATAGTTATAGCTAATCGATTAACTTATATATACATATATTATCTAATTAAATTATGTTTGTTTTATATATCGTATTGTTCTTTGCGTATACATATGTGAAACTTTGTAAAAAGTTATTTATTAGATATTTTTACATATTCATTTTAAAGTATACTTTATTATATATAATTAATTTATGATTTAGTAATTTAATTGGATAGTTATGATTCATAATGAGTACACATAGTTTATTTCATTATAATTCAATTATATATGTATATATATACATTATTTTTTAAATTATATTATTCAGAATTACTTTTCTATTTACCTGTTATTAAGTTACTTAAGTAATTTTATTCAGGATAATTTAAGAAAACAACTTAATATCTGTAATCTTTGAAATAAATAATATGTGTATTATAACTAGATATATAATTACAATAATATTTAGTTTACTTAGTTAATATTTGAAAGTTCAAAAATAACATAATTATTTATAATATTGCTCTCGATTAAAAATTAAATATATATATATATAATTAATTTCTTGCGATTTAATTTAATATTATTATTAAATTTGTGAACTTAAAGTAATCACAAAATACAAATATAACAGAACCCATGTTGCTAATGGCACGAATACTGAACGGACTAGGAGACGCTATGACTTCAGCTACTAAGGTACCACACTATCACGACACTTGGGGTAATGGAATATTATGTCACACTACTGCAGGGGGAGATCATCTACCGTAAGTTAACACCTATTTAAGCCCTATTTCACACCTATTTCATACCTATTTCATACCTATTTCATAACTATTTCACACCTATTTCATACCTATTTCACATACATTTCACATTTAACTATTAATATAGAATACAATATCATATGATAGTATAACCAACATCTTGACATTATAATTATTTCATTATAGAGGATATTTTAATTTTAATAAATTATATATTTTCTTAGAGTAACAAATATTGATTTCGTAATGTTTAGTAGTATTATTGTATATATTATTTTCACTTAGTACTATAATAAATATATTAGAAACGAATGAGTGGTTGATAGAGGATAATTGGGCGAAGTTAGTATGCGATTTAGTCATAGTTAAGGGGACGCCATACAATGAGGCATGGAAAGATTAAGATTAAGAATTAAGATTAAGGAAAGAAGTTATCAGAGAATCATTCAGTGAGATCACTAATATAATTAACCACAACCATGATTCATAGTCATGATTCATATGCATACGAATCAGATCAGAATCACAATAAGTAGGAACTATGTATATTAGCGGTATAAAGATAATAGTGAATATTATAATATTAAAAAATAGATTGTATAAGAATAACATAATTACTGAACACTATTAGTGCTAACAATAATAGAGCTTTTGGAACACAATTCGTGTTAACATTATAGAAAAATAAAATCTATTAATTATTAATAATTATTAATTAAATATACTGTATTCTCCTCTGAATTGTATCAATTCTTGTATCATTACAATATCACATGAAACACTAAATTGCACTCTCACACTTCTACTTAATACACACACACTCTTATACCTCATACACACTCTTAACCTCTAACACACTCTTAACCTCTCACACACTCTTAACCTCTCACACACTCTTAACCTCTCACACACTCTTAACCTCACACACACTCTTAACCTCTCACACACTCTTAACATCTCACACACTCTTATACCTCACACACACTCTTAACCTCTCACACACTCTTATGTCTACTACAATTTCCCTACAAAGTGAATGCATTATATAAATTATAATTTATAATACGTAAATATTAATTATCTTTGAAATCTTTGAAATATAAATATATATAAAACTGAAAATATATATTTTGTAAAATAAAAATATACAAATATAAATGTCTTGTAGTAGGAACCATGTTATAATCAAGATATTATAAGTATGTATACTTATTTTAAGTTACATTCATCATATGCGCTATTAAACATGTATATAATATAAAATAGTGAATATGCATTTATTAATTATATACAAATCGTACTACATAATATTTGAAATACTAATTAAATAAGTACACGTAAATAATATGGTAGTCAATTATATTATTGAAAAATATCTATTATATTTAATAATATATTATTCAAATTATTATCATAACATATTCTAAGTTTGGCGGTATTCGATTAATTGACTCATTGTGGATTTTTTTGTGTGAACAATGTATCCTATGAATTTATCTAGTTACTTGATATATATATATATATATATATATATATATATATATATTTATATATATATACATTTTATTATGGTAGTCACAATGTAATATCAAAATGCCACGGGTACGTGGGAAATGGAGTGTTGATATATGCAAAACAAAGTTCGACTACTGAAGAAATAGGTAATATATTAGTTATTAGGTATTTAGAACTCAATGGAACTCCATACACACCGAATAAAGGTAAGACTTATATATATATATATATATATATATATATATATATATATAAATATACATATATATATATATATATATATATATATATAACCGCCTGTGTAGATCAATAGACTAATGCAAATTTATATTAGACAAATAAATAGATCCTTTAATACTATTTAGAAGTTATTATATATAATTGTGTAGATAATAATAGTGTGCAATTTTAACAGTTATAACAACTATAGCAATATAGCTGTTTCTCGGATACATTAAGGCTATGAATAAGGCTATTAAAGCCATTTTGTTATACGCGAAACTTCAAATAAGTACTGGGGATGAAAGGACTCCACCAACATAAAACACGTTAACACGTTATATGAATGTACATAAATGTATATAGAACTCCATGCATGGATTAATTTATAGTCATATACATGTATATATATATCATATATATATATATATATATGCTATGTTTATTGTTATGATTATATACAATATTGTAGTACATAAGCTATATAAGTATATTTCCATTGCAGAATGTATTATCAATAAATAATACAACAATTATTTATGATTTAGTAAACAATTTAATTATTTAATAGTGGCGTAGATTGTTTGTATTTTATATCGCGAAATAAAATCGCCATCTATATTTAATTAATAATGCAAAAAAACCTAGAAATTCTCATATTTTATTTATTTATAAATTATCTAATCTGACAGCATAGCATATTTCATAAATCATAAAATTTATATTTTGTTGGTAAATTAAAGATAATTAATTATCCATATAATTATGTTATACAATACATGATTTATACGTTGTATTATAAGCGTTATATACTTTTTAGTAAAACATAAATTTCGTTCACCCGCTTAATACACATGGTTAACCATATAATATATGGTTAAATGATTATATATGTGTAATGTACTGTATACATTTTAAATATATATATATATATATATATATATATATACATTTAAATATATATATATATATATATATATATATATATGACGCATTATGATGATGGAAGCAGGTATATTGGGCACTGTTACAAATGACATTCCTCTTGTGCACGGCACATATATAATATAAATAAAACACAGTAACCTCAACAAAGAAAAAACTATCGGAACAAAGTGGAAATAATAATAACTAAATATTAAATATAATAATAATATAATGACATTAGATAGAGGATATGTATGACTTGAGACGAGTATTGAAGGAGGTGGTAGAATGTATGGGTGTTATAGATGAAGGGCTGGGTTGTGGGATACCGCTATTAATAACGTTAAAAACGAATAATAAATTTATTATATAAACTTAAATTATGAACGTATATCGCCGAGGTTAGAGCGAGTAAAGACAAGTAAGTACAATATATATGAACGGATGAGGAATATATAACTTTATGGGTAATATAAAGGCGTCGAAGGGATAGTTTTTATAGGGGAACCACTCGTCTACTGAATATATGGGAAACAGTAGAGTAGAGGGCGTGGGTCAGATAAATCACCTAATTTATTGGAGGATGACCAGTTCAGGAGTTAAGCCATTCGAGGTGACTACCATTAATACCAATCATCTCAAGTGTTGATAGCATAGCGAAGAGTGGCAATTGCACAAGAGAGATCAACGAGAACTATTCGACAACATAGTGAAGAATACACTTTGGCATATATATTGTTCAATATTTGAAGGAGGGTTGTCTCAGTTGAGTGACCTTCACGAAATTCACTTGGAAGGACACCCGGGAGGAGTTTAGTGATATAAACCTATTTATTTGAAGGACAACGATTCTTTCAAGCATTTTACTAATTCTAGGAAGTTGCGAGATAGGACGATAATTACATAATATATCAGGGTTATAAAACGTTTTTTTTATGAATACGAGTGACGATAGAACGTTTAAAAGAGGGGGGAGGGGTTCCAACAATTCCATTGGAGAAAAAATATGAGCATATAATATGCAAATAGGGGAAATAGGGAGTAATACTAGCGAGTCTTTTAAAAATATTAATATCAATGGGGTAAGATCGTGAGAAGAAAGTGTATTTTAAAATTAGGTCATACGTATAAGATATCGAGGGAGTAATACAGGTATCGAGGGGGTAGATAGGTTACCGATAGGCTTACTGATTAATTCATACACGGTATGCTGTATTGTTCATAAAGGGAAGTCATGTTTGAGCAGGTAGATACGAATTTATCCGAGAAAAGTTATAGAATTCATTACAGATATATTTTAAAGATTATATGGTATGTATACCCATCTATTGGGTATCGGTATATATATATATATATATATATATATATGTGTGTATTTTAATGGTATAGTTACGCTGTGAAATATACTCACTTTATTAAGTATACTAAAATATAGCTTAAGCTATTCGAGTGGCTTATTATTTGGCTACGTATGTAAATAAGGCAATTTAAAATTATATTTATATATATATATATATATGTATATATATAATATATGTATTTATAAATAAAATACATATAATATTTCGAAATATATTCGATAGTTGATGCAAAGTATTACTATGAAAACAATGCCTTATATGGAGCTATTATGGAGTATAGAAAGAAATGCTCGTCGTACGTTAGGAAACACGACAAAGATGAAATTGATAACAATAATGGAGATTATCACATCCACACTAATAGAATACTTACGGACGGAATGTATGTGTCTGCTGGTGAGAATCCGGGCGTTCAGAATTCGATGGTTATATGTTGTATACTTGTACTACAATCGCATACATGATTGTATAGTTTAAATATATAACTATATATATATATAGTATATATTTTATATAAAATTGTATATATTGTATATAATTTATTACACAGTATACATCGTATTATATATATATATATATATATATATATATAAAGTATTTTGTAGTTATATTTTAGATTATTTAACATGTTTACAATATATTTCTTTATATATACAATTATTTTTCGTTTAGTTTTATGGTAACTTAAATACTACTTAATAATACTAATATTATTATTTATTTATTTAAATAACGTATATTATCGGAAATATTTATAATTTATGCTTTCTACTATATATTTAATTAAATAAAATATATTATATCGTATACGATCAATACGATAATAATAATAATAATAATAATAATAATAATAATAATAATAATAATAATAATAATAATAATAATAATAATAATAATAATAATAATAATAATAATAATAATAATAATAATAATAATAATAATAATAATAATAATAATAATAATAATAATAATAATAATAATAATAATAATAATAATAATAATAATAATAATAATAATAATAATAATAATAATAATAATAATAATAATAATAATAATATTAATAATAATAATAATAATAATAATAATAATAATAATAATATATTATAATAATAATAATAATAATAATAATAATTATAATAATAATAATAATATTAATAATAATAATAATAATAATAATACTTACTTTTACTTTTTTTTTTGGTTTATGGACTGCATCAGTGCGTTAGCAATCGGCCGTCCGTGGGAGGGAATAATTGAGTGAGAAGGAAGGCAAGGGAGAAATAATAAGTCTTAAGGTGGCGTTTAAAGGAGGGAGTTGATGTATTTGTTCGTAGGTGATTGGGCAGGGAGTTCCAGTGGTAAGGGGCAGAGAGGGCAAAGGATCGTATATTGGAAGAGTGGAGTTTTTGTAGATGGGGAGTGGTAAGGATAAAGGTGTTGGAGGAATGGGTCTGGAGTGGAGTGATGGGTGTGTGTAGATGTTGGAGGGAGGCAATGTAGTCAGGGGAGTTGTGGTGAATAGCTTTGTGGATGGTCAGGGAAAGTTTGTACTGTATGAGGTAGGGGACTGGTAGCCAGTGTAGTTGTTTTAGGAGAGGTGTAATGGAGTCAGAAGAACGACGGGGAAGTAAGTGGACGCAGCGAACTATAGCGTTTTGGAGTCGTTGTAGTTTGATGAGTTTATATTCAGGGAGATTAAAGAGTAGGGAGTTGCAATAGTCGAATAAGGGGATGATGTAGGAGGAGGCAATGGTAATAGCGATGGGGAGGGGAATGGAGCGTCGGATTAATCGGAGTCAGTGTAGGTTGTAGTGGATGGATTTGTGCATGTGTATAATATGGGAGTCAAGGGAAAGGGTGGTATCAAGATGGAAGCCAAGGTTTCGGACGTGTTGAGAGTAGGGGAGTGAGGTGTTGTCGAGTGATATGGGGGGTGGTTCAGGGAGAGTGGAGGAGCGTAGGGGTAAGTGGAGAAAAATAACTTCCGTTTTAGTGGGGTTAAGTTTTAGAGAGTTGGAGGTAAGTCAGTGGTGTATGGACTTTATACAGGAGGAGAGTCGGTCAGGGGCATAAGTAGTGGAGTCTGTGCAGTTAAGATATAGTTGGAGGTCGTCGGCGTAAGTATGGAAGGAGATGTCGGTATAGTCAGTGAATATGTCAAACATGGGGAGGAGGTAAATATTGAAGAGGAGTGAGCCGAGGACATAGCCCTGGGGGACATCGTGGGTTATGGAGCGGGAGGGAGAAGAGTGTGTATTAATCCTGACTGAGGAATAGCGGTTGGTAATGTAGGAGGTGAACCAGTTAAGGGCAATGCCGGCGATGCCGATATCGGAGAATCTGTGTAATAGGACATTGTGGTCAAGGGTGTCGAAGCGGAGGACATGTCGAGAAGGACGAGTATGGTGCCACGGTTGTTGTTAAGGCCAGAGAGTAGGTCGGAGGTAATGAGGGTTAGGGCGGATTCAGTAGATTTGTGGGGGAGGTAGGCACTTTGGAAGATGTTGGGGATTTTATTGGTTGTAAGGTATGTAGTAAGTTGGGAGTAGATAACACGTTCAAGGATCTTAGAGTAGATTGAGAGGTTAGAGATGGGTCGGTAGTTAGAGGGTGACATAGAATCAAGGTGGGGCTTATTAAGGGGTGATGACTGCTTTTTTGAAATCGGGAGGGATGGAGCCGGAAGAAAGTGAAACGCAAATGATTTGATGAAGGGGAGTTGCAACAGTGTTAGTTATCTGCTTTAGTATTGGGAGGGGAAGAGGGTCAAGGGATGAAGTTGAGGAGGTAGATTTGAGAAGGGAGATGATTTGATCAAGTGGGGGGAGATTCAAATTTGTCAAGGGAGAAGGGAAAGGTGATGGGAGTGGTGGGAATGACAGGGGTGGGAAGGGTGGAAAGGGTGATGGAAAGTGTATCGTTGAAATATTTGTCAAAGAGGAGTGGTAATTATTCGGGGGTGGTAGTGGGGAGAGGAGCTTTGAGTGAGTGACCAAGTAGTTGGGCAGAGAGTCGGTATATAGATTTACTATCATTGGAAAGTTTGTGCAATTTTAGTGTGATGTGAGTGGCTTTGGCAGTAGTGATGGCTTTACGGTGGATGTTTTTCAGGTTGTTGTAGGAAGTAAGTGAAGTAGGGGAGGGATGTTTTAGGTAGTGTTTTTCAGCTGTGCGCAGAATGCGCTTTTGTTTTAGTAAGGATGAGGTGTACCAGGAGGAGTCAGGACGAGTGATGGTGGTTCTAGTGACGAGAGGGGCATATTTGTCAAGGGTAGTTGAAAGGGATTGATGAAGTTCAGCGGACGTAGTGGTAGGTAGGGAGGAGAGATCAGTAATAAAATCAGGAATGGGGAGGTTGTGTATTTTTCGTGAGGTTCTGGTGGTTAGAGGTCGAGTTGGTTTGGGTGGCTAAGGTTGAGAAGTATTATGAAGTGGTCGGAGAAGGGTGGTCCGATAGTAAGGTTGGTGATGATTTTGTTAGTTTTGGGGGAGATTATGAGGTCAAGGAAATTGCATTGAACATGGGTGGGGGAGGTGACGTGTTGGATAAGGTTGAAAGAGGTAAGTAGATTGTTGAGGGACCGGATCGAGGGTGGGTTAGGGAAGTTAAAATCACCTAATATAATGGTGTTAGGGGATATTATGTGTAAGAAGAGGTGGAATTCATCTAGGAATGGGTCGATCGAGGGAGAGGGAGGACGGTAGAAAAGGGTAGTGTTGAAGGTCCGGGAGAATGGTGAGCTGATGGCGCAGCTAAGGGCTTCAGAGTGGGAGAACGAGTGATAGGAAATATTAGAGATAGTTAGAGAAGATTTGTAAAGTATTCCGGTGCCGCCACCGGGATGGGGAGAGTCGCGAGGGTTGTGAATGAAGCAGTATGGGGGAGTGTTAAGAGCAGCAATGAGAGGAGAATCCAGAGGAGATAGCCAGGTTTCTGTGATGAAGAGGATGTCGAGGTCATAGTCGGTCATGAGGGAAATTAAAGAAGGAATTAAAATATAATAATAATAATAATAATAATAGTAATAATAATAATAATAATAATAATAATAATAATAATAATAATAATAATAATAATAATAATAATAATAATAATAATAATAATAATAATAATAATAATAATAATAATAATAATAATAATAATAATAATAATAATAATAATAATAATAATAATAATAATAATAATAATAATAATAATAATAATAATAATAATAATAATAATAATAATAATAATAATAATAATAATAATAATAATAATAATAATAATAATAATAATAATAATAATAATAATAATAATAATAATAATAATAATAATAATAATAATAATATTAATGATAATAATAATAATAATAATAATGTTTTTTTTAAACTTAAATCCCATATTTTAAAAAATATAATAATAAATAGTATTGAATTAAATTAAATAGTTTACTTGTATTTAAAAATATGTATACCAGGATATCATTTCCAAAAACATAAATTACTAGGAACACAATTGTATACCATTAAATCTAAATTAGTTAAATCTCCGCATAAAATTAAACTAGTTTTTAATAGATTTACTACTATGAATTACACAATCTTATCAATAATGACATTAAATAGTATAGATATACCAATCTACTATATTGATAACACCGTAATAGGTACATGTTATATCATGTGTATATACACATAACGATTTAGGTATATATACAATATACACAAATTGTATACAATTTGATAAATATTTATATTTTGATAAGCACATATTATATTGTTGTAGGGGTGCTATTTTAACGATTAATAATTTATTCATTTGTTTTATAACTAATGATAACACTTTACTTGTAAAGACATATATTACATATGCTCGTCCAAAAGTAGAATTTTCGACGACAGTATGGAACCCTGGTCTGAAAGCTATAGCTTTAGCTATAGCTGTCTATAGACGATATAATCTAACAAGATAGAAAGGGTTCAGCGATTATTTACGAGAAGATTGTTCGGAAGCTGTAGATAATAATATATTAGTTATAGCGAACGTCTTAATTATGACGGAATATAATCAGTAGCTGAAAAATATAATTATGATATATAAATTAATTCATAATATTTATAATATCTATTTAACTAACATACTCAATTCATTAAAGACAAACTCTCGCAATCGTGGCTATGGAATACAATTCGTGGCTATAAAATATCATACAAGTATACATACGAATTACTTAAGGGGGTTCACGGTCTTTAGATTTCAATGTAATTAGATAGGACTTTTTTTTTTTTGATAATTCAAAAACTCAAGAAATAATTAAGATTTTCACATAATTTAAATTGCATAACATTAAGATATATTGTGTTAATTGTTCTATAGGAATTATAAATGATTAGAATAATAGTTTTGAAAATATCAACATTTTTAAAAAATAAAATTTTTTTTAAAATAAAATATTTATTTAAAAAATGTAATTATCAATTATTTATAAACTATACATCTAATCACAAATATTTTCTATAGCTACAATATACATATAATACTAAACATACTTTGAAAATTTGAACAAGTTTAGTCAATTATTCATTGAGAAATAGAAATATTCATAAAAAAACTTATATTCTGAGATAATTGATTTTAAAGATTGACTATATTATTTATCTGCTTTTTGACATTTATTATTATGGTAAAAGTTAGTTTAGCTAATTCTTACAATTTTTATATTATATTTATATAACTTGTATAATTTGTCATGCTTTTGAAATAAATTGCATCTATATAAATTATTATTATTATATATTATAGTTGCATATGAAAGAATAAAAATATACAAAAAATAAATTTTATTATAATTATGATTGATTTTTTTTTATTAGATATTATAAAAGTAATCCACTTCCATAATCCTTTGATGAAATCTGCCTTCTTTGTCTTGCCCGTCTCACTTCCCTAGATTCTGTCACCTGTTTCTTCTTAGAGGCTTTAGAGTGAAAGCCACTCTTGTAGCATCTCTAGCCGCCGCATCTACCAGTAAAATCTATAAAATTGAAATATTGTAAATATTTTATGATATTATATTCCAAAATAAACATATTTATCTGACGTTTTATAAATAATATATGATAATTTTATATAGTTATATAATAGTTATATATTATATATAATATAAAATTAGATTAGCATAAATATAATAAAATCTAATTGCTTTGTTTCAATATTATCAAATTGAAATATTGTAAATATATTATGATATTATATTCCTAAATAAACACATTTATCTGACGTTTAATAAATAATATATGATACTATTATATAGTTATATAATAGTTACATATTATATATAATATAAACCTTGATTGTATCTCGATTACGCCTCGAAAGTTGTCGTTTAGTCAATCGACCCATATCAAATAATAATAATAATGAAATGACACTATCTTATTATTATAGAACAAAGCCAACGGCCAATCACTAGTATTTATAAAATGAAACCAACAGATGGTGCTGAAAAACAGTGTTATAATATATGTAAACCGTAATTTTTGCGCCATTTTTTTAATTATTATTTTATTAGAAATAGGTAGTGTTATAAATTATGTTTTTTTATGCTTTATATATGTTTTTAACATATGATATTTTGACATATCATACATTATACATGTAGTAATCTATTTTAAAAATAAAATGTTGTTTATAAATTTGTTTATTTTAAAGACCGTGAATCCCCTTAAATAATCATATATTAAATGTGTAGAATAATCTTGATTATGAAATATCTATATATGGAATATATAGTCCATTCACAATCATTAACTTTTTCAAATAACGTATTTTCAAAATTAATTTCAAAAATGACCTGTATTTATGAGACTTATAAGTATAGTATGCTAGCTCATATTTATTTAATTTTATTATTATATTCTCGTTGTCATTATATATTATTAATAATAATTATTCAATTTTTAATTATATATTATTATCATATATATATATATACTTATATATATATATATAAATTATTTTCAGATACATTTAATTTGTCGTACTATATTAATTTTTTATAATTATTAATTTTTGTATTTAAGTTTTGTGATCGTTTTTCGTTTTATTTTGTATTATTTATTTATTTGCTTACTATATTATATGAATATAATTCGAAATAAAATTAATACAGTTCAGTGAATCAAATAATTATATTAATAATAATGATAATAATAATATAAATAATACTAATGATATCAACTAATAAATACAGGGAGTAAAAATACCGCGTGTCCCCAATATTGCTAAACCCTATAGGTGTCTTGTTATATTATCTAAACCAATGGTATTATCTAGAATATATGTTTGGTTCATAGAATCTAATTACGAAATTATAGGTTGGTAAATCAATATATACATATATGTATATATATATATATATATATATATATATATATATATATATATATATACAGTATATTATACTACATGTTATTATATATATATATATATAAAGTTTGTATTTATGTAAACTATTTATGTTAACATATTACGATTATAATAAAACATTATATACAAATTGATTATTTATATATATATGTATAAAAGATATATATATATATATATATATATAAATATATATATATATATATTTCTCTAACCATACTTTAATGTAGATAGAGCGCGGCGGGCTCGTACGCCGAGGCCGCAGGCCGAGCTGTCCCCACCTCAACGTTATCAGATAGGAAAATAATTTTTTTAAATTGAGGTGTGATTTTTTTTCAAAATTTTTCAAAATCTCTTTCCCATAAAAGTCTTTTTCCGTCAAAAATCTCAACAAAGTATATACTTAAGCTACATTACTTCCCGAGCCTATAAAAGCATATTTATTTATATTGTTATTTTCACAGTATTGGTTAGGTTGGGTTAAGTTTTAATTTTTGTAGGTTTTTAGCTGCATTACTTCACGAGTGAACTTATAAAATCACATTTATTTATATAGTTATTTTCACAGTTGTGGGTAGTTTGGGTTAAGTTTTAATTTGTGTAGGTTTTTTTAGCTGCATTATAACAAGTATACTTCCCGAGTAAGCCTATACAAGTATATTTTCACAGTTGTGGTTAGGTTGGGTTAAGTTTTAATATTGGTAGGTTTTTTTAGCTGCATTACTTCCCGAGTAAGCCTATACAAGTATATTTTCACAGTTGTGGTTAGGTATGGTTAAGTTTTAATTTTTGTAGGTTTTTTTAGCTGCATTACTTCCCGAGTGATCCCTATAAAAGCATATTTATTTATATTATTATTTTCAAATTTGTGGTTAGGTTGGGTTAAGTTTTAATTTTTGTAGGTTTTTTTTAGCTGCATTACTTTCCGAGTGAGACTATACAAGTATTTTTAACAGTTGTGGTTATGTCGGGTTAAGTTTTAATTTGTGTAGGTTTTTTTTAGCTGCATTACTTCCCGAGTGAGCCTATACAAGTATATTTTCACAGTTGTTGTTAGGTTGGGTTAAGTTTTAATTTTTGTAGGTTTTTTTTAGCTGCATTACTTCCCGAGTGATCCCTATAAAAGCATATTAATACAGTAATAAAGTATATCACCAAGTGAACATTACGATCGAACACGGACGAAGCCGGGCCCCATATATATATATATATTAATATATAACCGAATTTAAATATAAAAATATGGATATATTAATATAATTTAATATTACATATTACATATATATTTATAGAAATATATGATTATAAAAATGTAGTTTATTCAATAAATATATCGAAGTAAATAGATGTACTACTGAATTTATAATAACTATTAAAGTGCATCATTATAAATGTTATAATGAAGACATTTGATATTTTTGATATATGTATGTAATAGTATTAATTTAATAGTAATTAATTTATTTATTAGTAATATATATATTAATATATTAATATATTTCTAACAAATATATATATATATATATATATATATATATATATATTAATTACTATTAAATTAATAGCATTAATAGTATTATATAAACATTTCAAAAATATCAAATATGTTCAGTATTACATTACTAATTGTATTCATATTTACAGCTGCATAAATATGATGTCCTGTTGTTAGAGCGCCATGCTATTTTGTATATTTTTCATATTTAGTAGTATACATTTTCAAATACGCATTTCTATATGAAATATTGATTTCTTAACATTACAAGTTATATTTATTTTAAAGATAATAAAATACTCTTTAAGAATATCTCAAAAGTTTTAAATATAATTCAATAACCTATGATATATATTAAAATCAATATGTTTTTTTTTTATTTGAAAAAAATTAAGGTCAATAAATAATTTGTAATTATTTTATTTAATAAGTGTAATTTTATAATACATATATATTTAATAAGTTATAGTAATTATATTACTTAATAATAACCTATAAGAAATATAGTATTTTATCAATTATTCAATAAGTTATCTACAATATAGTATTTGAATATTTTAACATTTTTGTGTAATTTATATATGATTTACATTTAGCAGTATACATTTCCAAATATAAATTTCTATATGAAATATTGATTTCTTAACATTACAAGTTATGTTTATTTTAAAGATAATAAAATACTGTTTAAGAATATCTAATAATTTTTAAATTTAATTTAATATCCAATGATAGATATTACAATAATGTTGTATTTTTTTAAATAAAAATAAATAAATTACAATATATATTTTATAATTATTAGTAGTTTATTTAAATACTTAATACTATTGAATAAGTAAACTTTTATAAATCAATCATATTTAATAAGATATAGAAATTATATTACTTAATGATAATCTTTTTAAAATATTATATTATATAAAATATTCAATAAGTTATACCTATTATAAAATCGTATCATTTCTTAAAAAAATAAATTACTAAAATTAGTGGAATAATATGTACATGTATATATATAATTATTATTTTATATAGTTTATATACTTAATATGGTATGTTCAATGGAATTATTTATATTATTTAATTTAATTAGTCGTAAATATTCTAATTTTTATGATTTTTTCTGAAATAAACTATTTTACTACTATAAAATATGTATCATAATTAATTGAACAACAAAAAACACTATCAATTATAATTTAGAATATAAGATTTTATTACATACATAATTATAATATGATATGGAAATAAATATATATATATATATATATATATGATAAAAAGAAGTATTTAATAGACGGAAGAGTATAATCTAGAAGATGGTTTTACAATTTACACAAAACAATTATGTAGCATAGGTATCCAGAAAACGCATTTGCTTATAGGTATGATTTCGTTAACACCCCTTTTTGGTGGTCGGTTTTGCATGCACGATCTCGACACGAAAGACGACTCTTTAGAAACTCATGGCACATATTTATACGACAGGCGACCTCTTTTTCTATCCATCCATGAGGAAGGTATCGTTCCTAATATGAAATTATATAGATTTTAAAAAGTGGATAAGCTTGTCTGAAACTGTTTCTAGTTATTTCAGAAAGGTTTTGAGCATGGATAAACATTTATAAATAAAGGGTATACACTTAAATTTGTTGTAATAAATTTGTTGGAATAAATTTCAGATTGATGTTTAATATTGTATTATTAATATTAAGGTACTTATAGATATATAGAAATTATCATTGCGATCATTATTTGAACATTTATGTAAACAATATAAAAATTAGAAATACTTGTTTACATATATATATTTTTTTCTATGATATATCACATTAGAATAGTGTATGCTACATACAGTATGTATTATACTCAATTACATAATGTATATGAATGTATTCAGTTTATATTTATAGACTAATTAGTAATTATAATGTGTCATATATGCATGCATTGACATGGTAACTTTTGAAGGCATGATTTATTTACAAAGTACCAAACACATGGCGCTCAAACTTTTTCGAAACATTTACAATTCCCAAATATTAACAATTAAAAATAATTTAATTAATAAGTTATATATACAATTACTATTATACACTATCTATACATATGATGGATTATGGTCAACATTTTCGCTATTTTAAAAATTTGAAATAATGATTGTATAAATGTATATATGAATGGCATACATGTATAGTATTATAGTATGTTATTATATATTTAATATAATATATTATTATACGATTAATCATGTATCATACTTGTATATCCATACTAATTTTTAATATTAGTATAAATACTACATTTTTACAAATATTAAACGTTATTTTAATTTAAACAATATTTACGACACATTCTCGTGATTGAGATATCTATATGTAATATATTATATATTTATGTAGAGTTACATTATCATAAAATCACTAATTAGAATAATTATAACAATTTTGTCGCCATTCAAATTGCGAAGCTTTTGATCATGTACACACATTTTATATACACATAAATTATTAAAAAGTATGCTACTAACGTTAAGATTTCAGTGATATCTCAGCATCTTCTTATTTCTCTTCCTAATCTTCTTCTTCATCTATCTACGTTTTCTGGTATAATTATGATATCATGTATTTGATTGATAAATAATATATACAATTTTAAATTTTAATTTAATTTTTTATTATAATAAATTAAAACTTAATTTGTATAAATTGATACATAAATAAATTTATTTTATTATGTCATGTTAATTTACATTTTAATGTTATATTTTATTATATTTATTAAATTATAATATACTTACATAAGCTAGTAAACCTCTTCTCAACTTTCAAAATTCATCTAGGATATCTAGGATAGTATGCTAAATAATAGATTGTGTTGATTAGCAACAAACTATATATTAGATTTTATATTATTTTGTTATATATAATATTAATAGTATAATACATTCAATGGTAGGATCTACATATCTTTTATATCGATATATTGAATTATATTATATTTTTCTATTATATTTATTCTCATATATTTAAATTCTACAATTCTAAACAAATATTAATTGCAGTTAATTATTACTCAAATGACTTATCATTGTATTCAAATAATCAATAAATAACTGATAACATTGAATATATACCATATAAATCATTGATTTATTAAAATAATTGAAATTAATTCTATGATATTATCTTTTATTTCAGCTAGTACAATTTTTTTAGCCATTTATAAGGTAATCCTAACATTTCTATATAGTTGAGATTTATATACGAATGAAACTTATTCAACATATATCTTACTTTATTATAAATCCTATATTATAAATGTTATCTAAATCGTTTACGAATAATTCATATATTTTGTTATATTAAATATCAACATTTGTACTATTTAAAACCTGGTGTTAATTGATATCAAAAAAAGTACTTTTTTTTTGTAAATTATAATTTATTTAAGCAAATACGTAGTCGAAATATGTAATTGAAAGTATACATATTAGTTAACGATACATATGTTATAGATATAAACAACGAATAATACGAAATGAAAAAGTAAAGAAATTAAAAGTTTTCAGTTACCTTAACCTTAAACCCAAACCAAACCCAAACCCAACCAATTATAAATGAAAAATAATCGAAAATAGAAATAAATTATATAATAAAAATAAACGAAAAATAATCGAAAATAGAAATAAAATACATTATTTTGTAAGTGGCATCAACATATTCAATTTAATACTTTAAATTTATAGAATTATTCTTATCTTTGCACACTGTATTAGTAATAATAATCTAATACATTATATGTTATATAGTTTAATATGTAAATGATAAATTAAAAATATTATAAAAATAACATGTTAAAAATAAAATAAACCAATACTAGAATGAAACAAACAAATAATGTAATACTTTTAATATGTAATAATAGTACATTATTAATTTTATATTCTTATTGTATAAATTTGAAACATATATATATATATATACAAATAAAAACCATTATTAATAATATAAACCAATAATATTATGAAACAAACAATATAATAATAATCACTAATATAATCTGAAATAATAGTAAATTATTAATATTGTATTTTAATAATATAATACATTTGAAACATATATAGAAGAGATAATGCAATAATTAAGATATCAAATGACATATAAAACGATATACAATTATAAATTTGTGTTGACTAAAAAATAGTTGTTTGCCAAAACAGTTTTGTTTATTTTATTTTTAAAATAAAAACATATACAGATTGTATTATATCATTATTTAATGAATTCCATGTATTAACTGATCTATTATTAATTATATTTTTAATTGTATTATAATAATTATGTATTACATTTAATTTTTACAATTACCTCTAGTTCTATAATTATTCGAAATGGTAAGAATATCAGATATATTTATATGTGTATAATTATTTGAAACTTTAAAAAATGTGGTTAGATCTATTTTTAATCTTATAAGTTCTAGTGATTCTAATTTAAATTTTCAATCTATATTTATATGATTTATAATTAATATTTGATGCATCCTACGAATCTTATAATTACTCATTTAGTAAGTATACTTACTTTATAATCTATGCACTCTTTCAATATGATCTATGAGACTACTAAATTTACTAACCTTTGAAAAAGTTGACCATATTATGGATGTATATTCTAAAATATTCTAAAGGGTCTGCTACTTTCATTTTATTATTTTATTAGATATACCGTATGATTTTAATTTATATAATAGTTTCACATGAGAAACAACACCAAAAGCTTTTGAAAAATCAATATATATATTATATATACACATTTTGTATTATTCAATTCATTATCATTATATATATTTAGTAATATTTATGATATACATATAATCATATTACAATAGGTATTAATATAATATAACATATATAAAATACAATTTAATTTTTTTTTATAAATATACAGAGAAAATACGCGTAAGCCCAGCACATATTGATATATCAAGAAGATTCAATAAAGTTCCAGGAGCATATTGCATTCTAGAAGTAAATTATTAATATATATATAGATATATTCTGTAGATTTTGTTGCTTTTACTACTACTACTACTACTACTACTACTACTACTACTACTACTACTACTACTACTACTACTACTACTACTACTACTACTACTACTACTACTACTACTACTACTACTACTACTACTACTACTACTACTACTACTACTACTACTACTACTACTACTACTACTACTACTACTACTACTACTACTACTACTACTACTACTACTACTACTACTACTACTACTACTACTACTACTACTACTACTACTACTACTACTACTACTACTACTACTACTACTACTACTACTACTACTACTACTACTACTACTACTACTACTACTACTACTACTACTACTACTACTACTACTACTACTACTACTACTACTACTACTACTACTACTACTACTACTACTACTACTACTACTACTACTACTACTACTACTACTACTACTACTACTACTACTACTACTACTACTACTACTACTACTACTACTACTACTACTACTACTACTACTACTACTACTACTACTACTACTACTACTACTACTACTACTACTACTACTACTACTACTACTACTACTACTACTACTACTACTACTACTACTACTACTACTATCAATAAATCAATCAATACGATTTATTTATACACTCAAAGTTAGCATGAAAATGCTCTGGCAAGTGTTAAACGAGAGAAACGAAAAAATATAAACATTATAAACAAAAACAATTTAAATTAATCAGCGCATGGCTAGAATATATTTTTTAACATTACGTTTAAAAGCATCATGATTAGAAATCATACGGATACTTAGAGGAAGTTGATTCCAGTTTAACGGAGCAGAATAAACAAAAGCTCCATTTAGAGTACGCGATAGTCGACATCTGTCAGAGGATAGCAAATATCTATCATCGGTAGAACGGAGGGTTCGAGTCGATATTTTAGGTTTTAACATCTCATTGATGTATAGTGGTTTAGCGGTTAGTAACGACTTATGTACTATACAAAGTAGTCAGTATAATGTTCTTTGTTTCATAGATAGCATTTTGATAGACTTCATCTTCAACGTTATACTAGAGTGATCGGTACGTGGTTGTTTAAAAATCAAACGTACAGATGATCGAATGATTCATGTGAGAGGACGAATTCGGCACTCGGGTAAACCTTGAAGGATAGAGCAGCAGTAGTCAATGGGTGACATTGCTAATGAATTAACAAGTATTCGGCAGAGGTCATTGTTGATATATTTACGAATATTACGTATCATATGTAGCTGGTAATTCGAACGTTGACATATGTTGTTGATTTGCTTCTTAAAGGTTAAGTCATCATCTATTGTAAAACCAAGATATCGTATAGAACTACTTGGTTCTACTATAATACCATTCACAGATATCACCGGGAAATCGTAGTATGTTTCCGGAATGTTGATTAGCTCAGATTTAGAAGCGTTAAGCAGCAGCATATTATTCAATAGCCATGCACGTATAGAATGACGAGACAGAGATGTGTATAAAAGTATATCATCGGCGTAAAGATGATAATGAATTGATGGGTAGGATTTAATTATATTAGTGAGAGGCGCAATATAAATTAAGAATAGAAGTGGGCCTAGAACTGAGCCTTGGGGAACACCCGTAGTTATAAGTTTAGTTATAGAGATGGAAGAGCCGGTTTTCACAGCAAAGGTACGATATTTAAAGAATGATATTAGCCAAGAAAGTGCTATTCCATCAACACCTATGTCACGTAATCTATTAGTTAGAATGTCATGGTCAAGGGTATCAAACGCTGCTGATAGATCTAATAACAAAAGTTGAATAGGAGATTCAGTGTCAAGTGAGTTAAGTATATTGCTGATGACATGATTTAAACACGTTTCAGTGTTATGGTTAGGTCTATAGGCACTTTGAAAAGGGTCAATGATATTATTAATTTCAAGATAGTGTATTAATTGCTTAAAAACTACCTTTTCTAGAATTTTAGATATAGTAGAGAGTTGAGAAATTGGACGGTAGTTACATAGAGAGTTTTTATCAAGATTATTTTTCTTGAGAATAGGTGATATTAGTGCATGTTTAAAGTCAATTGGGACAGTGCCATAACTTAAAGAATTTTTAAATATAGTAGTAAGATATATAGAAAGTGCGGGTGCAATTTTTTTCATAAGAGATAGTGGAATGGAGTCAAGGGGAGAGGAAGATTTAGATGATAGAATGAGTAATTCAATATAGTCAGTAGATGGTGGAGTAAAGGAAGATAATAAAAAGGAAATAGATGGTAGTGTATAAGGTAAAGTGGGTAGTGCAATACAAATAAGATTGTAAATAGTCTGTCTGATTATTTCAATCTTATTTGTGAAAAAAGAAGAAAATTGATTGCATAGATCAGAAGAAATAATATCAGGAAGAATTTTCTCTTTAGTTTTTCCCATAAGGCTGTCGCTCACATTATACAGTAACTTAGCTATATTTCCACAGTTTACTATTTTATTGTGGTAATATGATATTTTGGCCATTTTAATAGATTCTTTGAAGGTAGTTGAGGCTTCAATTAGTGCAATTTTATTGTTTTCCGTTTGGTTTTTGGAAAAACATCTCTCGGCTTTACGCAAGTGTTTTTTGGCTCTTATGTTTTCGGAATTAAACCAATGGTTATTATTTGTGTCAATAATATGTTTAGTTTTTTGTGGCGAATGTGTACTTAACAGGTGGGAGAGGCAGTTATTTAGATTTAGCATAGTGATATCATTTCGATCATTGAGAATAAGTACATGAAGGTCACTCAGAAAGTTAGTAATCGAGATGTTAGCTATATTACGATAATAAATTGTTTTCTTAATGGGTTTAGTAGGCATTGGTTAGTTTACTGTAAAATACACCGCATAGTGATCAGATAATAGATGTTTAGTATCCAAAATAGAGATTATTAATGACGAGTTAATACAAGAGAAAACGAGATCAAGTGTATTTCCTGAAATATGCGTGAAAGAATTTACATGTTGTTGAAGTGAATGAGATTGCATAAGTGATATAAAGTCTATAGAGAGTTTATTTTGTTTGTTTATAGGGATGTTAAAATCACCAAGAAATATTGTATTAGTTAAGGAAGGGAGTGATGAGATAAACTCATTAAGATTATCTAGAAATGTCTGATAGGTAGATGATGGTGGTCGATAAACAAGAAATAATTTAATAGTTAAGCCTCCAGAAATAAGTAATGAGACTAGTATTGTATCACAGTCAATAATATGTACTGGGTTGGAAGATATAAGTTTAATCGTATTTTTAAATAAAATCCCGACACCGCCTCCTATACGATTAATACGAGGTGTATGAATAAGTTGATAGTTTTTGGTATAATAGAAAGTGTAGGGGTGTCAACTGTTAACCAAGTTTCAGTTAGAGCTATAATATCAGTATCAAGGTCAGAAATATTATCAGAAAGAATGAGATTGTTAGCATTTAGAGATCTAATGTTGATAAGTGACATAGTAAGATTGGAACTTAGTCATTTAGTTTGGGTGTTAGATATATTAGTAGTTTTACTAGTAGATGCATTAATATTGTTTACATATGATTTAAAACTGGACGACCAGCTTTCAAAATCCGAAGTAGAGATCTTTAACGAATCACCTTTCCAGTTAACACTGTTAGAGTTTGGTAATAATTGGCGTAATTCATAATCAGAACTTTTATGATTAAAAACCGATTTGCAATTACTAATCAAATTAGCTTTTGTGGCATGGTACACAATTTTTCCACGTCTAATTGTCTCTAAATTAACGTAGTTTCGTACTACTACTACTACTACTACTACTACTACTACTACTACTACTACTACTACTACTACTACTACTACTACTACTACTACTACTACTACTACTACTACTACTACTACTACTACTACTACTACTACTACTACTACTACTACTACTACTACTACTACTACTACTACTACTACTACTACTACTACTACTACTACTACTACTACTACTACTACTACTACTACTACTACTACTACTACTACTACTACTACTACTACTACTACTACTACTACTACTACTACTACTACTACTACTACTACTACTACTACTACTACTACTACTACTACTACTACTACTACTACTACTACTACTACTACTACTACTACTACTACTACTACTACTACTACTACTACTACTACTACTACTACTACTACTACTACTACTACTACTACTACTACTACTACTACTACTACTACTACTACTACTACTACTACTACTACTACTACTACTACTACTACTACTACTACTACTACTACTACTACTACTACTACTACTACTACTACTACTACTACTACTACTACTACTACTACTACTACTACTACTACTACTACTACTACTACTACTACTACTACTACTACTACTACTACTACTACTACTACTACTACTACTACTACTACTACTACTACTACTACTACTACTACTACTACTACTACTACTACTACTACTACTACTACTACTACTACTACTACTACTACTACTACTACTACTACTACTACTACTACTACTACTACTACTACTACTACTACTACTACTACTACTACTACTACTACTACTACTACTACTACTACTACTACTACTACTACTACTACTACTACTACTACTACTACTACTACTACTACTACTACTACTACTACTACTACTACTACTACTACTACTACTACTACTACTACTACTACTACTACTACTACTACTACTACTACTACTACTACTACTACTACTACTACTACTACTACTACTACTACTACTACTACTACTACTACTACTACTACTACTACTACTACTACTACTACTACTACTACTACTACTACTACTACTACTACTACTACTACTACTACTACTACTACTACTACTACTACTACTACTACTACTACTACTACTACTACTACTACTACTACTACTACTACTACTACTACTACTACTACTACTACTACTACTACTACTACTACTACTACTACTACTACTACTACTACTACTAATACTACTAATACTACTACAAGTTGTAGTCTACAACTACCATTATCACTACCATTACCACCACGACCACCATCACCGTCACCACCACCACTACCACCGCCACTACCACCACCACTACCACCACTATCACAACCAATACCACCGCTACCTAATACTACGATATTAAATTGTTAACAGAATAACGAACTAGTAGCACATTTTTCAATTCCCTATGTATATATATGTAAATCTCCGAAATTGGTGACTTATATTAATGTGTATACTAAAAATATATCGTTTTCAATTTCTGAAATTATGGCTTATAAAGGTTGTAAACATTTAAATATACGTTGACTTATATATATATATTTACAAAATATTAAATGTGGAAGAATTGGTAAATATTTTATTTATTCTGGAATTATGCCAAATATAACGTTATTATTATTATTATTATTATTATTATTATTATTATTATTATTATTATTATTATTATTATTATTATTATTATTATTATTATTATTATTATTATTATTATTATTATTATTATTATTATTATTATTATTATTATTATTATTATTATTATTATTATTATTATTATTATTATTATTATTATTATTATTATTATTATTATTATTATTATTATTATTATTATTATTATTATTATTATTATTATTATTATTATTATTATTATTATTATTATTATTATTATTATTATTATTATTATTATTATTATTATTATTATTATTATTATTATTATTATTATTATTATTATTATTATTATTATTATTATTATTATTATTATTATTATTATTATTATTATTATTATTATTATTATTATTATTATTATTATTATTATTATTATTATTATTATTATTATTATTATTATTATTATTATTATTATTATTATTATTATTATTATTATTATTATTATTATTATTATTGAATTGAATTGAATTGAATTGAATTTTATTAATGATAATTCATAAATATAAATATTAAAGTATACAGTAAACATTTAAACTAACAATAGGAAATAAGTAAGTTAATTAAATTAATATATATAAAATAAATATCAAACGTTCGCAATACATAAGATTAAGATAGAATTAGATAATATTAACATGATATATCTTACATAAAATATTGAATTTACGAATTACATGGAACGGTTACATGCTATAGCATGTATATAAGCATATATATAAGATAATAATAAAAATGAAAATAAATTAAGTAATAGATCGCATAATAGATAAGTATCTATTAAAATTAATTTTATTTATACGAGATTTGAAACAGTTCAAGGATGGAGAATGAATTGTTTCATAATCAAGATTATTCCATATATTTATTATACGGTTATTTAGATAGTTCATATGTACATTTGTTCGTGACTTACAAGCCAGGAGTTTTAAGACATGGCCACGTGTTCTAGAATTTTTCTTGGTAAAATATAATATTTCAGAGTAGTCAACCTTGCATAGGTTATTAACTAGCTTGAATGTCATAATCAGGTCATTGTGAATACGCCGTAGTTCGAGAGATTTTAGTCCAAGGTAATTTAGTCGTTCATTATAATTAGTATATGTTAGTCCACAAGTACCAGATAGCCTCCTTGTGAATAATCTTTGAACACTTTCGAGCTTGTCGGTTAGTCCATTGTAACGTATTGCTTTAAGACCAGGATTCCAAACAGTTGTGGCAAATTCTAATTTTGGCCGAGCATATGTAATATAAGCTTTTAAAAGCATTGTAACATCTCTAGTTATAAAGCATCTAAATAAATTATTAATAGTCATTAGAGCACCTCTACAACACTATATTACATGCTTATCAAAATACAAATAATTATCAAATATTATACCTAGATCTTTATTTGAAATACAGTTATTAATAAGTTTGTTTTCTATATAATATGTTGGTACTAGAATGCTATTTAATGACATTAGATTGGTTTTATTTGGTGCTATATCAAGTTGCCAGTTTTTGCTCCATGATAGAAATGAGTTAATTGCTAATTGCATCAGTTTTCTATCCGATAGGTTATTAGATTGTAGATGTATTTTAGTGTCATCTGCAAATAAATCTATTTTAATTTTATCAGAGAATATATTAGTTATATCATTAATAACAATTATTAAAAGTAAAGGTCCAATAACTGAACCTTGGGGCACACCTACATTTTACAATTTTGAATTTGGAATACGAGTGATTTATTTTTACAGATTGTTTCCTATTGGTTAGGAAACATTCGATCCATTTTAATATATTTCCAGCTATACCTATATCTTTTAATTTTATTAATAGTTTTATATGTGATACTTTATCAAACGCTTTTTTGAAATAAAAATAAACAATATCAATATATTTGTTATTATTTATGGCAGAGGTCCATTTATTTAGGCACGCCAATAATTGTAACTCTACTGACTTACCACTCATAAAACCAAATTGATGTTTTGATAAAAGTGAGTTTTTCAGTAGAAATAATTTAATGTGTTTTGTAATTAATCGTTCAAATACTCTTGATATAATACTAGTTATTGAAATTGGTCTATAATTTTCTCTTCTAGAGGGATCACCTTTCTTAAAAATCGGTGTTATAAAACTATATTTCCATTTTATAGGACATGAACCATTTTCAATAGATTTGTTAAATATTATAGATAATGGTAATGCTAAATCATATGAGAATTTTTGTAAAATATAAGATAGTATTTCATCTGGCGGAATTGTACATGATTTAGAAAGTTTACATAAGCATATTTTAACCATTTATCTAGTGAATATAATATCATTTATAGTATTTTCTGTTTTAGTGTATGCTCTGGAATTATACCATTATCATTTGTAAATACTGATGTGAATTGATCATTCAATAGTACAGATTTATCATAATCAAGTGACGCATATGAATTATCATCTTTAATTAATGGAGATATTCCATTGTGAAATGATAATCTCGAATTAACATACTTATAGAACAAAGATTTATTATTAGAATTAATAACCTTGTACTCTCTCTGCAAGACATAATTTTAAATATTAGAATGTATAAGTGATTGTGAGTCTCTCCATTTATTATTATGAATAGTTGACTTATTCCTATTTTTGAAATTTCTTAAACATTTTGATTGAACAGAGTGTATATATTTGGGGTATTTATGTGCATTGGTAGACAATTTTGACATTGGAACAGTTTTACTAAATATATCTAACATAGTTGAGTAAAAAATATTTATAGTTTCATCGATATCTTTACCATATGATAATATATTTTCCCATTGTGTATTTTTTAATAATGAATACATTAAAATAAAATTTGCTTTTTTAAAATTTGGTAGTATTGGGTTTACGGAATGTGTGGACATGGATAAAATATTGAAAGAAAAAGAAAAGTGATCGCTAATATGTTTATTTATACCAAATTTGGGTTCTTTGGAAATATTAGATAATAAAAGTGAATCATTGGTAAAAAGTAAGTCGAGTATATTATTTAGTCTAGTTGGAAAAGTTATATATTGTAAAAGAGAATTTTCTGTGATGCATTCAATAAACTTATTATAACTCATTGGGTAGTTTGGACAAGATACAGTATCCCAATTAATTAAGGGTAAATTAAAGTCTCCTAATAATATACTAGGATAGTGAATATTACATAAATATGATATTAAATCACATATTCCCTGGTGATTAGCTATATCTGTTGATGGTGGTCTATAAATACAAATTATTCTTGTTTTTTGTGTGTTACTAAAATCAATATCTAAACATATGTATTCTATATTAAGATGCGTAGAATAAAATATTCTAATAGGGTTTAAATAATTTTTACAGATTATAAGTACACCTCCTGCATGAATATTTCTGTCTAGTCTAAATAATGTGTACCCTTTGCTATTGAAAAGCAAAAGTGCACTAATATCACTTAAATTTAAATAAGTTTCGACCAAGCAGATCAAAGAATATTTATCACACGTTAATAACATTTCTAAGTAAGCTAATTTATTCCTAATACTATTACAGTTAGAGAAATATACTCGGTTTTTATATGTCAAATGATTATTATTATTACCTTCATTATGTCATTCATTTTTAGTATGTGTACTTTTAGCACCTATATTAATATTTGAATACTTAGATTGTGTTGTAAAAGATTTTTGATAATCACTAAAAGAATCTGCCCAGTTTGAAAAATCTTTTTCAGATACTATATTGCGCCAGTCTATTTTATTATTTTTTAATTCGTGAATTTCATATTTAAATGAGTAATTATTAAAAACATATTTAAGTGTGGTATTTGATTTTATAAGATTTGCCTTAATTGCATGTCTTAACACTTTTTTCTTCTCTAATTCAGAACTAGGTAAAGATATCCTAATAAATACATCATTAAATATTCGAGATTCTTTAATTTTCATTTTAGAATTCAAAATTTTATTTTTATTTAAACTAGTATCAAACTGTAATATTATTTTAGATGAATTAAAATTAAATCTCGGAATTATATTATCTAGTGATATATTAAATATGTCTGATATATAATTAGAAAAAATAGAAAGATATTCTGAGTCCTCCTTACAATCAGATATTTCAGGAATATTTTCGAACACTAAGGAAAGGTCATCATTCGATTTAATTATGTTAACTTGTGAATTTATTGATTCTATTGAACTATTGATTTTATTTAAATTTTTAAGATTATCTGATAATACACTAGCATAGGATTTACTTGGGGATATTGACAATAGTTTATATATTTTAAGTGTTAAATCGTTAATAGACTTAATTGTAGACAGATTATTTGATTGTATGCATGATTTTAAATCAAACAATTGCGAGGTATTATTACTATTTTGCAAATTGACATCAATACTTGATGGTAGTTTATGTAAACATGTTGTACATTTGAAGGTAAAATGAGGTGAAGATAGTATTTCTTTTGCATATTTAGGTGGGTTAGAGTTTGTCCAATGGCTAGAAAGTACTTTTGCCTTATATAGACACATATAGTGTATCTGTAGCCCACAATCACATCTAACATAATCGTCATCACAATCACCCTTGCAGGTGTCGCACTTAGTTATCATAGTTAATCAAATGATGTAATTCAATTATATCTGAGAAACAATAGAATATATTATAAATTTATTTACGGTTTATTATTATATATAGATATGGTAATTAAGAATTAATAAAAAATATATATATATAAATATATACTGTATTCGTATATATATACAAATTATATAGTACAAGAGTATATAATTATTACATATGCATTAATATATATAAACTAATGTGTATAATCTATTTTATATCTTCAAAGCATTATAATAGAGTGTGTATCAGTACCATCTGAATAGCAACAACTAGATGAATATAACATGAAATGCAATATTATGATATTCCAAAGCACTTTGGGTTTTGATATTACTTACTAATTTAGTAAATGATAGTTGTAATAGTAATATAACTAAATTAACGCATATATACATATATATATATATAATATTATATATTTAGTAATATCAATACAAATTTGAATAATTAAAGTGATAGATGGTTATAATACCATATCGAGAAAACCAGAAGTAGATCTCCGTTAAGCTGAACAAGTTTGAGGTGCACCGTCTTTATATCTTGATATATGCAATAATATTCTCAAAAATACAAGTGAAATATATCCAAATATATATATATATATATATATATAAACGTATTAGTGAATATACACTGTATGCATGTAATTAATATTTGTTTGAAATGACCAATTCTTGGAAATCTATAAATAGATTTGTATGGCTTTTTTTTATTGCTTTTTTTAAAATAATAATAATAATGCAATTATAAATATATAAACTGTATTTAAACAATTTTACAGTATATTAATAAAAACCAGTTAGTAATTTAGATCAAGATAATATTTAGATAATCAATTATTTAAAAATAATTACTTAAACAATTAACTCTATATATAAAATAACTGATTAAAGGAAATAAATAAATTAGTTTGTTTGTAGGAAATATGTAAACAGGAAGAAGGATATTATTATTATTATTATTATTATTATTATTATTATTATTATTATTATTATTATTATTATTATTATTATTATTATTATTATTATTATTATTATTATTATTATTATTATTATTATTATTATTATTATTATTATTATTATTATTATTATTATTATTATTATTATTATTATTATTATTATTATTATTATTATTATTATTATTATTATTATTATTATTATTATTATTATTATTATTATTATTATATATATGACACTTATTAAGATTTATATTTAATAAATTTATTTTTTCATACAGTTACTTATTGATATAATGTTGTCTTTGTTTGACTGAGACAACGTATATAGCAGTTATTCAGTATTTAATTAGTAATTAAATATAAAATATTGTATATATTTTAATTGCTTTAATTTTGTAATGTATTATTTGTTTATTTAAAGGACGATTGTTTTCGTTATAGTGTAAAGTTTCATAAGAGGGTGATTTAATACAGAGTTAATGTTTCGTATATGTTAATATTATCATCACATTCTGCAATGTCACCGATTGTTGTATTATAAGTTAAGGGGATTCACGGTCTTTAAAATTAAAATTTAAAAAAAAGTTTATTTAAAAAATAGATTACTACATGTATAATGTATGATATGTCAAAATATCATATGTTAATAACATATATATATAGCATAAAATACATAATTTAATAACACTACCAATTTCTAATAAAATAATGATTTACAAAAATGGCGCAAAAATGAGTGTTTACATATATTATAACACTGTTTTTCAATAATTTATATAGATGCAATTTATGTCGAAATCATGACAAATTATAAAAGTTATATAAATATAATATAAAAATTGTAAGAATTAGTTAAAATAACTGTTACCATAATAATAAAAGTCAAAAAGCAGATAAATAATATAGTCAATATTTAACATCAATTATCTCAGAATATTTGTTATTTTTGTTGAAAATTGCTATTTCTCAGTGAATAACTAAACTTAGTAATTTTTTTACAGTATGTCTAGTATTATATGTATATGTAGCCATAGAAAATATGTGTGATTAGATATAGAGTTGATAAATAATTGATAATTAAATTTAAAAAATAAATATTTCATTTTGATTATTTGTTACTTTTAAAATACTGATATTTTCAAAACTAATATTATAATCAGTTAACAATTCTAAAGAACAATTAACACAATATACCTTAATGTTAAGCAATTTAAATTATGTGAACATCTTAATTATTTTGTGAGATTTTGAATTTTCAAAAAAAAAATCCTATCTTGAAATCTAATGACGGTGAACCCCTTAAACTTGGTAATATTGATAATATAACGTGCGTTAGTTCAGTTGGGAAAGTATATTGCGTGTAGCTAGATGTGAAGTCGAGCGTAACGGCAATATACGTTACTAGCAGTAACTTACTGAATCAGTTCTGATTGGTCAGGCCGATGTATAGTCAGACCAGTATACATACATATATACATATATATATATATATATATATATATATATATATATATATATATATATATATATATATATGTATATATATATATACGTATAATTTTAATATACTATTTAATATATTGTATAATTATTCAAACTAAAGGAGAGCCAAAAGATATGCCCACCATAAATAGAGAAGTCACAACACCTACACCTATAGGTTTTAAACTCGCATAGAATATATCATTATTTGATTGCATTATTATAAAGTAATACTATACACAATACAATTATTCGTATATATTGTTAATCTATTATTGTTATATATATCGTATACTTATTGTAATATACTATTTGATATATTGTATAACTATTTAAATTAAAGTAGATACAACAAAAACTAGCAGAGTTACAACACACTATAATAATAGGGATACTCCACCTTCTGTTGAAGGTTTTAAACTCGCTTAGATTATATAATTATTTGATTTAATTATTATAAATGAACATTATTCACAATAATATCATTCGTATATATATTTAACATATTATTTATATATCTATAAATATATATATAGGTGTGTGTGTTGGAAATAATTTTGCTAAGGATTTTAATTCTAACTATGGTTGTAATTCAAATTTACACTATTTAACATTATTACATAACACCATTACTTTTTATCTTACACCAGTTACAAATTCCGAAATATTTAATATAATAATTCATACAAACAATAAAAATAGTACAGATATTTATATTATAAATATGAGCTTAATAAAACAATTTAATACAGAATTAAGTCATATATTATGTTCTCTATTTAATAAATCATTCAGTGAAGGAGTGTTTCCTGATTGTTTTAACATTTCTGAGATAATTCCTTTACATAAAAAGGTTAATACAAATATATTAGATAAATTCAGGCAAATATCTCTTCTCCCTCAATTCTCAAAAATGTATTAAAAGTTATTTTTTTAAATACTTATTTGATTCATTAATAAATATATAATTTTGAATGACAATTAATTTGGGTTCAGACAAAATTATTCAACAGAAGATGCATTACATCACTTATCAGAAACAGTATGTGATGAATTAGAAAATACTAATAATTGTATACATTTTATCAATTGATTTAAAAAAAAGCCTTTAATACTTTAGATCATAATATATTGATAAATAAATTAGATAATATTGGTATTAGAGATTTAATTAAAATTCTATCATCTAGTTATTTATCAAACAGATCACAATATGTAAAACTAAATGGGGCTGTTTTAAATATGGAACACATATCATTTGGTGTTCCACAAGGTTCAGTTTAGGGCCATTACTTTTTCTAATATAAATTAATGATATGCCTAATATACTAAAATATTCTAAACCCATAATTTTTGCAAATGATACACATTTAATATTCAGTAGTATTCTTTTGATATTCTGCAAACTAATCTACAATATGACCTTTATAATTTAACTCACTGGCTATTTAGTAATAAATTAACATTAAATATAAAAAAAACCAAAGTTATGCTCTATAATATTCGAAATTCTAAATCTAAAAAGAAACTATAATTAAAAGTTTATAATGTAATGATAGAGCAGGTAAATCAGTTATCATTCCTTAAGTAGTTATTAATTAATATATGAATATAGTTATAACTATTAATAATACATTTCCAATTACATATTAAGTATTAATTAAGTAGTAGATTTATATTTTATATAACTCTAAATTATATATATATATATTTATATATATATATATATATATATATATATATATATATATATATATATATATATATAGGTATCTCTATATCTGTGATCGCATGCCACCTAACTAGCATTATATATATATTTATATATATATCTATATATATATATATATATATATACTATCTTTGGTATAATAAGTAATGATAAATGTAACTGGAATTGTCATATAAATTATATCAGAGCAAAACTAAGTAGATCCAATGCTATTATAAATAAAATAAAACATTAACTACCTTTAAAAAATCGTATACAAATATATCATAGTATTTTTGAAAGTCATCAAAATTATTGTTCATCTATTTGGGGTAGTAATTTGTTGAGTAATATTCAACCAATTATTATATTGCAAAATAGGGTAATTACAATTTTTTTTTCTTTTAATCTAGATATAGATACAATTTATTAAAATGCAATCTCTTAAAATTTCAAGATATTATAAAGATTAATATCTTAAAATATATAAATAGATACATGACCAAATCTTAGCCTATAATTTTACAATATCTTTTTACACAAAATTCAAATATTTATAATCCTTTAATATGTTATGTATTTATTTCATTTTATTTTATTTTAAAATATTTTATTGACTACAAAATCACGTGGTGGTTATGGGCGTCATGAGAAGGAAACAAAAATAAAATAAATAAAGTACAATAAAAATAATGGAAAAGGGAGGGTAGGTTACAATGTTAATAGGTGCGTGGAGAGTTTACATTTAAATAGTGACAAGGATTTCAAACACCTAATGTCATATGGTAGAGAATTCCAGTATTTTGGAGCTACCACAGAGAAAGCAGATTCAGAGTGAGCAGAGATAGTCGAGCGTTGCACAATTTTCATCGTGTGACATTTCCTGCTAGCTCGACTAAGGGTATGCATACTGATCAAGTCAGCTAGGTACTCGGGAGATCTAAGATGTATCACCTTATGGGTGATGCATAGTAGTCTGTACCTGCAGAGATATCTAAACTTAAGCCAGCCGAGTGATCGCATTAGAGTCGATATTGATACTATTGAAGAGAACTTCAGTTTATATAGGGTGCGTATAGCACGTCGTTGTATCTTCTCAAGTTTAAGCATAAGCTTTAGGGGTAGATTGCATAGAAGTGAGCAGCAGTATATGAGTCTACTGAAGACTAGCGAGTGTATTAGACTTTTAGTCATTGAAAAAGTCAATTTATTACGTGATTTTCTAATATTGTAAAGAAAATAGTTGGCATTGCGAATCATTATAGATATGTGGTCAGAGTAATCTAGGTGGGAGTTGATGGTGAAACCAAGAGTTGTTATGGATTGTGATGTAGGGAGGGCTAGTAGAAAGGGGTGGGTGATGATTAGGGGGTAGGTAGGTCTGGAGATAATTATGGTGTAAGTTTTGGTCATGTTAAGTGATAGGGAATTATGGGAGAACCAGTCAGTAAGTTCTGTGAGGCAGTTAAAAATAGACAGTTGAATTGAGTTGGAGTCACAGGAAATGGGAAAAGAAGTATAAATTTGTAGATCATCTGCAAAGAGATGGTAGTCGATGTAAGGATATTTACGAAATATGGATTGTATGGGTAAAATATAAATAATAAAAAGTAAAGGACCAAGCACGGAGCCTTGTGGAACACCATGAGTGCTGATAAACGGGGTAGAGAAGGATGAGTTAATTTTAACTGAAGAGGACCTTAAGGAAAAGAATGACATAAACCAGCTGTGTACTTTACCATGAATACCGATTTCATTGAGTCGTAAAGAAAGAATGTCATGGTTTAGAGTGTCAAAGGCACTGGTCAGGTCAAGTAACACAAGGTAGCACGGGGCTTTGTTGTCAAGGGATATTAGTAGATCATTAATGATAAGATTCAGTGCTGATTCAGTGCTCCGATGGGGTAAGTAAGCACTTTGAAACTTATCAATAATTTAATTGGTAGTGATATAGTGAATAAGTTGAGCAGATACAATTCGCTCTAAGGTCTTATAGATTGATGAAAGCTGGGAGATGGGTCGATAGCTCGACAGGTTCGAGTGGCTAAGGGTAGTTTTTTTTATAATTGGGGTGATATATGAGTGTTTCATAGACTTTGGTACGATCGATGTAATAAGGGACGCATGAATGATCATTGTTATGGGTTCAATTAGCAATGGCGAAAGGGTACGAAGTAAAGTAAGGGGAATAGGGTCGAGTGGGGAATTGGATTTTAGGGATGCCATTAGAGAGAGCACATATGGACGAGTAGGGAGAGTGAAGGAGGACTAGTGATTATGGGAAGCTAGTGAATATGAGTTGAGAGTGAGGATATCAACATCCACATTGGGGAGAGCAGCTATGATGTTCGATACTTTATTCTGGAAGAAATTAGCAAAGGAGGAGCAGAGGACTGTATCCGGTTGGTCAGGAAGGTGCCTGGGTTTTGATTTACCAAGGCATTTGTAGTGAATAGTGTTGTCACAGCCATCACACGAAATGGCATCATCAGGAGTCATCATTGCACTTCAGACAGGACATTGTAGCCATGAGATGGAGCAGGAAACACGTTGGCGAGATCTAACAATCGATGCCGCAACAGGAGCAGTCGTGATTTAGAAACCGGTTTGAGGAAGGCCAGTCAGATGACGCAGCACGTGATGGTAGAATCAGCCGTTCAGGTAGCTGTATGGGTATAGATAGACAGGCGAGTATCCGCGTTCTATAGTAATAAAGGAGGTAGTAACTAACCGAGTATGGTAGGTTGGTAGTCGGCTGACTACCTTGAAGAATACTGCAGTGGGAGGTCCACTGAGTTCGATTAGCCAGCCAGTAATCGGATTAATCGTTTAATAATATATACAGGGGTCTGTATTTAAATTTACAATAACAATATATACATATATGTATAATCTACAAATACAAGTAGTAGACAGTTTTTTTTACTAAAAACCCATATTAGTAGTACATATGAGTGTATATCAGTATATTAAATTAGTGCACATAACATAAAAATATATAAATACTTTAATATAATAAATAAATTATTAGAAAATAAATCAAATAAATATGTTATGTAATAATGAATATAAGATTTAAAATTAACAAAATAAAAAATAAAAATAAGTAATAAATAAAAATAGATATATATGCAATTATGAATTGAATGAAATGTACAAGTAATTTAACTTAATTAAAAAATTAATATTTTAATTCAGTTTAAAACTAGGTCTATTTGTACATTTGATTTACACTAAAATTTACACATATAATAAATATTAGTTGGTAATTTATTTAATTAATATCTAATAAAGTATATAAAATATAATTTAATAAATAAATTAACGCATATATATACACATATATATATTTAATGAATATAATAAAATTACATAGAATCAATATACTCAAAATAAATATAAATATATATAAATATCAAAATAATATTTATATGTAAAAAAAAAAAATAAAATAAAATAATCTAATAAATGACTTAGCTTATAAACACGTCTGTATGGCATGAAGGTTTATTTAAGAATGATTATTTGTGTTATATGTGTCTTCTTTTAATATACATAATGTATAATGTATAATACATTTATATATTTCTTATTTATATATACTTTTATTATTTATTATATTTTATTTTTTATTTAACTGAAAATGATGACATCTCCTTGATAACATTGTTCAAGTGTATACTTACTTATTATTCATCACGATTTTTTATTTTATTATTTTATTATTGTAGTGATGTTATCAATATGAATGGGAAAATACCTAGTCAAGCTTTGATTTTGTGTTTTCCTGAGTGTTTACAATCTATCCGATTATAATATCGTATACTTTTAATATATATATATTATTTAATATTATTATATAATAGTATACTATTTAATATATGTTATAATAATTTAAATTTAAGGAGATCCATCAACTACTGGCATAGGTAAAACACAATATAAAAGTAGTGGTATCCCACCTTCTGTTACAGGTTACATACTCGCATAGCTTATGTGTATATTTGATTTAATTATTATACATTATCCACAATAAAATCATTCGTATATATTTGTAACCTATTATATATATATATATATATATATATATTACAATCATCATAATATACATACTTGACAATCTATAGGCAGTGATAGTAATATCATCAATATCAATTCTAACGATACATCTGGTATGGTATTATTTAATATATATAATATATATATATATATATATATATATAACTATTTTATAACTATTGGAATTTAAGTAGATCCAAACATGTAAATGATGTACTTAATTACTATTTTTTTTATTTGTGTATACATGTATATATAAATAAACTATTACATAACATTTATATAAATATATATATATATATATAATATTGTAATATTATATTATTTAAATTTATAATAATATAATATACTGTTATATTTGATATATAGGTCAAGATGGAGTAAATGACACTCCAAATAATTGGTGGATTTATGTATGTATTTCCATATTGATTCTAATTTTAGCATATATTGTGTAAGTATATAATAAATATATATATATATATATATATATATATATATATATATATTTCCTTGCAGGAATAAAATTATAATAAGATAATAATAATACGGTAACCATTTAATCATAATACGTTGAATATAACATGAGACCGAAATAATAAGTTGGATGGTTTAATGATTAGAGGTAGAGAGAAAAGAATAAGTAAGTTTATAAATATTTTGTGGGATCTAATAGAACGAATAGTAGGAGGGAGGCAATTTCATAGGGTGGGACCAGAATTTTTAAAAGCAATAGAAGTTAGTGAAGTTTAACTAGAGTTATGGGAGATGAGTAGAGGAATATCTTGGTAACGAAGAAGAGGAAATATTGTACGTGTTTTAATTATATCAGAGATATAGCTACAGGTAAAACGAATATATTGATTTATGGATTATAGATATCACACGTAATTTATACTCAGGGTGAAGGGTATCCACATATGAGATGATTTATGAGATGTTGAGGTAGAATGATGCAGTGGTGTTATGTAGTAGGTAACTAGTAGGTAACTAGTAGTAACCTAAGTAGTATACTACCTATAGGTATCGAGGAACGGATATTCCGATTTAGTGGAGCATTATCTTTATCTAAAGTTGATTCAGTAGGGAAGAACAGTAATCGGTCGGTAAAGAGAATTTATTAGAGTTTTAGTAAAGTTTCTGGAAATTGAGGACAGTATTTGTTAATTCTGAAGAGATGAAAGATTGAAGATTTTGTAATGGATGTTATGTAATTCTTAAATGATAATTTGTCATAAAATGCCAATCCTAGGTTGTTGGAGAAATAATCATGTTGTTTAGAGTAAAGTTTGGAATTATATATAATATATAAGTTTTTATATTTTAATTAATTACTAAATATGAATGTCAATTATATACCAACTGGTTTATTTATATAACTTGACAGTACTAATACAGAATATTTTAGTATTTTTAGTATTTTAATATGAAGTTTCTACGCTATTCATTCTTTTTGAAAATAAATTTAAATTCTTCTACAAATTAAATATACTTATTAAATATATAATTATTAATAAATATAAACACAATACAAATGTAAAACCATTATACTATTAACTATAACGCATTTATACAAAACCATTATTAGTATGCAATATATTGGTGTGTGTAATAACACGAAACAACCGAATTCAATATTCATATCAACTATGTCTTTCGATGATACAGGTATTCTATTATATATTTGTATACATATATATATATATATATATATATATATATATATATATATATATATATATATATATATATATATATATATATATAATATATATATATATATATAAATTATATAAAAAAATATTTGTACAGAAACTAAAGAAAAGAGAATGAATGAACGTAGACGCGATAATGGATTGAGCACAAGTAGTGTTATGTAGAATGTTGAGTATGATTAAATAAAATAAAATTATAAGTCATAATAAATAATGTTTAATATAAATATATATATAATAATAATAATAATAACATTATATTTGACATAAAGCATGTGTGAATGAAAAAGCATGGCTTTTCAAGTATTTCACCCATTACGATAATAAGGAAAACCATTTAAATAACTAACAGCAATACACGAATTTAATAAATGATACAAAATTAATAAAGTAAAAATAAAATAAGAATTGTTTAAATGTATTTTTGAAAATTTCTGTTAAATATTCAAAATAAACAAGTATACAAATAAAATTTATATTTGCATAAATACTGTGGACATTCATATTTAGTACTGTAATACTTGAATAGTTAGTTACCAAGACTTACCATTGAAACAATAATAGTATTGTATGCGTGGTATTGTAAGCATATGTTTTCCAGCAAAAACTAAGAATATTCATATAAACCAATATATTTCAAATTAAATAGTTAATTTTATCATCCAATATCAAACATGCCAACACTTTGGAACGAATCGTCTCGAAACAACTAACTTCTGATTTAATATCACACAAAATGCCTAACATCTTCTATAGCGCATATATTCCTTGCACATCACCAGAAAGCGCAATAGCGAAGTTATACAGCGATATGCTCACTAATATTGATAATAAAAATGGCACAATACTCGCACTACTTGATCTCTCATCTGCGTTTGACACTATTGACCACACGATTCTTACACACCGTCTTACATCTATAGGTATCACTTGTACTGCACATAAATGGCTATCCTCATTCATAACCAACCGAATTTCCTCAGTTGTAGTTCACTCAACCCGTTCATCTCCTCGTCTTGTAGCACACGGTGTTCCCCAAGGCTCAGTCCTTGGACCAATACTCTTTAACATTTACATAATTCCCCATCTCCACCTTATCTCAATTATCCAGTTAGCTTCCATACATATGCGGAAGACATTCAACTTTATGTAAACTGTACAGAAAATGAAAATGTTGCACTGATATCATTTCCTTTACTATTATTACCATTCATAACTGGCTCGCAATAAACTCCATCATCTTTAATCCAATTAAAACCGAGGCTATATTCCTTCACCTAACACTCCGAAATAAAACTTTACCAACTCCCTCTCAAATCAATATTAATGGAAAGCTCATCATGATCTCAACGCATGTCAAAAATATTGGTGTTATATTTGAGAATACTTTTAATTTGTATAGACAACTGTCCCATATAAAAAAACTACTAAACAACCAACTACATTCACTACACCTTATTCGTATTTCAATATCAATATCCACCTCTACTAGTATAGCTTCTGCCTACATCCTACCTCTATTCGACTACTTCAATGTTATCTTTTACAATACCCCCTCATCGTATATTACTAAACTCTAAATTCTTCAAAAATATATAGATAAATGTATATTTAACATACCAAAATACTCCTATACTCATATATCTCCATTCCTATTTAAACTCCACTGGCTACCTGTACGCCATAAAATCATCTACTACTGGCTCATAAAGCAATCCACCATGGTTCTCCTGACTACATCCCAATAGCCGTACCCTAATTAGGGTACAATTTGAATAAATAAGATCAGTACCATAAAAATGATCAAACTCTACTCTAAATAATAGTAACTGGTTGTACCCTAAAAACAAATAAATATATGATACCGTGTACCCTAATGCAATTGTATGATATTTACCGTAATTGAATTGCATGATATGTAAATATAATAGTCACGTACCCTAATACTTAACATATATGTACCCTAATACATATGTATACTATAACCTAGTGTGTTTAAAAGTCGTGTACCCTATTTAGGGTACATGGAAAATGTTGGTGATATTTTAACTATCTTTACCCTATAAATTAAATTCGATGTACCATAATTTTTTACAGAGCATACTCCTGAAACACTCTCCCTACATTCATACGTACTACACCATCAACTCCAAGCTTCAATAAACTATTGAAAACCCTTTTATTTAATCTGAAATATTAACATCAAATATATATGGATGGCAGTTTACTTTATAAGCACATATCGCAGTCCGAAAACCGCACAAATGTAAAATGTCTGTATGTAATAATTATTAAAATATCAAAAGTGTGCTAATTAATATATACAAATTATAAAATACTAAAATAATAATAAAAAAAATCCTCAAAATCTAAATCATCATTTATTAAAATGTACATAAAAGATAACCATAACAATAAAATAGATACAAATATATATAAAAATGTTATTATATATATATATATATATATATATATATATATATATATATATAATAATACTGCCTGTGTGGCTCAGTGGCTAAGGCGTCAGACACACAAGCAGTAGGACACGGGTTCGACCCTCGTCCGGACCATTAATTAATTTTATAAAATAGGTCTTAAAATATTATTTAGAAGTGATCTTATATAATTGTGTATAAATAAATGATCGGCTCTCGTTAAAACCATGGATGCCTTACCATGGGAGCGGCTTCGAAGGGACATTAGAGCCATATATGGTCATAAGTGAAAACTTCATCTAAGTTCCTGGATGGGATGAAAGGACTCCACCAAATAAAAATAACAATAACAATAACAATAACAATATATATATATATATTTATATGTATATATTATAATATTAATAAAAATGTGTTAATAAAAAACATGATGTAATCATATATTAAATAATTAATTAATAAAACACAATTTTTCATAATTACTATTTTTACATCGTGCGATAAAAAGCATAACATTAATTTTAAAATCTATTTGAATTTATCTGAATAATCTAAAGTAGATTTACTTCAGAAAATATCCCTATACTGTCGCGTATGATTCGTATAATTAATTTGAACTATTTATACCCTATAATATAATATAAATATAATAATAATGCCTTACTATCATCACTATGCATACAACTATTATGACCACATACAATAAATGTTTACAATAAGGGGCGTTATTAATATATGATGTTATTATATATTATATATATATATATATATATATATACTATTTGTTTCTTTATCTAGTCCATTTGTATACGCTATCTGTATTGTATTCAATATATATATGTGTGATTTATATAAATACATATTTGTATTATTATATATATATATATATATATACCTACATGTATCTCATTAACCGCGGAAGGAGCGGGGCAGCTTTCTTTTCGCAACTATACATGTGTATCTTTATATATTAATGTATTAGTATACTAATAAATAATAAGTATTCCTTGTATAGTTAGTATATAATACCATGGAAAATTCATATATTTAGGTTAATAACGGAGTTTAAATATATAAATATTTCCCATTGTAACGTGTGTGATTATTACACTGATACCTGTAATTTTTATATTATATATTGTATATTGAAGATTTAATACAAGTATATTAATCTTCAACACACATTATCACACACATACACACACATATACATTCACACACACATACGCACACACACCCACAAATATATACATATATATATATATATATATATATATATATATATATATATTATATATATATATATATATATATATACATACACACACACTGTAAAAACTAAACCCTATCCTAAGCTACCAAAAACTCATACCAAACGTTTCAATTTAGATATGGGTTTGAAGCCATTAAGAAAATTACTTTACTAGAAATTTAACAGCTAATTATGGGTTTTCTACTTTTCTTATAGTAATGGTTTTTGGTAAAGTTTATAGTTATGGGTTATATCCATTTATGTGGTTATGGGTTTTATACATTTATGTGGTTATGGGTTTTAGCCAATATATAAATATGGGTTTATCTGAATTGATTAGGCTACAAATCAGAATATAATAAAAATTAAACAGTATTATAACAGGAAAACTAGCTATACAAGTATTATAGTCTCTTTTTAATATAATGAAAATAGGAATATTAGAGTAAGAAAACAAATTATATCTTAATTATTATAGATTATAGTTATACATTATAATAGATTATTTTAAGATAATGGAAATAATAATATTATAATATATGTTAGCTATGTTACACTCATAAAAATAAGCATGTTATTACATGATTATATATATTTTACATTATAGTTCTTCGATAATATTATTAATTATTATATATTATATTTATATATTATGAAAGTAAGTTAATCAATTATTGTTTGGGAATATTTATTAAAACAAATAAAATGTATTCTTCTTTATTCATATTCAGTATATTTGTATCTGTAAAATATAGATAAATTAATTTATAAATAGTATACTATATAAATATAATACAATAATCTTATAATAGAAATAATGTTAATATATAAATAGTATCCTATATCAATATAATACAATAATCTTATAATAGAAATAATGTTAATATATAAATAGTATCCTATATCAATATAATACAATACTCTTCTAATAGAAATAATGTTAATATATAAATAGTATCCTATATCAATATAATACAATACTCTTCTAATAGAAATAATGTTAATATATAAATAGTATCCTATATCAATATAATACAATACTCTTCTAATAGAAATAATGTTAATATATAAATAGTATCCTATATCAATATAATACAATAATCTTATAATAGAAATAATGTTAATATATAAATAGTATACTATGTCTATACAATGATGTACATTGTACACACGTACCTGATATTGGGTATCATAGACTTGAATGAAACTCAGATAGGTTATGTATAGCCTATGTTATGTATTTGTTTCCTTTCAAAATACTCGAGTCTTATAAATGTATAATGAAACATAACCATTTATTATAAATTCACAATGAAACATAATCAGATATTGTAAATGCATAATGAAACATAACCAGGTTCTCAATATATAATAAACTTAGATATTTATGATAATTGTTATTTGGATAACCCGTCATTTTTCAATAGATTAAAATGCATCCAAGCATTCTGACACTAGAAGCAGGCCTCAACAAATAACTGTAGCGGCACTTTGATCCATTACCTATATAACTACAGAATATGTAAACATTAATAAGGGTAAACAAATTAAAAAAATATAACAAATATAATTCATTTAAAATATAATATTAAAATATAATGTCAATATAATAGTGATGGGGGGGGGGTGGGAGAAACATATATTATATACATATATTTGTATTTGTAAATAATATGTTACAAATAAATAATATTACTAATAATATATTATAATAAATAAATTTGTTAGCATTATAATTATATTAATATATATATATATAGAAAATATATAAAATATATTCATTAAATACAATAATATTGATATTATTTTAATACGTTTTTTAAATCATTTCAGATGTAGCTCACATAAAAAACTATTTAAATTATTGTATGACTATTGTATATGTATAACTATATATATATATATATATATATATATATATATATATATATATATATATATATATATAGCATTACTGACTATTAGATAGTATGATAATTGTTATTTGTAAACCCATACTTTTTCAATAGATAAGCATCCAATAATTGTAAAGGCAATATGTAACTAGCTGCAGTTTGATCCAGTACCTATACAAATGTAGATTCATTAGGTTAGATTATATAGATAATATGTTATAAATAGAATTACTATGATGTCATATAAATCATATAACAGCAACATTAACATATGATCAACATGTGTAACATTAATGATACGATTACAATTGAATTATAATATATTATAAAAATATACATAATCAATATATAATGGATGTAAATATAACCAATGATTTGAATTGATGTGAATGATGTGAATGATGCAGTAGCGCGTTGCAGGACAGTGTGTATACCATTTACGGTAGAAATAAATATATCAAGTAAAGAGGAACAATTTATAATGTAACACTACTGGCCAGTCAATTGTATACAGTTCCAATTTTATTATATACAAATTAGCTTTATTACAATTTAATTTAGGTACAAATATTTTACAATTACTACTAATTTTATTATATATACTTGATGATATTAACGCTCAATGGTTAATTATAAAGTTATGATATTCTAAAGGATGAATTGCTTGTATATTAGATAAACTAATTTTATTATTAGTAAGTATAATATATAATACATTGAATAGACGAGTATTGACATTAAGAAGTATTAACAAGATGGGTTAAGGAATATTTTTGTGATAAATTTAAAAAATATTTTTCAATTATTGTTTGAGATGTACGATTAAACCAATACATTCCATGGAGATTTAGGTATCCATACAAATAGTTGATTCCGAACTATAAATAATCCTAGACATTACATTACATAATAATATTGTATTCTCGTAGTTCATTGGTGATGGTCTGTAGAACATACATACTCTAAAACGTAATACATTTATACTGATTAATTCAAAAGTATTATTAGGTAAATTAATTTGATAAGTATTATAATGCATATTTACAAAAACAAGAATTCCACCACCATGGGTATTAGTATTCCTATCTAAGCGGTATAACGTATATTTGTCATTAGGATTTAATAGTGAATTGCATATATTTTCATTCAGCTAGGTTTCTGTAAATATTAGGATATCATAAATATTACTATTAAGGAGGGATATGAGCATTGGTAGCTTGTTGCATATACTACGAGTATTACACTAATACACATTATAAATGACGATTCTCTACGGGTTTTAGTCAATTATTATTATTCGAAGTGAGTACATTTTTCCATTTGGAAAATTCTGCTTCAGAATATTTAACTTCACAATCCCAATTTAAAGTTGTTTTATCATTATTAATAGTAAATCTATTAAAAATAGATCTAAGTTCATATTCAAGATTTCGATTATTAAAAACACATATTATATTTCCTGGTATAGTTTTGACACCGGCAATTATAATTCTACGAGTAAGTCTATCCTTAAAATGTTGATCAGGTCTGATAAAAACTTTCGGGTATTTGTTATGTTTATCAACTATTTTCGACAAGTTTTTTATTATTGATGTAACTGTATGCATACTATTATATATCGAAAATGTGTGAATAGATATATTATCAGAATTGATTTTTGAAAGATTTGCAGATTCATTGAGACCTAACTCATTTAGAAAATTATCTGAGGATTCATCTAACAGACCAAAAATAACACAAGTTTTATTATACCTATCATAAATGGCCATTTGTTTAGTTATTGATTTTGCAAGATCTTTACTATTAATTGCTTCAGCGTATGATTTCACAGATGATAAACTAGTTAGGATATATATCAGTAACCTATATCAGTGTTTAATTATTGGATCAGCTTAGCATTACTCTGAATCATGTCAATACATTTATCAATACCCTTATTTTGTTTAGGTGACATAGTACATGGTTTACAAGTAAAATTAAAAAAAGGTGAATTAAACATCTCAATTAAATATTTCGGAGGATACTTTTTTTTGGAAATTTAGATTTAGTTAACTTAGCATCATGAAAGCATACATAATGTAATCTATTGTTACATGTAATGCAACTAACATAATTATAAGCACAAGTTTTGGTACAATTCAGGCAAAACGACATTGTAATAAAAAATGATATGGTTCTATATAATTATATATTGAATTCAATACCATACTACATATATATATATATATATATATGTAGTATATTAATTTAATAGTTTACTACTAAATCATAATCTCAATCAATCATATTCACCACTTAATATACGCTTAATCCGATCATACACTCAGAAAATAAGATATTTATTTTTTAGCAATTTCTTATTATTTTGTTGTCTAAAACCACTCGTTTAACATTATATATTTATAAAACCTAGTATTTTAATGACTCGGTTATTTATTTGATAATTTATCCACATTATTTCCTAATACTTATTTATTTAAATAATTATTAATTTAATATAATAGTTATAAATTATGGAATTTCATATTTCATTTATATTAGTAAAGAAATCGTATACAGTAATTTTAATTTTAATAAATAATACTGTTTATACGTATGTCAATAAATTAAAAATCAAAACGTCATTAAGTGAATATATTGTAATTACTAAATTTAATGAAAAAACTGGATACAATTTAAATAATAAAAGTCGCATAAATTTAAAGCTTTATTTCTACAAATGAAATACAAATTAAGTTTCTTTAAATCTAATTAATGTTGACATACATTCGGATAGTTCTCTATATTATACGGAATTACTTTCAATATTTACGTAGTCATTACCGTAAAGGTTTTAAAATCTATTTCGAAAATAAGAAAATTGAAACATCGAAACGCTAATTTATTTAGTAAACAAGAATTGGCAATTGTTCAATTTAAAATCATAGGGAAATAGTTTTTTTTAAATATATTAAATTTCTTAAATTCCTAATTGTAATATATTTATTACATTAAAAATGGATTGTAGTACATGTCATTTAGGAATTAATAACGAAAATTATATAATATGTTCATGTGATAATAAATACAATTATAAATGCTTATATAAAGAAAACTTTATGAACACAAATTGGTCTAATAAATCACCGCCACCACTATTCAGTTATTTAGATCACACTATGTTATATTTAAATGAAATACATGTATAAATAATAATAATAATATAACAATAAATTTACCTTGTTTAAATAAGTCATTAGGCACTATCTTCTACTATTATTGATAATAGTAATATTCGTAATTTAATAATTAGCACAAAAACAAAATAAAATATGTTATTATCAAAAAACGCTGAAATAAGTGATATGATTGTTGTTAAGAAAGCATACGCAAATGTAACGGCTAATGTAACCTTTACTCTAACCACTTCTGATACTTATACTGACAATTTGGTAAAATCAATAAATATTATTTAAAATAATATAGATAGCAATAATGAAATAATTATTCACAATATAAATATTATACTAGATCAATATCAGATAATATACCATGTAGTTAAAAATAAATTAATTAAATACAAAAATTTTCAAATGTATTTATAATTCTAGAAGTAATTCCTATGAGCTTAGATATATCTATATACTATAAATAATAAAATTGACTGGAATATGTCAATTGTTGAAGATAATTTCAGTACGTAGAAAGTGTCATATATTACTTATAAAAATTCCATTATTAATCAAAATTCAAATAAAACTACAGGTTATAAATGAATAACCGGCGATAAAGATGAATATATTAAAAATAACAATTTAAATATATATTATGCTAATACTCGTAGTATTAGAAATAAAATGAATTTTTTATAATTTTTACTTTCATCTAATAAATATGACATTATATTTTGAAACATTTTTAACAGTAGATGATAGAGATTCTCTATATTTAATCGGTGGAAAAAATTATATACTATTTAGATAAGATACATTAATTCATAGAGGAGGTTTTGCGATTTTTTTAAATATAGTTTATGTCCTGTAAGAAATTTTATTTCACACATAGATGTTCAATATATACATTTACAAATAAATACAAAAATTCCATTTAATATTATATGTGTTTATAGACCTCCACATTGTAATGCAATATATCATGAATAGATATGTAAATTATTTGATATAACCCAACAAAATTATAATTCTTCTATAGTTATAGGAGATTTTTATTTACCAAATTTTAATTGGAAATACATTTCCTAGTTACCCAAAAAGTTATTCATTACTTTACAATTCAGTTATTAAAAATTCATTTTCACAATTAATAAATAATCCAACTCGTAATAATATAATTTATTTACTTTTTACTAATTAAAAATAATTACTATATAATATATATATATATATTGGAGACTATTTCGGATTATACAAAAATATAAGTTACCACTATTCTGTTTCATTTAATGTAAATATTGAAAAATACCCATGTAAAATATTTTAAAACAGAATTTAAAATCAATAATTTTGATTTCAATACATATAATATAAAATTGAATAAATATCATCTTTATAGATTTAATTGGGCATAGGTAAATTAAAATATTATAATATCGATCAAAAATAGGAATATTTTAATAATGTTCTAAATAAATTATTTATATCACTTGTTCCTAATATAAATAATACAATAAAACAGGTACTTCCGAAGAATATATTGAAATTGAAGAAGCAAGTAAAAAATGTATTTCGAAAATCTAAAACTAATTTGCAATATAAATATAAGTAGAAAGAAGCACAACAAAATGTATCCAAATAATTAGAATCTTTAATTTTAAGAGAGAGTTTAATGCAATTAATTCAAAAAATAAATTAAAGTTTTATAAATGTATGAAAAAAAGACAACATTTAAAATCTGGAGTATCTCTTCTAATTGATATATCAAATAATACTATGTTATTTTCAGATCTCGACAAAGCAAATACATTAAATTCATATTTTAGTTTAATTCAACAAATGATAATGGAAATTTACCTGCATTTTATAATTTAACTAAACAAAAATTTAATAATATTGATTTAAATCCTGAAATAATTAAAATATTTTTAAATAGATTAAAATTTACACATACTTTCGGATCTGATGGGATACCATCTTCTATGTTAACATTATTATCTAATGGATAATGTAGGCCTTCATATATTATTTTTAATTCATCTTTATTATCGGATAATATACCAAAAATTTGGAAAAAATCTATAATCACACCACTTTTAAAAAGAATGAACCATCAAATTCAAATAACAATAGGTCAATTTCAATAAAATGTGTTATGTGTAGAGTATTATAACGTATTATTTCTAAGAAATTAATTTTTTATTTAAAATCTAATAGTTTATTAAAAATCAATATGGTTTTATATTGTTGTTTTATAAGTGGAAAATCAACAGAATTACAATTAACAAAATGTTTAAAATCTTGGTATAATGAATTGAATAATAAAAAATGTTTTTATATAATATATATTGATTTTGCAAAAGCTTTTGATTTTATTTCTCATGAAAAACTATTATATAAATTAAAATCATACATTAGGGGAAAGTCCCCTATTACCGACCCCTAAATGATTATTTGTAATAACTTATTCAATATTAAATATATGTATATGAAATTTTGTAATTAGGGTAATATTATGGCAATGAATAATGTGGCTATTTTAAATGTTTGATATAATTATATTTAAAATAATAAACAGGGGGGTCGGTAAGCTGATACATGTGCCTAATACCGACCACCTTCTCATATTACCGACCCCCTGAAATAATAGTGGCATAATTAAGGGTAATTTAGGGGGTCGGTAATAGGAAAATCATATGGGTTGCTATAATTAAGATATATTGGTTAATATTTATTCAAATTAAATTATTTTTTCTAATAGCTATAAACATTTTATTGATCTACAATTGTATGCAAAAAAATAAGTTTTCTTTTAATTAATAATGTATTTACAATGATTTAAAAAAAGTTATTATTCACATATTACATTTTAAAAACAGAATATTACATTTGATCAAATAATAATTGTAGGATTACATATTTTTTTAAACAAAATACTTATTCATATTTATCATTAAATTACTAACAGTTCAAGTATATATAATTTTTTGATATCTCTTATAGTTACTGAGATACGAGAGGGAGGTCGGTATTAGGAGGGGGTCGGTAATCGGAGACTTTCCCCTATATCTAATAAAATAATAAAATGGTTTTATAATTTTTGATCAAATAGATCTCAAATTAAACGGGTTGAAAATTCTTTTTCAAATAGTTCTATTGTGAAATCTGGAGTACCACAAGGTTCGGTTTTAGATGCAATTTTATTTTTATTATATATTAATTATATTCCTATAGGACTATAGTATATTATCTTCAAAAATTCATATTGATTTATTTGCCGATGATATAAACATATATTTTTCTTACGCATCTAAGAGTGAAAGATTTCTTTTACAAAATAATTTAAATTTATTTTCACAATGGGCAATAAATGTCAATTGTTTCTACTGTTTAATTATTGGCACCATTTATACTATTACATCGACTTGACTATTGCAATCTAGGCCCGTATGGTTTCCTATATGAATATAATAAAATACTTCAAAAAAATACAAAATTATACCATTCAATAACTCCACAATAAAGCATTTATTCTAAACTAAACCTATTACCATTAAGGATTATACGGCATTGACTACCTATACATATACGTAGTATACCTATAATATGCATTACTATATATATATATATATATATATATATATATATATACAGTAAAAGCCGCTTACATCGACAAAAAATGTCGATATAGGCGGATTGTCGATATGAGCAATAGGGACGTATCCCTAATGATATATAACGCATTAGTTTATTTATAATTAATTGTATGTAATAATATAATATATGCATATAATATAATAACAAAAAAAGTTAAATTACTAAATATTTATTAAATAATATTAATATTATTAATATTTAATAACTAATTATTTACACACCCATCACAATTCAATCAAAGAATATATTAAAAAGTATTACTTAAATGTATATAGTATAGTAGAGTATATAATATATAGTATAGTATACTATATAGTATATATTATACTTAACTATAAAGTATAGGTTATACTTAACCTATATAGTATACAGTATAGTCAGTGATGGGCATGATCGCGATAATTTATCGGCTTATTTGTATTCACTATCTTTATATTTATAAGAATATTTGTCTATTTTATTATTTATGTTTTTGATAGTTTTTATTATATAGTTATATAGTTATATCTTATTTTTAAATTATTGTATGTATGTATATATACATGCATACTATAGTATACTATTAGTTTACATATTCGAAATACAATGATGTATATTATTATAATAGATAATATGATGATATTTAGACATATTGTATACTAATGAATTACTTTATTAAATATAACATAGGATATAGAACAAATAAAAAAACCTAATGGAAACTAATGACATAACAATTCGTGATGCGACATGTTAGCAAGTTACGCCAATACCTTTGATACTATTGATATTATGACTACAATCTACTCTAAGAATTGTTAATTACAATTGAGCTCATATACCTGCATCTGGTGATGCAATGCACCACCCACTTGTACTCGATAAAGAGAGTTGATCCATGCAATGTATATATATATCATATAATAGTTTATAGTATTATCGTGCCATATGGTACTATAATACAATATATTTAACTATATATAGTATTACTTAGTGGATAACATGATATTGAGATATACATTGAATATAAATATATACCTACACAATGAGTCATAGGTGTTAGTACATAATAGTGACGCCAGTAATTAAGGGTACTATACACTACTGACATAATAATATATGACTACGAATTATATAGTTCATTATTACTTTCCTACTTTTTACTTATGTTAATGTTTTGATATTTATATATGATAAAAAACGTTCATCCATCCTACAATAGTTGAAAATCTAACACCCAGTTCCTCTGCAACAATCTTTCTCTCCTTTCCAATTTAAATATTATTGACAGCAGTAGCTTTATCAACGATAGAAATGAATTGGCATCGTTACAATAATTAATAAATGAAATAAGATATACGTAATTATATCACAATACATATTTGTAGGCGTATCTAAATATTAATATTGGTTAATTGACCAATTACGTAAGATATTAAAGATCAAGTTATTTATAGATATACTGACAATATTGAGTAGTAGGGGAATAGCAATGAATACTATGGGAATGCTTTTCATACAAATTAAAATTTGTAAATAATTTGTTTTATAGTCAAATTTGTCGATATAAGTGGATTCAATTCCAAATATTACCTTATAAATATGTCGATAATGCCGAATTATCGATATAAGTGGATTGTCGATGTACGCGGATTAATTTACATATAAATAGGTGTAAATCCAACAAAAATATCTCGAAATGTCGATGTAGCCGAATTATCGATGTACGTGGCTGTCGAAGTAAGCGGATTTCACTGTGTATATATATATATATATATATATATATTGTTATTGTTATTGTTATTTTTATTTGGTGGAGTCCTTTCAACCCATCCAGGAACTTAGATGAAGTGTTCACTTATAACCATATATGGCTCTAATGTCCCTTCGAAGCCGCTCTCATGTTAAGGCATCCATGGTTTTAACGAGAGCCGATCATTTATTTATACACAATTATATAAGAACACTTCTAAATAATATTTTAAGACCCATTTTATAAAATTAATTAATGGTCCGGACGATGGTCGATCCCGTGTCCTACTGATTGTGTGTCTGACGCCTTAGCCACTGAGCCACACAGGCAGTTGTTCCACATATATATATATATATATATATCTACTCAGCATGACTAACCTGATTATATAGATACACAACGAATAATGCATTATTATATAGAAACTAAAATAATATAACCTTAATTTCAATTCGAAATTAGATCCAATGTTTATCTTCTTTCGCATATATGCACTAATAAAGTCAGATTCATATTTAAATTCAAAAATAACTCTCTCCTATTAAATATATAAATACGGCATATAATTATCAACTACAAGCACTATCAAAAATCTCATTGGAAATTAATTATACAGATCATAAACCATACATTTTAAAGGTCACATGTTATTAATAATACTATAAACCAATATTGAACTTACATTATTTAATTTTGTAATATAAATTATATAAATATTTTAAATGTTAACAATTATAAAAAAATAAACAATATATTATAAACTTGATATAAACACTTATTTGTTAACATTAGTTATTTGTATTAACAAACGTTTAGTTTACTATAATAATTTACAATGAAGAATATATTTATATTTCTAATACAAATAAGTTTTATTAATGTATCACTTCATCCAATCGTTACGTAAGTCATACAATATATATATATATATATATAATGATGTGAGTAGTCAATACAGTTTGTGGTTTTGATATAATATAGTATTCGGTTAACATTTCTCCTCGTCTCCTATTCGACAGCGTTCGATAATCAAGTCTGCTCGCATCAGGCGCGTAGTGATAACAGAAAGGGTTTCACTGAGGAAAACACGAGATTGCCACGCCCACAATATATTAAGGGGAGGTACGACGTACCTGGTACGTCTTCAGAATTATTATTTTTGAATTTTTTTTTTTAATTATTATGTTAGAAATTTTAACCTTTAACCTATCCCATAGCATTTGGATGCCGTAGGGGCGCCGTTGAATTCCATATAACTTTTCTCCATCCTTCTCTGCTCATCGTCGCTCTCATTGCTTTTACAATATCCATGCCAGTCCACTCGACAACATTTTCTTGCCATTGTAACTTCGGTCGTCCTCTTCTTCTTATACCGTCAACAGTTCCTTGCAGAATTGTTTTTGATATTGTGTCAGACCTAATAACGTGACCGAACCATTTGAGTTTCTTTTCAATAACCTTTGCTAATAGTTCTGAGTGTGGGCCGATTTGACATGTTACCCGTCTTCTAACTTCCACGTTCGTGACTCTATCTTTATAGTTAATATTTAGTAATCTCCGAAGGCATCTCATCTCTAGAGCACGTATTCGTTTTTGCAGATCTTTACTTAGTGTCCAAGTTTCGCATGCATATAAGAATATTGAATTCACAAGAGATTGCATTAATTGAATTTTGGCTTTAAGATGTAGCGAAGTGTCATACCATATTACATTTAAATTTGATAAGGCTGCGATTGTTTGACCAATTCTAGATAGAATTTCAGCTTTAGAACCTTTGTCATCAATAATCGCTCCTAGATATTTAAATGAATCAACTACTTTTAATGGTGTGTTATTTATACTAATATTAGATGTAAATCTACCTTCAGAATTCGTCATTAATTGCGTTTTTGTACCATTTATTTCCATACCATAAGAACGTGAAGTATTATCGATTAATGTTATCAAATTATGTAATTCTTTTTCCGATCCGGCTAAGGCATCAATATCATCCGCGAATCTTAGGTTAGTTATAATCTTTCCACCAATATTTACTGTTCCATCATGTTTATCTAGAGCGTCATTCATAATTTGTTCAAGCATTATATTGAATAGCGTCGGCGAAAGTAAACATCCTTGTCTCACTCCTGTTGTTGTCCGGAACCATTCTCCAACTTTTCCATCAATATATACAGCACTTTCTGCCTTACTATATAGGTTTTCTATAGTTTCAATTAATTTTAAGTTGATATTGAATCTTTTCATTGTAGACCATAATGCACTATGCCAAACACGATCGAAAGCTTTTTTAAAGTCGATAAAAACGTGGTATAGTGGCTTATTATGTTGCGAGTACTTCTCTGAAATTACTCTGAGATTAAAAATCTGTTCACTTGTGCTTCTTCCTTTGCGAAAACCAGCCTGCTCTTCTGATAAAAATTCTTCTGTGAAGTGCTGTAGTCTGCGTAGGATTATTTTCAACATAATTTTACTTGAGTGTGAAATAAGACTAATTGTTCTATAGTTTTCGCATTTCTGGAAACTTCCTTTCTTATGCAGACTTATTATCAAAGATTTTGTCCAGCAAGAAGGCCATATTCCTGTTTCCCATATGTAATTACATATATTTGTAAATATTTTTGTTAGTATATGTCCTCCAGCTTTCAATAGTTCAGCTGGGATGTTATCAACACCCGGTGATTTTCCAATTTTTAAGGATTGTATAGCCGCTTCAACTTCAGATTCCAGAATTGAAAAGTTTTCTTGATTTGTTGGCTCTTTTACATTAAGTAGTGACTTGTCTCCATTGGCTTGATGTTTATATAATTCTGAACAATACTCTGTCCATCTTTTCAAAACATCTTCCTTATCAGTGATACATTTTCCGTCTTTGTCTTGTATGTTTACAGCGATTTTATTCTTCCTTTTTGTTAGGTCTTTAACGATTTGGTATGCTTTCTTTGAATTGTTCCTGTTTAGACAGTTTCCTAAGTCTGCGCATTTTTGTTTTATCCAGTTTTCTTTTGCCTTTTTCATGTCTCTTTTTATTTGAGTATTGATAGTCTTGTATTTACTTCCTGGTTCATGTTTCGTCTTTTTTAATTGTCTTCTCAGATCACACATGTCTAGCAATTCATTTATTATCCAACTTTTCTTTTTCTCTCTGTACTTTCCTAGAACTTCATCTGCTGTATCAATAATAAGTTTGTTTAGTTTCTGTATACTCTCTTCAATATTATCGTTAACATTTAATTTTTGTTCAGTTACTTTATTTTCAATCTGCTGCTTAAATATTTCTTTTATTCCTGCATCTTTTAGTTTGTCAAGATTGAATTTATTTCTAGCAAATTTATTTTTCTTTGGACTTTTTAGTCGAAGAGTGAACGTCATTAATACCATGTCATGATCGCTACCGATATCTGCTCCTGGGAATGATCTTGTTTTGTTTACATTTACACTCGTGGAGAAACGTTTACTCACAAATATGTAATCAATTTGGTTGTGATATAAACCTCCAGGACTATGCCATGTTTGAATTCTAGAGTTTTTGTGTGAACCAAATGTGTTTGCTGCTATTAAATCATTTGTTTTAGCAAATTCCAGAAGACGATGACCTCTTTCGTTAGTTGTATTATTGCATGATTTTCCAGAAATTTGTCCCCATATCTGAATTGTATCTTTACCAATCTTAGCATTCCAATCTCCTTGAATTACTAGTATATCTTTCTTCGATACTGTTTTAATGACATTTTGTAAATTATTATAAAATACTTCTATTTCTTCGTCAGAATGGTAGGTTGTTGGCGCATATACCTGGATTATTGAAATATTGAATGGTGTTGCTTGTAGTCTAATGATAGCTATTCTGTCACTGATCGCATTAAAACACATAACCGTATTTGTTATCTGTTTATTGACAATGAAGCCTACACCATTTATATGTTTTGATTCATTTCCGACATAATAGAGTTTGTGCCCCTCCAGCGTTTGTATTTCATTTATACCTTTTTTACGGATTTCACTGAGACCTATTATATTCCATCTATATCGATCTAATTCATGAATTAATTCCTCAAGCTTCCCATCTACTCGTAAATTACGTACATTCCAAGTACCAATATACGTGTTGTGTCGTGTCTTAATTTTCTTTATTGTTTTTTCATCAGTAGCTAATTTTACATCTTTATCCTGATAAGCGATAAATGACGCGGACCTTGTTAACCCGGTCGACGTCCGAGCCGGTATGGAGTTGTTATATTGTTGTGAATTCATTTGCGTATCTTGGGCAAGTAGTTCAGCGGAGCCCATCTCTCTCCGAACTCCCCCACAGCATTTGCCTACTAGCTGAGTAGTTTCCAGGGTGTGGCACTTGGAGCCTGCTGTTAGAGTTGAGTGTTGTCTATAGGTAGTTACTTGCCGGATACTCGATAATTTATATTCAAGCACAGCTATCAGCCCGTAACCATGAGCCCATACACAACACCCCAACACCCCATATGTTAGAAATAGCATAAGAAAATATGTATCTATCATTTTAGCTATAAATTGTACTTCAAATCGTCATATTGGTACATCAAAATAGTACTTTATTTGAAGTACAAAATGAAATTAATTTAAAATTACCAATAATAATTACTAAATATCCGGTTAAATAAATGCTGTATAACTATATAATTTATTTATCAATTTTGACAATTTAAATTCATTTAAATGATTCATTTAAATAATTATTAACAACAAATAGTCGTTGAATGTTTACAATTAATAAAATAAATTGTATACTATATAGCACTAAATATGATACGAGTATTGTCCAATTAAATACAAGCATTTTAGATCACAATAAAATACAAGTGTGCGTTATCGATTTCATTTTAAATACTATTTACACAAAATAATGTTTTTCATATATTACTCACACTCAACATCAATATTTCATTAAATAATGGAAATAATGAATTGACATTTTCAATTTAAGTAGACAATACAATAGCATATAATGAAATAATTTAAAAAAATAAGAAATGTTAATTCTAATTTTTCTTTGTTTATTAATGATAAATAAAATATATATTTATTAACATATAATACATATTTTAATGAATAAATATGTAATGAAAATGATTGCATAATAGAATGATATATTATTAAACTATAGAAAAAAAATGTATGTGATTACCTATTATTAAATGTGTGTAATTGAATTTATTGTGAGGCATAAATGCCTATATATTTACATTGCGCGCGCGAAGGTACGTCATACCTCCCCTTAAGGGGCGTGTCTACACAATTAACAATAACGTTAATAATAACACGGTGTCGACTCTGGAGCGTTCCAGAAGCAGATAGCAACTGGTCGGCCGTCGTTGGCTTGGTATAAGAGAACACTCTTATACAGGGCAACTACAGTGATATGCACGGTAATGGGTAAATGTTGTGATATAAATAGTAGGGGATATAGGGTAATTACAATGATATATCGGGTAGGAGATATAGGGTTATTATTGTTATATAAACATTAAGAGATAACTCGATAATATTACTCGCGCCATACTCGTAATATATTCATACTAATAATTATATTGCATACGAGCGCTAAAAATAATAGAAATATTCGACCACTATATATACATACAACTACTACTACTACTACTACTACTACTACTACTACTACTACTACTACAATTACTACTACTACTACTACTACTACTACTACTACTACTACTACTAATACTACTACTACTACTACTACTACTACTACTACTACACTACTACTACTACTAATACTACTACTACTACTACTACTACTAGTACGACATTTTCCTTCTCTTTACTGTTGATAGGAAATGCTTATCTTGACATATGCACTCAACAATTCTTTGTTATACATAAATAATTGTTTTTCTTTCTCTATAGGTAATCCCCAGGATTCTTCTATAGGCGTTATGCTCAAATATTCATTCTTATATCCAGTCATTATGTTAGTATCCAAGTTTTGCTGCCATAAAGTAGTATAGACAACATTAGTGATTTGTACAGTAGTATTCTTGTCTGCAGTGATATGTTTCGACTATTCCATATAGTGGTTAAGCGAACTAACGCAGAGGTTGCTGTCGGCATATCATGTTTATTTCGTTATCACTTATTCCATCTTTCATTAATAATAATAATAATAATACATATAGTATAAATTATTATAAATATAGTAATGAAAATGCAAGTGACTATGTATATTATCTAGATAAAATAATATAACATTATTAATGTTATGTTAATTTAAGAATGTGATTAGATATGATCAGTTAATATGTTAATATTCTGTATCATTCATATTTACAGAATAAAATATACTGAGTTGTTTGGTTCCATAATGAAGAAAATTAAAACTAAATTGATTACTAAGGAAACATCATTTATATATTATTGTAAATTAAAGGAATCATTATTAAAAAATAATATAATTTATGAAAAAGATTTTTATTTTTTTAGATCAATCTTATTAATCCTAATAATTTGCTACACTAAACAGATGTAAATAAAACATGTATGAAGAATTATCGATTGAAAGATTAAAGATCGAATTATCTATGTTAAATCAATGGATAAGTTTAATACCATCTGACGAGGCAAACATATACATGATGGAACAACCTCTTGAAATTAAAAAAATATTTCCCGGCATAATAGAATTGATCAATCTTTTATTGGTTTGCCTATTTAGTTCTGTGTCATTTGAGCATGGATTTAGTAAGGTACGAATTATATAAAAAAAGTTTATATGCTAGAAAGTATATTAAATGCATTAGTATTGGAAATATCCACCAAGAAACAATTCACACAATTGAGATGGATATATTTATAAATAAAAATAATTGGAGAAAATCTATATTTATATAATAATAAATTTTGTAATGTTTTATATTTATTTTCTAATACAATAGATTACTTAAGTATTGTTATAACAATTAAATATTATTAATTGCATATTAACATAGACCCGATATGTATCCTATATTAGTAAGACATTAATAAGTAATTATATCAATAAATAATACGATATATAATATAAAATAAAAAATAAATAGCCCCCATAAAAAATATCATTCCGACGCCCCTAACTAATACTACTACTATAGTAGTATACAGTATACTACTACTACTACTACTACTACTACTACTATCTAGTATATTTTTACCTGAACAATGTTAACATACACTTAAAATATCGGTATGTTATACTTTACGTTAATAATATGTTCCGGGTATTTTGTTGACTGTATTTATAACAGTATAAACAGTATTTTCTCTACTATAGAACTATTATACAAGTGGTATAAAACTACATAGCGTATATTACTATATATATATATATAGTTTATATCAGCATGCTTAACATATTATACGTAAATTACAAAATATAGTTATAATGTATTAATATGTAATTAAATAATACATATTAAAAATCTAAATTAATATTATTAATCGGCTAATTCTTAAAAATACTCCGGTTTTTATCACGATATATTTTCTTAATTCCATTAATTGATGTGGCCCCTATTTTTATGTCTTTCGAATATAATTTGAAAAATTTAAAATGTGAACTATGCTATGTCAATCTTACGAAGTAAGCGAATAGGCTTGTATTTACTCCGATACCGTGTGAAACATTATTGATATACTTTATTAAGTTTAACTTATTATAATATAATATTTAAATATATATACAAACATATATATATATATATATATATATATATATATATATATATATATATATATATATATATATATATATATATTATAAAATATATAACTCGATAAATAGGAGCGGTACACGCTGCTTCGTATGTGTGAACAATGTAACCATTCATAACCACCATAAAGATAATATGGTAAAACCAATACCATGTTTTAATAATTATGAATATAATCTACAAAAAACAAAAAACTGTCGACGTAAACAAAAATGTTATGTATATGTTAAATACTTTATGTATAGCAACACAAATAGTATAACAGTTAGTATTACTTTATCTATAGATAGTATATATATACTATACATTTAATTATATATATATATATGTTTTGTAATTCCTACTACTACGTCATGTAAATAACGTAGAAACGACCGTACAAGTTATAGGTTGTTTTTATATAAGTTATATTCTATGACAACGTTGTAAGTCTAGCTAATGTACTTTACTCGTTCGATACGAAGTCGAATGGCTAAAAAGACTACACCACCACACTCGGTCACGCCACGCCACGCCCTCATTAGGGGCGTGACTATACAATTACGTAGATAATCACATATTATGAGGATGACTATGCGCGTGCACGAATTTAAGAAAAATCTATAAAGCTATTAGTAAAATATGCAAAATTATATTGGTAATCGTTCTAGAAAATATACATGCATGTTTGTAAGAACGTTATTAAGTATACATTTAATTATATTACTTAAGTTACTTACTTATTAAATTATTTTATTATTTATATATTGTTTATTTTATTTAATATACACATATTTGTTCGTTTATTTTCGTGTAGCAATATAGCCCACATTCTCTTCTTTATCATAATTTATATATAATTCACATACTACAGATTAACTTTTCCACTCTCTGGCCTTCCGCTAATATTAAGTCCGTATTTTATTATATGCTTTCGAGACAGTGATATTCATGTTTTTTCGACATTATATAAATAAATAACAAGAAAATTAAATTAAATTAAAAAATGTATAAAAAATAATCTTTGGTAATAAACTAAAAATAGTTACCTTCCAAAAATATAATAATACATTTTATATTGAATTTAAATTATATATTATCTATAATATATATTCTATAGTCTATAATATATACTATATATTATATATTAGTAAATTAAATTATGAATATTAAATAATGTAATGGTCATTTGTTAAATACATATTATGCACGAATTTGAATAATTGCACGAATTTACCATAAATCGTGCATTTTTGTATATATATTCATGCAAAATATATATATATATATATATATATATATATATAACACAACTTCAATGACATGCAACAGCAAATATCAGGCAACACAAAATTAAATTATATAAAATTTCAAAATTTTAATAACTATGTGTTTTATCTACATATGTTCCCTTTTAATTTGTCGGCTATGTGATATATGTTGTACGATATGAGTTATATTTTTGTTGAGTAAATTCATATCTTTTTATATATTAGCTTAAGTTTAGATTAGTTTATGTTAGACATATATAACATTAAAATACGTACACTCTAGTGCTGTAAAATTTCAAATCTCAAATATCAAATCTCAAATTTTTTTTTTCCGGTTCGGTTCAAATCTTTAATTTTCGGGTATTTGGAAAGATTTGATGGTCTCAAATCTTTATTTTAAATTAAGTTTCGGTTCGGGTATCATGTCGGGTAATTGTTCGGGTAATGATCGATTAACATAATTATGTAATAAGTTTCTTTCAACTATTTTAAAATATCCATTAAAATGTTTAGATACTATTAATTCGATATCAGTTATGCCACCTATATGATAATATATTTAAAATAGAATAATTTTATAAAGGACACCGTTTCATTAATTTATTATCCATTAATAACAATATTTAAAAATTAATACATATATTATGCATAATCCTGAAGGAATATCATTAGATTAAGTTCAAATGATTTATACTGTGTATTAATATAAAAATGTTAATTAATAAACCGTTTAAAACTATATTTGTCTACAAGTACATTTTGAATAAATATTTGACACTATGGTATATATATATATATATATATAAATATATATATATATATATATATATATAATACTATATATATATATATCTACTAGATATATAGTCTAAATATACTATTTATATTTAGCCTTCTATATATATATATATATGCTATAGCATATATGCCATATATGGTGTATATAGTATATAGGATTCCTCTTACACCTTTACTAAATACTATATACTGATATATATGATTATTAGAATAGTAACGTATTCAATAATTAAAGTAATTAATAATTATTTATTGTTAATTATTCAATTATAATTTATTAATTAATAATTATTTATAAATTAATTATTATTATTATTAATTAATAATAATTATTTATTAATTATTATAATTATTTATTAATTATTATAATTATTTATTAATTATTATAATTATTTATTAATTATTATAATTATTTATTAATTATTATAATTATTTATTAATTAGTATAATTAATAATTAATTTAATTAATAATAATTATTTATTAATTAATTTATTATTAATAATAATAAATTAATTAATATCTAATTTTTTTCTTCGTTAACTTATTTTAAAATATTATTAAAAGATTTGAAGTTCTCGAGAACATACCTAAATATGAGAGATTTGAAGTTCTCGAGAACTTGATATTTTTTTAAAGATTTGAAGTTCTCGAGAACAACAATTTTAAGATTTGAAGTTCTCGAGAACAACCAAGTATTTGAAATTTTACAGCACTAGTACACTCATATTTACTTTATTATACTCATATTGAGTATTATTATTATTATTATTATTATTATTATTATTATTATTATTATATTCGTGTTATTTTTCAATAAACATATGTGTGTTTTGTTCAAATGTATTCACCAAAGGTAGTATTTCATTATTATATCATATATAATTTATCATATATTTAACATATAATTTATATGTTTAGCAGTTACTCCAATGTGATTACGTAGCGGCATTATAACCTATGATTTGTTAGGAGTTTTATTTTGTTAAATATCTTAATTATTAATTAATGCGTACGTGTTTATAATATGTTGGGCACATATTCTATAAATATGTTTATAATGATATAATGACATGCATGTAACACATGTATGATCTACTTGACCTTAATATTAGCTCACACTTTCAAAGTTGTCATGTTCATAATTTACGACGCAAATTTCAATAAAATTAAATTTAAGATATATCACATTTGTAAATAGTGTTTGAAATATTATTGAATATGAATATGTAATAATTCATATATTATTAAAAATAAATTTGTATTTTTATTTGTATTATTATTTTTTCAAATTCATTAATTTTTTTTAAATATATTGTATGAAAATCTTCGGATTCTATTTCATATAGGAATTAAATTATTGCAAGTATTACATATATATATATATATATATATATATATATATATATATATATATATGTATATATATATATATATATATATATATATATATATATAAGTATCAATACGTACTAATTAATGCATTACATTATACATTTTTTTATTTTGTTATCTTTATAAATATTATTATTATAATTAGTATCATTAAATTAATAATAGATGCTTGTTAGAAGAGGTTGTACTAGCAGGAAGGATACAGTTCATGAAACGTGTAGGAATATAGGTAAACTAAATAAGTGATGTTAACTAATAATGTTATTTAAACTACTTACATTTTATTAATTATTTAAAGTTATTTATTAATAACTAGTATATATATAACTTACAAAATATTTATATATATATATATATAATTTATATACATTATATTATGTTATAGATTATATATATATTATTTTTAATAATAATAATAATAATACAAATAATAATAATATCAGCTTTGATGTTAATAGTAAGGTAAAAAGCATATTGTACTAATAATCTTTAATAATAATCTTCCAGTAGATTGTACAAATAATTTAATATATATAAACTAACATAATTTATAATAAAAATAGATAATTTGATTGTGAAACAACATATTCTAAATAATATGAAAAAAATAATCAAATTATATAATATTAAATGTGCAATTAAAAACAATACGGTAAAATAAAATAATAATTGTAGTATGTATAATATGTAATAATATCTACACATATAAAAGAAAGTCTATTTAAATATTTATTTATTTATTTATTTATTTATTTATATGCGTTCTATGTTTAAGAAAACGGCTCGACGGATTTACACAATTTAAATTGCTGCTAATTCTCTACGAAAAAAGTATTGTGGTTGTTCGGATGAATTTTTTATTTCCACCTCTACACCGATCATAATTACATAAAACTGTCCTTTATCGAACTATTTCCCTCTATAGGGAAATCTTTTGATTATAGAAGAAAATTGTTAACAAAAAAAATGTATGCGAATGTGAGGCGTTTCGTAAAAATGTAATTATATTCACTTTACTTTAATTAATGCATTCGTAAATGGCAATAAACGGTGATAACGTTTACGTTTTCGATATATTTAACGAAGAAATTTTAAATTGTTCAATAAACAATTAAATTTAAGTGCTTTTTTTATAAATAAATAATTTTTTTCTATAATTAACTCTTTGTTTACATCTACGTTGATAACGATTAGTTACTATTATACCCGGTCAACGCCGGGAAGTAGCCCGGAATATGTTCAAGCAAAGGAAATTAAATTGAATTATGAACAAAGAATAGTTTATAACACAATCTTACAAATTGTAAATAACGAAGATGGAAAATTGTTTTTCCTAGATTCCCCCGCTTGAACTGGAAAAACTTTTTTGATTTATTTATTGCTAGCTAAAATGAAGATGGTAAATAATGAACATATTTCCATAGCATCATCAGGAATAGCAGCAATTCATTATTGAACTGTAGAACAGTCCATTCCATTTTTAAGATTCCAATACAGTTAAACGAAGATTCCATTTGCAGTATAAAGAATAATTCAAAATCAGGGAAACTATTTAGAAGCTGTAGATTTATTGTTTGGGATGAATGCACAATGACTCACAAGCACGCATTGGAAGCCGTCGATAGAATAGTAAGAGACATAATAAACAAAGATAAGCCGATGGGATGACAGACATTAATACTTAGCAGAGATTTCAAACAAATCCTTCCAGTAATTAAAATAGGTACAAAGACAGACCACATAAATTTGTTTTTGATAACTTCAGTAATGTGGAAAAATATAAGATTAACTAAAAACATGAGAGTATTCTTATCAAACAATCAAGATACAGCCATATTCGAAAATCATCTCTTATATATAGGTAATAGAATGACGCAGAAAAATAATGGTATGGATATTATCCTGTGCGGAAATATAATGAAAAATAAGAATGAACTCATCACGACAATTTAATTGAATAATTTAATAATTGAAAATGTAGAAGACAATTATTTGGATGAAAATTGGCTTTGCGAAAGATGTATATTAACACCTACAAATGATAATGTATATATAATAAATCAAAATTTACTAAATAAATTTCCAGGAGATATGAAAGTATATAGGTCTATAGACAGAGTACAAAAGAAAAGAAGTTGTAAATTATCCCATAGAATTTTTGAATTTCATTAAACTTTCCGGATTACCAGACCATAAACTAGCACTAAAGTTGGAGCGCCAATCATGCTATTAAGAAATTTAAATCCCCCAAAATTATGTAATGGATCCAGATTGATCATAACTAATTTACAAAATAATTTGATAGAAGCCAAAATACTAACGTATAAGGGAGAAGTCATGATTCCCAAAATACCACTGATACCATAATATTATCCCTTTAATTTTATAAGACTAAAATTTCCAATACAACTTTGTTTTTCAATGACAATAAACAAATCTCAAGGACAATCTTTTAAAGTCGTGGTCTTAGATCTTGAAACCGAATGCTTCGCCCACGGTCAAGTGTATGTAGGCTGTTCAAGAGCACGAGAAGAAAAAGAATTATATATACTGGCCAAAGATTTTCATATATATTATATAATATATATGAAAATCTTATATGAAAAACATATATTTTTTATAAATAAGAAAATATAAATAAAATTCGTGATAATTATAATGTCATTCGTAATAGCAGGGCAACATTTAAGGGGATCCCGCACATTTAAAGTGATGGTAATTTATTTTTTTTAATATTTTATTCTATTACATAATAATACTTATTGTAGTGTTTTTTATTATCTGTAAAAAAATTAGACATGAATTCAGTCTAGAAGTTGCATAAAAATGTGTTTTTTACGATACGATAATGCTATTATATGCTATTCAATATTAAATTGTTATGCTGTCAAACTGCAAACGCTGTTTTCTCAGAATAATTATTTCGCGCTAGGTATGTGCATTCAAAAATATAGAACATAAAAACTATTATAATTATAATATTAATTTTTTTTGCTTTATTTAGAATTTAATTATATGAATAGTAAAATAGAGAGATATTTAATAAAATGTATAGAATTCATTGTATTAAATGATAATTTCTATAGAAATACCATCATTTTAGTATTTCTAATTTTTAATTTAGATATATATAATATAATAAATAATAATATTAAAAATAACTTTCCTATGCATGTATATATTATGAATACATAACAAAAAAAAGTAGGTCAATTGAATGAATAGAATATCAGTTCTATTTTTGTTAGTTGACATATATTTTTCCTATCTCTTTATACACGAAATTGGCAAATTGCGTGTTATGTGCGGGATCCCCTTAAGACGTTATAATTACCACTAAAAGTATAATACCCGGGCAACGCCGGGCTGAAGCCAGCTAGTAATATATATAATAAACAATTATTTGTGAATATAATAAAAATAGCTCCTTTAATGTAATGGATTGAAATATGATGATAACTTATATATTAGTATATCCATGAAAATTTTTTTATTATTTTTATTAACATATATATATATATATGTATCTTCCATTTTATTATACCATTTACTAATTATATTACAAAGTATGCTAACGCATCAATCATTATTATATTATTACTTTTACTAATATTTGAATCTGTAAATGAACATATTTGAGGTATCGACCAAATAAAGCTTAGGGTTTCAATAATTATCCATAGATGTATGATATATATATATATATATATATATATATATATATAGATATCTTATATATAAGATAATATAATATACATTATAAGAAAAAAACAATAAACGGGTACATAAAATAGTCAGAAGACTTTCAAGGTATTTGACCTTAATAATTCCATAGGCATAATATATTATATAACAATTGTATTTTTTAAAGATATTTAAAATTTTTTTTAATAATAATATCAGCCATCACATCGAACAAGCGATCACTTAAGTACTTATGAGAATCAACAAATTAAGGAAGCTGCAGGGTTGCCCATGCCCAATGTGGGTTGATCAGACCCTGAGTGTATCAAACTCTTTATTGTTAGCGTTTCAAACATTCATATGTATCATCCCATACAACCACATTATTTATATATAAATATATATATATATATATATATATATATATATATATATATATATATTAATTATATATGTGCATTATTATAAAAATCGTAACATATAACATATCTACATTTATATATATATATATATAAACTAATTATTATCGTCAGACAGTACCACGTTACGGTGTTGGGTGAAATATGTGTGTGATAAGAATAAATGTAATGTGCAGTCAATGGAAAGTCTTGTTGGACCTAGATGTTATTTTATGATATTAAAATTACACTTACACACATACATATATATATATATATATATATATATATATATATATATATATATACCAGGGTGGGTGGCCGGCGTTGCCCGTGAATGAGACTATTTTAGGTGTGGGTGTAATGGGTTAGTTGAGACTTTTGGGTCTTTTTTAGATTATTATATAATGTTTTCTAGCAGTCAGTGGGCCGTTATTTATCTTTTTTTTATTTTAATGAAAAAAAACAATGATAATTTCATAATGTATTTATTAAAACAAAACTTTAACTACTTTGGTCTACTATTAATAATGAGTACAAGTATTTAACCCAACCTAACCACAACTGTGAAAATATACTTTTATAGGTTCACTCAGGAAGTAATGCAGCTAAAAAAACCTACCAATATTTAAACTTAACCCAACCTAACCACAACTGTGAAAATAACAGGCTCACTCAGGAATTAATGCAGCTAAAAAAAAACCTACACAAATTAAAACTTAACCCAACCTATCCACAATTATGAAAATATCCTTGTATAAGCTCACTCAGGAAGTAATGCAGCTACAAAAAACCTACACAAATTATAACTTAACCCAACCTAACCACAACTGTTAAAATAACAATATATATATATATATATATATGTTTTTATATGCTCATTCGGGAAGTAATGCAGCTAAAAAAATCTATACAAATTAAAACTTAATCCAACCTAACCACAACAGTGAAAATATACTTGTATAGGCTAACTCGAGAAGTAATGCAGCTAAACAAACCTACATAAATTAAAACTTAACCCAACATAACCACAACTGTGAAAATATCCTTGTATAGGCTAACTCGGGAAGTAATGCAGCTAAAAAAAACCTGCCAATATTTAAACTTAACCCAACCTAACCACAACTGTGAAAATAACAATATAAATAAATATGCTATTATAGGCTCATTCGGGAAGTAGTGCAGTTAAAAAAAACCTACACAAATTAAAACTTAACCCAACCTAACCACAACAGTGAAATATACTTTTATATGCCTATCGGGAAGCAATGCAGCTAAAAAAACCTACACAAATTAAAACTTAACCCAACCTAACCACAACTTTGAAAATAACAATATAAATGAATATGCTTTTATAGGCTCACTCGGGAAGTAATGCATCTAAAAAAAACCTACACAAATTAAAACTTACCCCAACCTAACCACAATTGTGAAAATAACAATATAAATGAATATGCTTTTATAGGCTCACTCGGGAAGTAATGCAGCTAAAAAAACCTACAAAATTAAAACTTAACCCAACCTAACCACAACAGAGAAAATATACTTTTATAGGTTAACTCGGGAAGTAATGCATCTAAAAAAAACCTACACAAATTAAAACTTAACCCAACCTAACCACAACTGTGAAAATAACAATATAAATTAATATGCTTTATAGGCTCACTCGGGAAGTAATGCAGCTAAAAAAACCTACACAAATTAAAACTTAACCCAACCTAACCACAACTGTGAAAATATCCTTGTATAGGCTCACTCGGGAAGTAATGCAGCTAAAAAAACCTACACAAATTAAAACCTAACCCAATCTAACCACAACTGTGAAAATAACAATATAAATGAATATGATTTACAGGCTCACACGGGAAGTAATGCAGCTAAAAAAAATCTACCAATATTAAAACTTAAACCAACCTTAACACAAAAGTGACAATAAATATAACTAAAAATATCAATATATATATATATTTATATAGACTCACTCGGTATTTAATGCATATATAATTATAGAATATATTTTAGAAAAAATATTTTTTATAAATCTATATTTTTTTCTATATATATGATGACATTAGGCGAAATATTAAAACAGAGATGGAAACCCTATTATTCATATTTTAATGATTTTTCTGATTTTATTACATGTATTTTCGTACTCCTAATCTGATTAATCCATAATTTATACGAAAATATTACCGGAAGTCGGTCAAATAGACTATTCTAAAATCATGTATTTTTAACTTTTTCGGCCGTAGCTCGAAGAATATTAAACATAAGAAGTCCCAATTTATAAAATTATATTCTATTTTAATTATCTATTTAATAAAGTTAAAATTATTGAAATTGAATAATTATTGTAGATTTTGATTTTTTACATAACCTATGTTTAATAATTTATGTTTACATGGCGTAGATAGGAAATAATTAATATAAACTCGTAACGTAAAAAATATTAACTCGATTTTACTCGTTCTTGAATTTCACCTTAATAATACGGGTAAATAAATTCCGATTTACCAATTGTTATTTCGATATTCAAACCGGAAGTACCATTTCGTAAATCTACGTAATGTATTCGAAATTAAAGAAACTCATGTTTACGAAATTATTTACGATAAAATTGTCAATGATAATGTTTGTTATTAAAAATTTGCGTAGAATTTAAATTTTTCGATTACGTAAATCGATCAAAAAATGACACTATTTAACGATTATTGGTATCGCGTGAATACATATTCAAAACAGTAAATCATTCATGATACCCCCGCTGCCCCACTTTATCTCCCGACGTTTTCCTTACGTTTTCCTTACGGCGAATTTTAATTATTTGAATTTATACAAAATATTAAATATTAAATTTTAACGATAAAAACCCAAAATACTACCATAAATATTGCCCGTTGATGAAAATGAGCGTGCGCATACTATGTATTCCTAATGATATTTCGGGTATCTAACCTCATATATATACATTGGCAAACAAAAATTTCAAATCGAGAATTATTTGAATTTAAGAATACACTTTGTTGAGATTTTTGACGGAAAAAGACTTTTATGGGAAAGAGATTTTGAAAAATTTTGAAAAAAAATCACACCTCAATTTAAAAAAATTATTTTCCTATCCGTTAACGTCGAGGTGGGGACGGCTCGGCCTGCGGCCTCGGCGTACGAGCCCGCGCGCACCACCTAATTAAAGTATGTTTAGACGAATATATATATAGTATATATATATATGTGTATACTCTATTAAATATTATATGATAATAATGATAATATACATGCTATTTTTCACTAGAATAAGGCCATATATTGGGTCCATAGGCACAATTTATACATGGTAGGACCCTCACTCGTTCCAAATTAATAACAGTAGCGTAGCAGTAGGGAAATTATCAAAATTTGATATTAATTAGCTATATAATATATGTATAGAATATACATATATACATTAGTATACAACTATATAGATACGAATATCATTATGTATTTTCAATTTAATAACGATTAAATTTAAAATTTAAAATTATATTTATATTTTTAAGTTTAGGACATCGAATGAATACACCCGCATATTCAACATTATAAACATGTTCAGCTATCAGGTGTACTTGTTTTATATCATTTATAATTAAATTTGGTAACTTTATATTTAATGTTATATAAAAGTTAATTAAAATGGCAATACATTTGTCAATTGGGAAATTTAATTTGAAATTAAAATCAATATCGCAGTTGATTCACAGGTATAATTATACAATTGTTTTTTAAAATATAATATTTAAAATAATTTCAAAATATCAATGGTTATTATATATATATATATATATATATATATATATATATATATATATATGTATATGTATATTATGGAGCTAGACTACCTTACGATAATTCTTTCTATACAATATTACCGGAAAGTTGTAGTGGGAAACAGAATGAAGTTAATAATTGATAATACTGCAGTATTACTATATTAATATACATGCATATTAATTATATTTTATACTGAACACATGATATATACTTTATATTAAATAATTGTGTACAGTTATTTGTTATTATATTATTTACTTAATATCAAATTAAATATATGGTTTAACATTACAGAGTGTATATAAATCTAAATTATACTAAATAAATATATATTATTATTATAGTTATCTATAAAATGGAATGTATACTATTTAGTAATCCCTGTCTTCACTTTACAATGCAGAGCACTATAATTGGTAAGTGAACACATCTTATAGTATATAAGTATAAGTATATGTACACATTATGATTCATGAAAATAATTAACTATTATATTTTGATTTTATTTTAATAATTATATTATTATATGTAAATAATTTACCTATAATACATGTATACATACATACACGCAAACACACACATGTGTATATATATATATATATATATATAATACGTATCAGTAATATGATTAACTGAGGTTATTTTATACAAATACAATTTAGCTTAAGCTAAATTGTAGAATTCTATATAAGATAATTCGACACAATCACTGAACTTTGCCACAAAAATATGGGATACAAAGGAATGGACAGCTCTTTGGACACAATCACTAATTATACCAATTCCGAAAAAGGAAACCTTAATAAATTCAAAAACTACCGAACTGTTAGTCTGATATCACACGCAAGCAAGATATTATTAAGAATAATTATAAATCGCTTAAATCCGATGGTGGAAAGTATTCTAGCATAAGAACAATCTTGATTTAGGAAAAAAAAAGAAGCACGACCGAACACATTTTAAACTGTAGAATTATGATGGAAAAAACATTGAACATTGAAAATAACTTTGTTACCATTTTATTGACTTCAAAAAGTCGTTTGACCGTGTATGGCATAATGGACTATGGAATATAATGAGAAATTTTAATATTGACGAACACATTATAGCAATCATAGAATTGGCGAGCAGTGTAGTTATAGTAAGAGGAGAATTATTTCGGACATCGGTATGAGTATGATAGGTTGCCCCCTGTCACCAACTCTATTCGAATTTGTCTAGGAACAAATTACGAATGACACTCTAAACAAGCATACTTTAACCATATATGTAGGAGAATATAATATGTGTTACCTAAGATTTGTAGATGACATAGATTTAATGGCAGGAAAAATTCCAAAATTACAACTCGCTCACAGATAAATTATAAAACTGCTCAGCGGCATACGGTATGGAAGTGCGTCTGGAAAAAAGTAAGATCATGGTAAATGAATTCTAAAACAGCCATTCAAAAGTTATAACTATGAACGGCGAACAGTCGAAAAATTCAAATATATGGGATATACATTGACAAAATACGGTAAAACAAAGATCGGCGTTAGAAAATTCGACTCTGGTAAACTTAAGTACAATATGGAAAAGCAGAGGCATCTCATTACTTACCAAGATACACTTATACAAATCTCAGATACTCTCTATTATATTATATGGTTATGAAACATGGAAATTAAATGAAACCATAGAGAAAAGAATACATGCATTCGAAACCGAAGAATCCTAGGAATCTCATACCGAGAAAGGAAAACGAATAATTATATTTTCAAGAAAATTAATGAAGCAATAGTCTCTGTTGAACCACTCCTTTCAAATATAAAAAGAATAAAATGGCTCATTTTGGGCACACAATATGACATGAATATACTCCTTAAAGTAAGCATACAATGTTTTATAGAAGGGAATATACAAAATGGTCGACCGAGAACGATCTGGTTGTATAATATTATAGAATGGACAAAAATTGATATCGGTGATCTGATCAAAAATACATTGAAACAAAAACATGTGTAATTACCGCTATTCAAATCTCCCCTACGACCAACCGGTCACGGGATAAAGAAAAAAAGAAGCTAAATTGTATCGAGTAAATTACCCTTTATTGTAAAGAAATTCCAAATAAACTATATAAATAAAAGATAATAAAATATTATTTGACTGCCTGTTTACGTAGATTAAAATACAATGATTAACATAGAAAATAATATAAATTGATGAACTTGCCATACATAATTTAATTATTTATTAATAAATAAATAAATAATAAATAATATATAAATGAATGAACTTGTAATGAAAGCATGTAAAATTGTTACTATACTTTTAATGTATAAATGTATAAATAAAATGAATACAATAATAAAATAATCGTAAATCGTATTTATTGGAATTCTGAAAGCTAGAAGCATTTATAGACATACTATTACATGTATGCCGCAGTGTATATAATCAGGATCCTATACAGAGATGGAACGAAGGATGTTTACTACCGTTTTCTAAAAAGGGAAACTTAGCCAAAATTGAAAACTACATAGGGATACCACTTACACCAATTGCCGCGAAGATCTCTAATGTGTTGATATTAAATTTGAATAAGACCGACACTTGATCCTATTCTTAGAAAAAACCAAAATGGTTTTAGAACTAACATATCCACAAACGGTTAAATACCTACCTACGGCGTATAATCGAAGGAGTAAAAGCCAATAACCTAAAAGCCATATTACTTTTTATTGACTTTTCGATAGCGTTCGATTCAATCGACAGAAATAAAATGAGATACATACTTCTCGCCTATGGAATACCAAAATAAGATGTCAACGCGATCATGATATTATATATTAACACACGTACTATGGTCAGATCACCTGATGGAGACACCCCTTTCTTTAAGATTACAACCGCCGTTCTGCAAGGAGAAACCATCGCACCATTGTTGTTTATTATCTGCATTGATTACGTACTTAGAAACTCTATTGATTGTAATACAGAACTAGGATTACAAATTACTGAAAGAAAGAGCACAATATACCCTGCAGTCAACACAACAGACGCATATTATGCAGATGCTATTGACATCACTACACATAATCTCAGAGAAGCAAATTGACTATTACATAGCATAGAAAAGTCGGCTAAAGAAATTGGACTCCACATTAATGTCGATACAACTGAGTACATGACATTCAATCAACATAATACTATACGAGATGTAATGAGTAGCCAGAATGGTGAAAGGATAAAGCAAGTTAACGATTTTAAATACCTTGGCAGCTATATCGCATCTACAGAACACGATATAAATGTCAGAATTGGAAAAGCCTGGTCTGCATTAAACCAGTTAACTAATATATGGAAATCTCTCAACAAACTTGAAGAGAAACTTCTTCAGAGTTACAGTTGAGTCAGTACTAGTATATGGAGCAATTACATGGACATTACCATCAACACTGGCGAAGAAGATATATGGTGCATACACGCGCATGTTATGAGCCGCCCTAAATGTATCTTGGAGAGAGAATATGACGAACAGGGATTTTTATAACAATATTCCAAGAATAACAAGTTCAATACGTGAACTAAGAATGCGATTTGCCGGAAACTTCTGGAGAAGCAACAATGAGCTAGTTAGTGATGTGCTACTACGGACTCCCAAAAATGGTCAGCGCTCTCGTAGAAGATTGGCTAAGACATTCTTAGATCAAATGGTAGAAGATACTGAATGTGAAGTGGAAGAGCTGATAAACTACATGGAAAATATAAATGAATGTTAGAAACGTGTCTTAGAATACCGAGAAAGCTCGTCCTGGTAAAGTAAGTAAGGTATAACGTATTACCTTGTATTACCTAATTAGCTTGATAATATTATTAACTTAATATCTATTAATATATATTGCTGGAATACAATTATATTAAGGTAAGTAGATTTGATATAATTTAGTAATTAATTCATAGAAATCATATTGTATATATGTAATATTCATTTAATATACTATTTAATATATTGTATAACAATTCAAACTAAAGATGAGCCAATAGATATGCCCACTATAAATAGATAATTCACAACCCCTATATCTGGTATAGGTTTTATACTTGCACAGCATATATAATTATGTGATTTAATTATTATAAATTAATATTATCCACAATAGATTATTCGTATATATTTAAGGTAGTGTATATATATATATATTTAGTAATTAATTCATAGAAATCATTTTATATATATATAGTATTCATTTAATATACTATTTAATATATTGATTAACAATTCCAAATAAAGGATATACAACATATGTACCTCCCACCACAATCAGAGTAGTCACAACAACTACAACTGCAGTTTATCATGATACAGGTTTTATACTTGAATATATTATATAATTAGTAGATTTCATTATTATAAATTACTATTATCCACAATACATCATTCGTGTATATTTGTAAGGTATATATGTATTGTATATATATATATATATATATATATATATATATATAGTATTCATTTAATATACTATTTAATATATTGATTAACAATTCCAAATAAAGGATATACAACATATGTACCTCCCACCACAATCAGAGTAGTCACAACAACTACAACTGCAGTTTATCATGATACAGGTTTTATACTTGAATATATTATATAATTAGTAGATTTCATTATTATAAATTACTATTATCCACAATACATCATTCGTGTATATTTGTAAGGTATATATGTATTGTATATATATATATATATATATATATATATATATATATAGTATTCATTTAATATACTATTTAATATATTGATTAACAATTCCAAATAAAGGATATACAACATATGTACCTCCCACCACAATCAGAGTAGTCACAACAACTACAACTGCAGTTTATCATGATACAGGTTTTATACTTGAATATATTATATAATTAGTAGATTTCATTATTATAAATTACTATTATCCACAATACATCATTCGTGTATATTTGTAAGGTATATCTGTATTGTATATATATATATATATATATATATATATATATATAATTATAAGTATAAAGAACATAATTTTAATGTTCGATAGTTTATTAATATATGAGTTAATTAATGGACAATAGTGTATATAGGAATACTATAGTAACGATTGCGAAGTACTGACCACACGTGTGGTTGCCACTGACCACTATGCAAGCGGTGTACACTCTACCCGATTGTTCTTATAAGCAGCGGTCAACGCAAACCAATACGAGGTAATTCCATATTAGGAGGTTATACTGGAATGTATACATTCCAGTATAACTTCCTAATATGGAATTACCCAGCAAACAGTAAGAGCAGCATAATAGCAGCATAACAGTATATGCTAGAGCCTCAAATGTTTACATTGTGCTATTATGCTGCTATTAAATGTCTATTATGCTGATATTATGCTGCTATTAATTTGTCATGATATTATGCTGCTTTTATACTGCTATTATGCTAATATTATGCTGCTATTAATTTTAAAAGTATATTATGCTGCTATTATGCTGCTATTATAATAATAATTATAATAATAACTTACTATTTGCTGGGTACCGCGGTTTCGGTCATGCAATAATGCGCCGTATCATGAGCCGCGGTACTATGTCAACTGTATAGAATTGGCCAGAGATAATCCCGTCCAGATAAATCCAAAGACACTATTGGTGTATATGTATTATTGAGTTGCTCTGGGTTTTGAAAACATATCCTAGTTCAGATCGATCTCAGCAATATATTTAATAAAATCCTTAAATCCTTATTTTACTTTCGAATATTTTTAAATTTGATTATTTATAATCTAAATAAAATAAGTTAGACATTACTTAATTCGATTACTATAGGATTTACATATATGTACATAGGAATTCTATACATTCAGAAATACAATTTAATTTCAAGTATAATCAATAGATAATATGTGTATAATAAGAAAACACAACGATAAGTAAAGTGTTATATTAAGGGTACTAATTATTTTGTTTTAATTTTATTTCGAATACATGTTAAATATTATTAGAAATTACTTAATTATATTATCATATTATAATATAAGTTAAATTATAGTATTAATTATTAATGGTTTATTATATTATTTTATGTATTAACCTATTATCATATTAACATATATTTAAGATGATATTAGTAATTATTGAATTAAATATAAATTGGTAGGGGAAGTAACCGAATACGGACACTCTCGGTATCTCAGAAACCATAAATTCTACAAAAAAATGTTTGATGAATAAAATATTCATAATTATAAAAATAGTCTAAAAAGTATTTTTTATTTTTTTATTTTTCAAAATATTGCTGATATATACAATAAACTGATTTGTTTATTACGTTTTTAAATTTATGAAAAAAAATGTTAACTTAAAACCTTCTCAAGAATATAAAAATGTATCGATATAAAATATAACAATATATTATTAAAAAATAAAGCATTCTAAAAATGATATATTTATTTTCTATATTTGTTATCAAATATTGATTAATTTATAAGCATATATCTAGAGGTCATATAAGTTCATAATACGGACAGTCTAGATGTCTTAATATGGACACCCTATAACCAATCAGAGCGCAGCTTATGAACTCTTTTGATTTTCATAAAAAAATAGCGTGCGTTATAATATTAATACCACCAATAAAGTTAAATCTACAATTTGTATTATTTAGATATTAAATTGTATTATTAATTAACAAAATAATAAAAATAAATAAATTATTAACTAATTAAACTAATTAAACTAGCCTTAATTAATTGCCCCCGGTATATTGATTTAATTCATATAATTTATTCAATTTGCGTAAGTAGGTAATTACTTTGAATAAGTATAAATGTGACATTAACAATTTATGGAATAAACCCAGCATGCCTGATGGATATATAACGATATATGTATATGTATATGTATATATATATATATATATATATATATATATATATATATATATATATTTATGCGAAATACATCATATCATATAACATGATACCACGCAGTAAAGCATAATCGCAGGGATAACGAATACATGTATATCTATAACCATACTTGAATATAATATAAATTATATATGATATAAATACTTCAAAACTCTATAGGTATTAATAACATAAATATATCTGCGGATGTTTGGCCGGATCTCAACTCTAATAATACAGCTGGTATGCACTTATTTAATGTATTGTATATATATATATATATATATATATATATATATATTAATATATATATATATTAATATACATTTTATTAATATAAGCAATGCTTCTACAATTACCCAGGTACTTGTACCTAAATCTGATAATAATAATAATAATAATAATAATAATAATATAGTATATATTATATACGTGTCTGTAGTTGAAAGTTGTTGAGAGTATTTATGTAGATACATCATTGATAATAATAATTCTAAACATTATGGTACAGCGAGTGCCTTTTTTAGGGTGTTATTATTCAAATTGTACCCTAAGTAGGGTACAATTTGAATAAATAGGATCAGTTCCCTAAAATTGATCAAACTGTACCCTAAAGAATATAGCTGGTTATACCCTACTTATATGATACCGTTTACCCTAATGCAATTGTATGATATGTACCATAATTGGATTGTATGATATGTAAATTTAATAATCACGTTCAATAATATTTAACATATCTGGTCCATAATAAATATATCGAGTGTACCCTAGTGCATTTACAGTCAGGTAACCTAATATTTAACATATATGTATCCTAATACATATATATATATATATATATTGTACCCTAGTGAGTTTAAAAGTCGTGTAACCTATTTAGGGTACATGGCAACTTCAGGTGATATTTTAACGATCTGCACCCTATAAATTGAATTCGCTGTACCCTAATTTTTAACAGTGTATATATCACATATAGATACAGATTTCGAATACGTATATGGGTAAACACCTACATATATACACATTCGCATAACAAGATAATCATGATGCGAAAAAATGTTGGTTAATAAACAAATTTGTTAATTTCTTTTATGCGCCGTTTACCTATACAAATTATATACAGTTTTTTCATGCATCTACAATAAATGGTACATGTATAATAAATTCAATTCAATTTGTAATCTTTTGTTATAATTTATACAGTTCATAAACAACATATAAAATACATAATATAATAGATTATTTCTCTGTAGGTATTATAATAAATAATACAAATGTATATGACTCATTTATTGACAAATTGATAATTAATTAATTATGAAAAATATTAATGTATGACAAATTTATATTATATAGATTAAATATCAATATAAATATTCACTATAAACCTATATGATATTAATAAAATTGTTTAGGAATTATTGAAAAACTTAATTATTATGAAAGTAGATATATTTTGAAAACATGCTATTTCCCCCCTATACTTTACATACAATTTGATAAATATTAGCACGTCTACTCAAAATAAACATATAGAGTGTCGTATTTCTAAGGGAAAGCAAGGTTTATTCCATATAATTATGACGATGAACTTAATGTGTTCCTTTCGTAGTTTATGCAATGAATAGGAATATATATATCCTAATTGGAATTTGTAATTCGTATTACGTAAAAGTCTAGTGTTTGTTTTAAGTTGTATTTTGTTTCGTAAAGTTTATGGTAAATTATAGCCTATATAACCTATAGGGTAAACCTTATATAACCAATAGGGTAAACCTTATATAACATATAGGGTAACTTATAAATACTCGTCTTATTAAGTAGTATACGTAGGTTGTAGTCGATAGAGTATTTGTTGTCCTTTAAAACAAATTAAAAATAAACGATATATAAATAATAAACCATGGATTACAAAATCACTACTAAAATGTATACATAAGAAAAATAAACTCTACAAAAAAACTATTATAAACTCAAACTTAGATATGGAATATACAAATTATAAAAATTGTTTAAGTAAAATTTAAAAAAAATTTGAACAAAATTATTATTCTGGTAAACTAAAAACCAATAATATAAAAAATACATGGAGAGTTCTAAATAATCTTATGAAGAATACAAATAAAAACACTATTAACATGAATAATAATAAATCTGACTCTGAAAATTCAAATAATTTTAATAAATATTTTACTTCTATTGGAGCTTAAATAAATAATAGTTTTAATGACCCTTATAGTGATAGATTGACTAATATTACTTCTAACACAAGTTCTATATTCTTTGAACCTGTTACTGTAACGGAAATTGAAAATATAGTACACAAATGTTCTGACAAATTTAGTAATGATTCTCATGGATTTAACCTATATTTACTACGAAGAATAATTACATCTATTAGTCACATTATTGTGTATTTATTTAACCTTTCTATAAATTCAGGTATATTTCCTGATATATTAAAAACCTCGAAGGTAATTGTTATATATAAGAAGCATAATCGATGTGATTATTCAAATTATCGTCCAATGTCTATTACATCCCAATTCTCTAAAATTTTTGAGAAATTAATAAAAATAAGAATTTTAAGTTTTTTGAATAAAAATAAAATTTTAAATATGTGTCAATTTGGTTTCAAAGAATCTACTTCAACTTGTGATGCACTTCTTGATTTTATTGGTTATTTACAAACTAATAATGATAAACATTGCGCGGCAGTCTCTATTGATATTAAAAAAGCATTTGATTCACTTGATCACTACATTTTACTTGACAAATTATATTTATATGGTTTTAGAGGTTTAAGTGGTGATTTTATTAAGAGTTACCTAACTAATAGAAATCAATATGTACACTTTAATTCATCTATATCTTCTACCTTGCCTATAAAATATGGTGTTCCACAGGGTTCGGTATTGGGACCTATCTTATTTTTATTATTTAATAATGATTTATCAAATATACAAAATCCTTGTCATTTTACACTTTTTGCAGATGATACAACTATTGCATTCTCTAATAAAAATATACAAGACCTTGAAAATATTATTAATGAAACTTTAGTTTATATTCATGAATGGCTTAATAATAACAGATTACAACTAAATATTGATAAGACTAATTTCATATTATTTCATAGGTCACGAATTAAACATAAATTAAATATAAAAATTAATGACTTAATTATAAAGCAATCATCTTATATTTTATTTTTGGGTATATTTATAGATGAAAATCTCAATTGGAAAAAACAGATTCATAATATTAAAAACAAACTTAATCGATGTATCTCTTTAATAAATAGATTAAAATCTAAATTGAATAGAGAATCCCTTATGAACATATATTACTCTTTATTCCATAGTCATTTGCATTATTGCTCAATACTCTGGGGTAATACGTATTTTAGTAATATTAAATGTATTACTATATTACAAAATAGATGTCTAAGATCAATTTATTATCTACATAATAGAACAAATATTGACCATATTTATATACATAAACGTATTCTCAAATTTAATGATATTATTGATTTAAATATTTACAAATACATGTATAAAGCTTGGTACAATAATAATATACATCCATAAATTATTAAGTTATTTAATAAAAAAAAGACAATATATTCTCTAAGGTCAACTAATGAATTCGTTGTTCCCAATATATCACGTTGTTATGATACATTCTGTATTGGTTATAAAGGTCCTTTGTTATGGAATTCACTATCTATTGATATCAAAACCACTAACCCTTTGAAAAAGGTTTTGAAATGTTTTAAAACAAACAATTATTGGTCACTATTAAAGTCTTATTTATTTATTTTTATTCATTTTATATATATTTTTTATCAAATTATGACATTCAGTAATTGGAATAGTTTTATAATTAAATTATTTTTTTTACAATATTTATATATTTTAACAATTGTATTATCATTTGTTTTTAAATGTATTGTTTATTATTATTCTTATTATTATTTGATTAAATTTGTATTACGAGTTACCTATTATTATTAATATTATTATTATTATTATTATTATTATTGTTATTATTGTTATTATTATTATTATTATTATTATTATTATTATTATTATTATTATTATTATTATTATTATTATTATTATGTCTTGTATATATTTTATTGTAATTTTATTTATAAGATTTATTTTTTCATTACTATTTATTATTTTTATTAACTGTTTATTATTATTTTATTATTTATATTATATTTTTTTATTTTTTATTTTATAAAGAGAAAGAATTTCGTGTTTTTTGTATATTGATTGTAGCGTGCGGTGGTGTATTGTATGCCGAGTAGTAAGTTTACCGGTATGATTGTGACGGGGATCATCTCAAGGTATTAAGGACTTGGCACATCCTTACTGAAAGTTGGTAGCCTTATACTATTCGTTCGTTGTGGTCGTTTTATGAACTATGTGTTGTTTTTCCCTCTTTATTTGTACACGTCTTGTTTTATTGTTATTTTTATCTATTATTATTATTTTTATTATTATTTATATATAATATTTATTTGTATTTTAACTATTTTAATATTTAAAATTTTACTTTATATTTATATTTTACTTTTAATTTCCAATTTTATTTTATCTTTGTAAATTTTATTACTGTTTGTTTTTTTCCATTCCTTTTGCTGACAGGTAGATATCTCGATAAGTTCAATGAACTTCTATATCTACCTGGGTTCATTCTCGTTTATTACGACGAACCAATCTGATTATTATTATATTATTATAAGTGTTTAGCCAATTTACATTTATTACGTAAGTCATTAATCTAGTTGTGTAGTATTAGTAGGTAGTCGGTATACCTACTTCTAATTGGGTGGTTAACTATGTTGTCTAGTTTGTCTATTATCAGATTTCCAGTTGCTAAGAATAGTGAATTATTATTGTAGTCTGGAGGGTCTGTATGATGGTCCGAGTGAATCATTTTGTAGTTTTTCAATTTTAAGTATGATCGTACTTTTTTAAAGTTAAATAGAAGTACAATCATGTATTAGTAGGTATGTAATATATTAGTTTATCTATATTGAGTTCATTATTAAAATATACACTTAGGTATTTTTTGTCATTAATATTTATTTATTTAACATAATTGGTGGGAGTTTTTAGTTGGTTAATTATAATGCCAGGGAGGTTAGTATTTGGGCAATTAGTGTATATTATATAATAGTTTTGTTTTATTGTGGTTTAGTATGATATTATATTGTGTTAAGGGGTATTCCACTACATATATTTTCAGCAACTTGGGTATGAGCTTCGTCCTGACCATTAAAATAGGTATTATAATATTATTTAGAAGTAATCTTATATAAGTGTATACTAATAAATTATCGTATCTCGTTAAAACCATGGATGCCTTAACATGATAATGGCTTCGAAGGGACATTATAGCCATATGTTTATAAGTGAAAACTTCATATAAGTTCCTAGATGCAGTATTCAAAATAATTACTATACAAAACAACTATTGTTTTCTTTAAATACGAGGTAAAGGGTGTTATATATAAAACAACATTTATTGCATTAAAGCAAAACTAAAGGGTTTTTGAAAACCTGTACGTTTTTATTAAAAAATAACTAAAGATTAATAACCTTTATTTTGTTATTAAATAATAACTAAAGGCTTTAGAACACTTTAGTTATACCCTCTAGCTGTAGAGTCAAATTGTTGTTTAATCTATTAGTTAATATATAATTAAATCCAAATATATTTTTAATATTTTTAGTTTTTGTAATATTTAAAACATATATTGTAAGTAAAATTAATCAATATATACTTATAAGTTAAAAATAATGTTTTATATTTACATATTATTAATTATATATTGAAATATATACTTTGTTTTAAATTGTATTTTTTTATAACAGTATAATTTCACATAGACATATTATTTAAAAGGCAATTATCTCTAATATGGCACGGATATTTTAATATATTAAATTCGCTAAGCTGGGAATATAGCTTACTTTTTGTCAGAAACATATATATATATATATATATATATATATATATAATATCTATTTGAATTATGTATAATTCCATTTGAGATCAATTGCGTTCACCAATATGTTAAAACCATTTAGTTAATATAATATCCCTGTAGTTAATATTGTTCAAAACCCGGTATTTCTTTAGAATGTAAAATCATTTATATTTCAATAAATAGTTTACTAAAAGTTCGAAAACCCTTCACTCAGTGGACCACTAACTTAAGGTTTATTCAGTGAAAACTAAAGGGTATTTTTAACAGTGTAGGATGAAAGGATCCCGATAAATAAAAATAACAATTATATATATATATAATATCGTATTTATAATATTAAAATGGATAACAATATAATATAAATTTATATTGGATTAATAGGCAATGATCAAGATAATGACATTACAAATCATTGGTGGATATATCTACTTAATGCCCTGTTCATAATAATTGTATCATGTATGGTGTAAGTATATAATAAACATATATTTACGTAATATTTTATAACAAATTAATAAAAAATATATTACAAAATAGATATAAAATTATATATATATAACATATATGTTATTATTTTAAGTAATTAAAAATTATAAAATCAATTATATTCTAACTAGTTTATTTATATAACTTTAAAGTATTAACATAGCATATTTTAATATTATTTTAATAGGAAGGTTCTAGACTATCTATACTTGTTCAAAATATACTATTTGTGTGTATTTTGAAAATATTTAGCTTAAAATTAAATATACGTAATAAATATGTAATTCTTAATATATGGTATGGTATCAGATTCGAGTAAACCCCAGGGAAGATAAAGAAGCCTTGCGGCTTTTCTAGTTATCAACCCATTTTAATTTTAAACAGTTCATAAATACAATAATAAGTTTTCACTTCCTGTTTACAATAATAAAATAATAAAATTTGAGCTGTTTAAAAAATCATCATATTACCGTTAACGATTACACCATTTCAATTATTTAAAACAATTAACCAAAAAAGGATAAATAAATAAATAAATAATATAGATAATTGAATGTAAAATAAAAAATAAAACTAAATGAATAAAACTAATAAAATAAGAAACTAAGCAGATTAAGAAATAAAAGACTTGGAAATTAAAAGCAATTGCTTTTAATGTACATTTGCACATTAATGTACATTACAATATGTTATTGTGTACAATTTTAAATAAATATGTTTTACAAATATATAAAAACTAAAATAATTATGAACAAAATAAATAAACAATAATACTGAAGAAATGTTGAAAAAAAAGATGTATAAATACTATATATATATATATATTAGACCACTAATACCGAAAAATAATAGATAAAAATTGTAACGATTTTGAATATATGTATGTTATAAATTAAAAATAAAACTAAAATAATAAAAACTAATAGAATAAGAAACTAAGCAGATTAAGAACTAAAAGACTTGGACATTTAAAAACAATGTACATTAAAATATGTTATTGTGTAAAATTTATAATAAATATGTTTTTCTAATATATAAAAACTAAAAGAATTATGAAAATAAAAGACCAATAATACTGAAAAATGTAGATAAAAAAGTCATATAAACCCTATAATTGATATATACTATTAATACTAAAAAAATATAGATAAAAATATTAAAATATAATAGTTTAAATTGAGTTTTTTAATTTATTTTTAAACTTATTGAGTGGGTTAATTTTATTTAGCTCATCATTAAGTTCATTCCATATAGTAGGGCCTTTGATATATAGTGAAAATATATAGTATAAATATACTAAAAAAATACATTTATTTTTTGAGGTAAAATGAGTGTATAGTTCATGTTTTTTTCGTGTATTATATGGTATGCTTTTCTTATTGAATACACTTGAGTTTGGAATAACATTGTTATGGTATATATTATGCATACAATTACATGTTTGAAATTTAATTAAGTCGGGTAATGTTAGTATATTTGCTTGTATAAAAAGAGTATCTGAGTTTGTAAGTTTTGGTTTGTTAAATATTATTCTAATATTTTTTTTTTAATTATATATACATCATTAATATTAGAATTATAGTTATTTCCCCATATAATGTTACTATAGTTTAGATGTGGTAAAATTAATGAATTATATAATAATATTAACGTTTTAAAATCAAAGAGTTCTTTTACATTTTTAAAAATCCATACTATTTTATGTAGTTTTGTTTTAATTGCTGCTATTTCTAATTTCCAGTTTAGCTTCTGATCTAATATTACACCTAGTAATTTTGTACACAGCTGTTTACACAATTAATATTAATACAAGCTATATTTATATCTAGAACATTGTATGTTTTGTAAAATCATAATCATGTAAATCATATAAGACGTTTTCTTCAAATGTATTGATATCAACCAGTTATTTATTTTTACAAGTTCATTATTTACATTTTCCTGAAGTCTAACTATGTTGTTGTTTTCTAAAAATAAAATAGTTTCGCCAACGAACATTGTTAATTTTAGAGTTTTATAACTATTTATAATATCATTTATATATTTTCAATTACTCTAATGAATTCGTTTTCTTTAATTGGTTCTATAAAAAAAGAATTTAAATTTGGTTATTTAAAAATTGATTAAAAGAATATTGACTAGTATATAAACACAATATAAATATAAAACCATGATTATATTAACTATAATTTAATTTACAAAACCATTATTAGATTTATGCAATATATTGGTTTTGACTCGTGTAAGAAGAAGACGAAACAACCAGATTCAATATGTATATCAACTATGTCTAAGTCTCCCCATAATACAGGTATTCTATTATATATTTGTATATATATATATATATATATATATATATATATATATATGTGTGTGTTTATGTGTGTGTGTGTGGGTGTGTGTTTGTGTGTGGATGTGAGTGTTTGAATATGTGTATATGTATGTATGTGTTATTACCTTGATACATTTATATATATATATATATATATATATATATATATAATTACATAATATAATCTTGAATCTTCCAAACTTGTATACTATGTAATTTCATATTTGTTAATAGGATGTTCACACAATAATAGGTATATTCAGTTTTCCTTACGTTACGTGAAATCCGTACAGAAAATGAATCATTTACAGACAATTTTCTGTAATGAGTCATATTCCTATTTTTCTGTAATCGTTTTGTGTACAAAAAATAAAATACGTAGCGGAATGACCTTTATATTAATAATAGGTGGCGTTATATGATTTCATAGTTGTAAATATAATATGTATTTCTATAGTATTATAATTTTGATTATATAAATATATATATATATTGCTTACTTGCTTATTTCAGAATTCTTTTTATTGATGGACAGTTATTGGACAGTTATTGTCTTCCAAACATCACGATTCATAATAGCCGCTCGTAGATCATTTTTCGTAGACCGGTATCACGCTCCAGATTATTTATATATGAACCAGATGGTCTTCCTCAGCTTCTAGTTCCAATGGTTGGCTGCCACATAACCAAATCCGAAACTATAGTTAAACTAACGAGGTATACCTCGTCTTCTCTTCGTAGGCAATGGCCTGCAAACTTTAGTCTTCTTCTTCTGATATTGTTCGATACTCTTTCTAGTGTCCTATATGGTATTTCATTCTTGATGTTATGTGTCCAGTTGATATTTAAAACCATTCTCAGAATTTGTTTATATGTTCCATCCAGCTTTTTCAGTAGTGAGTTTATCAGGGTCTATGTTTCACACCCGTGTAACAGAGCGGATTTAACAGTTGCAATCATTAGCCTAATTTTGAACTTCCAAATAAGTTTTGAATTCCAGATGTTTCTCATCTGATTTCTATATATATATATATATATATATATATATATGTGTGTGTGTGTGTATGTGTGTTTGTATGTGTGCACATGTGTGTGTATGTATATTTATATATGTATATTTTCGAATTTAGTTTTTTCATTTTCTGTATAGATTTCACGTAACGAAAACTAACAAAAACGGAATTGGTATGAACACCTAAAATCTGATAACAAAAAATGTTCTGTAAATGATTCATTTTTGGTACGGATTTCACGTAACGTAATAAAACGGAATGTGAACACCCTATCACGCGTTAACTGTCGAAGGGATCTCGCCATACATAAACATTACCCGCGTTTTCTGACATTTTTATTATTCAGATATTTTATAAATTTAAAAACTTAGTATTTCATAATTATCTAATTAATATATATATATATATATATATATATATATATATATATATATATATATATATATGTGTGTGTGTGACCTCTATAAACGTATACGTTAATATAGAGGATATAGGATACGTTTAACTTGCAGGCTATCACCATTTAAACATTACTAGTGTAATCATAACAGTGTACAGTGCTGTAATAACAATACATGCATGATGTAAACCACTTGAGTTATTTATGCTATCAATATATATATATATATATATATATATATTATTTGAAACAATATTTTTACAGACATTAAAGAAAAGACAATGTTTGAAAGTGTAGTTGATTATACATTGGACACATTTATGTAGTATATATTGCATAATATTGAATATGACTAAATAAAATTAAATTATAACCCATAATAAATAAATGTTTATAAATATATATATATATATATATATATATATATATATATATATATATATATATAAGTAAGATCATGGAATGTGTGGTCAGTCGTCAGCTCATCAGTTACCTTGAAAATAAAAATCTGCTTGATTATTTTCAAAGTACTTATAGAAAATCTTTCTCTACTGAGACTGCCCTCACCCATATCACTGACCTGATTCATAACTCGCTTGACTCGTCTCATTGCGTGCAACTACTCCTGCTTGACCTTTCTAGTGCCTTTGACATGCTCAACCATTCGATCCTCATTAACCGTATAATCGAACTTGGTATTGAAGGTTCCCCCCTTAAGTGGCTAATATCATTCATCATTGATCGAACTTCGTCTGATAAAATCAATGACTTCATATCACCTCCTACCAAAATTCTTAAAGGGGTCGCTAGTGTATCAGTTATTGGCCCACGTCTCTCTATATACTTACGTACTATCTCTAATATTATTCGCAAATACCCTAATATCTATTACCACAGCTGCCTGTATGGCTCAGTAGCTAAGACGTCAGACACATAATCAGTAGGACACGGGTTCGAGCCTCGTCCGGACCATTAATTAATTTTATAAAATGGGTCTTAAAATATTATTTAGAAGTGATCTTATATAATTGTGTATAAATAACATGAGAGCGACTTCGAAGAGACATTAAAGCCATATATGGTTATAAGTGAAAACTTCATCTAAGTTCCTGGACGGGATGAAAGGACTCCACCAAATAAAAAATAACAAATAATAACATCTATCCTGATGACATTCAACTACTAATGAAACTACCCATTGACTCTATGAACTCTAACTATGAGCAGTGTGATTGTACCTATCAGATTACTCACTGGTTACTAACTAATGACCTCCTAGTCAATACTTCCAAAACTTAACTTATTAACATCTCTAAGGTACCTGCCACTTTACCTACTCTGTTAATTGACGGTATGATTATTAAACCTTCTGAATCTGTGCGCAATATTTGTATTTTAATTATTGGTATTATATCGTACGGTGCTCATATCAATGCACTATATAAATCCTTTAATCTCTATTTGAGAAAAATTCGCCACATTAAAAACTATTGTTAGTCCAACATCACTAAGCGCCTTCTCAACGCTCTATTACTATCTAGAATAGACTATTGTTGTGATCTATTCTACGGCATTAAGAACTCAGAAGTTATACAAGTTGACCGAGTTATTCGCTCATCCGTAAGATTGACTCATAGGCATAAGTGATGCGATCGTGTTTTAACCGACACCCACCAATGCATTATGAAATGGCTATCGTTTAGTAAACGGTGTCAATATAGGCTTCTATGCATAACACAGAAAAGACTATTCCTATAGTATGCATGTCTAATTATAAGCAGACATGCATACTTACGTGGATTGCTCACTCATCGCAACATCCTCCCACATCTGCGCTCGTCTGATGCCACACTTACTAGCTTTACCTGTTACTCGTAACGTGATGCGTTTTTACAAGCATGGCTCCTACTACATGGAATCTGTTACCTTAACGCCTACGTAGATTGAAGTCCCTCACGTCTTTGCTAATAATCTCAAAGACTATTTAATTTTAAACTTAATGTAACCATTTCCTAGATGTTGATCCCGTTCCATCTATATTCTTATATATTATATTGCTACATTATTTACTGTTATTGTTTCGTTTTGCTTGTTCGTTCCCAACACCAGTGAGGGTGATCGTTTTGTTACCATATTTGGTGTATAAATAAACCATCCTATCCTATTCTATCCTATATATAATTATGTATATATATATATGTATATATTATAATATTAAATAATTAATAATAGTATTATAATTATAATATTAATCATTTATAAATATGTAAATAATAATGTAATATGAATTAATAAATACATTTTTATAAATATAGGGGGAAAGTCTCCGATTATCGACCCCTAATGATTATTTGTAATAACTTATTCAATGTTAAATATATTTGAAATTTTGTAATTAGGGTAGGTATTACTCCTAATATTATGGCAATGAATAATGTGTATATTTTAAATTGTTGATATAGTTATAGTGACAAGAATAAACAAGAGGAGTCGGTGATCGGATACATGTGCCTAATACCGACCCCTTTTCATATTATCCATTCCCTAAAATAATCGTGGTATAAATAATTGTAATATTGTAATATCCAATAAAAATAGTAAATATATATAAATATAATTAATTATAACATGCACGCAATTTATTTTTTTTTGAATTTATGTTTGAATAGTAATATTAAATTTAAATTTAAACTTTATAGTAATTATATTAAAATAGTGTATATTATTATTTAATATTTATTTATTAATCCGTATGTATATAATCAACTGGACTCATGAATCCTAAGTGTATATCAATGATAATTGTATGATTGAATATTTTTTTAAACAAAATACTTATTCATATTTATCATTACTAACAGTTCATGTATATATAATGTTTTGATACCTCAGCAAAATCGTCGAGACATAATTATGTATACTATTTTGCAGCAAAATACTTAGCAAAATCGCATCAATTTTGTCGTGGTGTTCACACCTGACGTTTTTGTTTGTCGTGATTTTGCAGCAAATTTGCAACGAATATGCAGCAAATTTGTTAGATGTGATAGCAGCTTTATAGTTACTGAAATACGAGAGCGAGTCGGTATTAGGAAGGGGGTCGATACTCGGTCGGTTATCGGAGATATATATATATATATATATATATATATATATATATATATATATATATATATATGTGTGTGTGTGTATGTATATATTATAATATTAATTATTTATAAATATGTAATTAATAATGTAATATGAATTAATATGAATTAATTTGAATTAATCAAAAACATATGTAGGAATATATGTATACAATATATATATTTTTCATAAATATTACTTTGACATTTGTAAATAATAACTAATATTATTATTTACTTCCTGTTTACACTATTATTAATATAAAACGTGTTTATTTCATAGTTACATTAAGGGGATGTAATCTACAATTATCAATATAAATATTTATTTTATCATTTATTTTAACTAATAATTAATATTATACTTATTATATTAGTCGTCAGACTAGGAATGCATTCTGTTTAATGTGTCTATATAGTCTATAGTCGATAGTATCTTTATCATTGGAGCGATTCTAAAAAATAACCGCGCACTACAAAGTTGCAACGTAAAGTAGGAGACTATATCAAACTACTGCCTCGAAATATAATTCTCCTTTTGTGGAAGATCACCAATTTAATATTATAAGTATTTATTATTAATTCTTGTAATTGTAAATTAGAATAATAACAACTTGGTGGGTTGATTAATACCATAGCATACTATGTAAGGCAATACTATCTAGAGCCATATACTATTGTAGTGTGTTATGTTGTCAGCAACATTACGGAGCAAGATACTATTTCCGGAAAGTTGTAGTAGAATACCTCATTTCGGCATATTTAAAAAATATAATATATATTTAAAAAATAGTTCTATATATATATAACTTGTATACAATGATAGTTATATACAAATACACGCTTAACAATTAGTTTAATATTTATTATATATATATATATATATATATATATACTATATTGATATTAATGTATATGATTCAATAATTATATGTGTTTAATAAAAATGCTACTACCTATCATATATACAAAAGGAATGTTAAACTATAGTTATGGTATAGCATTAATGAAATGTTAATTAAATAATAATACATTTTAAGATTACTAGTTGGTTTTCGATATGTAAATGTTGTAAATTAACGTCAATTAAATGTTATTAAATTAATACTCTTCATAAACATTTAATAGGTGATTAACATAAACACTGAATAGACCTATGTAAGTCATATATTACATTTAAAAAATAACGAGTCATACCTATACAACTGACGTAATCCTTTTATCATATATACAGCTCTTACTACTTATTACTATATAATGTATATTTAAGTATTTAAACTAGGTACCTAATATGAACGTTCGTAATAACTATTTAATAAACTAATAAACTATTTAAATGTAATAAACTATTTAATAAACTACTTCCTAATAAACATATCATAAATATGCAATACTATACACGAATTATTTTCTAACATAATTATCTTAACTTATTAATCTATAATATTATAATATATAATTTAATTATTTAATATACTCTTTATTTAATAAATGTAAATATTTGAAATTCTTATTTTACGAATTATAATGAAAGAAGATAAGTAAACAATTGTATTTAATATATATATATATATATATATATATATATATATAGGATGTAATGTACTAAGAATGTAATGACAAAATGTAGAAGAGCATTCCAGAATGTAGGCTTAGCAACCACAAAATTCTCTTCTATACAATAATGCATTGTTATGATATGAAGTAACTTAATTGGGGGCTGTAATATATGTAATGTTTAATTAGTTATTATAGATAACTTATAACAATGTTTTATATTATATATAAATATTTAAATGATATATAAAGTTAATAATTAATTACTTTAAATATTATTTATTAAAAATGAATACGTATATCTATATTATAATAAATATCTCATTTTAATAAAACATAGATATTTATAAATACTGTAATACTATGGATATATATATATATATATATATAAATATTCGATTTTTTTCCAATATCCCCCCTATATTTAAAGTAAAGTTTCGCCCCTGGTATTTAGTAATATAATAACTGGATATATATATTATAACAATCACGGTTTAACTATATGAGTTATTGCTTTCTTTATATTTAATAATTATATTTGTGTGATTCATAAGTTCCAAAACTTCCATATATATTAATTTGTTTACTAATATGATTTATATGGTTGTTTAAATTACTGTTTATATATAATATATTATAGTAATATAGATAATGAATATTGTTAGTTAAATATTATTTTAAAAAAATCAAGTAATTTGGATATATTTACACATAGTATTCGTATATCTTTTAGATAGATTTTATTTATTTATAAAACACTTCCGTAATATATACAATTAATATTATTAGATATGTTATTAGTGGTTGTGTTTAAATACTAATATGTATGGTCCTATAGTATATACTATAGTGAGAAGTTAATACTGTTTTGTATATAACGTAAAGAATAGCCCAGCAAACATTTAATAGGAAAATAATAGGAAGTTTCTTATTATTTTTTCTAGTAAAAATGTTAACAAATTTCCTAATATTTACTTAATATATTTTCTTATTATTTTCCTATTATTTTCTTAATATTTACTTAATATATTTTCCTATTATTTTCCTATTATATTTTCCTATTATTTTCTTAATATATTTTCCTATTATTTTACTAATATTTTCCTAATATTTTCTTAATATATTGTTCTATTATTTATTATTTATTTTTAATATTTTCCTACAAAAAATAAATATTGATTGATTGGTTAATATAGTTTATTAAAATAATGTATAGGACCTACCCAGCAAACAATATATTCGACGCTTTTGGACGCCATGCGCCTAAAAGTTCCGGAATTAATTCGTCACTTTGATGACAATTTTCGCCCAAAAGCGTCGAATTGTTATATTGTACTTTGGACGCTGTTGCGCCCAAAAGCGTCGAATTTGCGACGAATTCAATATCGATTCGGAACTGAAGCGCCCAAAAGCGTCGAATTTGCGGCTAAAATGAGGAGGACAACTAAATAAACGATTTTACACTTTATTTGGGGGAAAATAATTACATTTTATGTATAATAATAATTGCATCCAGCACAGCTGAGTAACATTAAACACATCTGAACGCATGCAGCGTCGACAGAAAATATAATGTCCCAATGTAAAAGTCATGATGACTACATTTTCACATTATATTACTTCAGGCGGAATATTTATTCCACGTTCTATTAAATACTAAATATAATATAAGGTTGCATATGGAATCATGCTACTACCATGTATCTAATGAGGGCTTCACGGAGATTCTATGATAATAGTAGGCACAGACAGAAGGCAGCACAGACAGCTAATTTCATCTCTAAGGCTCCAAGTCATTGATTATCATGGACTGATGTAGTCATCTCGAAGGCAACACGTTACTGGATATCATGGACTGCTGTGGATTGAGTGGTTTTTATTTTAGTAAATATATATATATGGACTTCGCAGATGATATTGCATATTAAGTGAAGGTATCAAAGAAGCCTAAGAGATGCTCACTAGAGTCGAAAATCAGCAAAATGAGTAGGACTAAGGATGAATACAGGGAAAACGAAATACATGAGTTACAATACTAATCAACATTTTGAAATCAAAGCTATAGATAGGTCAAATCTGAAAAGCGTTGAAGACTTCAAGTACCTAGGGCATGGATAGACAGCATTGCAAAAGTTTGAAAATCAGAAAAGCGCTTGCTTGGAGAACATGTTATCAAATGAGGAATATCTTAGTAGATAACTCTTAGTAGGAAACTAAAAATCAGACTCATGCACACCACAGTTGAATCGGTTCTGGTGTACGGATGTGACACTTGGACCCTCACAAAAACACTACTCAAACAACTCGATGGCATATACACTCAAATTCTACGAATGATATTAAACGTAGAGATGATGAAGTTGTTTCGCATCTAGTTGTTTGGGAATCAACTCATGGAACTAGAAGACGGGGAAGGCCACCAGAAAACACATCAGGAATCTGGAGCGCGAAACTGGTATACCGGCGAGCGAGATGAGTGTAGCTATGATGAACCGTGTTATTTGGAGAACTATTACTGTCCGGAAATCAACAATCCCGAAATAAGAATATAATAATAATTATATAGTTGATATAGTATAAATATTTGCTAACGTATTTGTTATCGAAGGTGAAAGTATATGGACTGTTGTGGTTCATCTTGAAGACGCAATTCAATGATAATCATGGGCTGCTGTTGTCATCTAAATGGATATATAATATATATATATATATATAAATAATGTTAAGTAAACTTATATATTTAATATAAAGTAATAGGTTTGTGTATAATTTTTGATACATATGTATATGTATTAGCTATCACTATAATCTGATTGCATTAGCATGAGAGTGGCTTTGAAGATAACAAAATAACAACAATATATACAAATGAATCATATCAGATGAAAATATGACCACTTGTTTACTAACTAAATGACACTGTCATGCTAGCTTATACGATGAAGATATATTTGATGTATTATAACATTATAACTTATAACGCTTTGACGTTGCATTGTAGCCATTGATTTCAAAATACGTGTTCCGTTGCTAACAACCTATATCCACTTATATAGTTACATATAAATGTCTATAAAGAAAATTACGTCAAGCTTTCCAATAAAATATGCTAACTAAATACAAAATTGTACCTACAATATTAGTAATTTATAAGATTAAATTACAATATAATGTCCAAATATAAAAATTTCTCATTACATTCCTTCAGGCGGAATATTTATTCCACAATCTATTAAATACACAATATAATATAAGATTGCATATGGAATAATTCTACTGTTATTCATGATGGAAATGCTGGATGGTACCTTGATCAGTCAGCATCTATGAGGGCTTCACTTAGATTCTATGGTCATCACGATGTCGTCACAGACTTCTATTGTTATCTCTAATGCACCACGTCATTGATTATCACGGAATGCTATTGTCATCTTGAAGGCGACACAGCACTAAGTATCATCGACTGCTGTGGATTAATTGAGTTTATATTTAATTAAATATTGTTATATAGTTATAAATAGTTACTAACATTATTGTTATCTCGAAGAAGAAATGTCACGGAAAGATATTGTCAACTCTAAGCTGGTATCATAGAAGGCGGACACGGGCTTCTGTGTTAATTTCGAAGGTGTTGCATCACGGAATATCATGGACTGTTGTTGAAGGATTTAATTTGTTAAGCAAATATATCTATATACGGCTATAGTCGAAATAGTCGTAAGTATAAAGTAGTAATATTTTCTAACGTATTTGTTATCTCGAAGGCGAAAGTATATGGACTGCTCTTGTTCATCTTGAAGGTGTCTTGTCAATGATAATCAATGACTGCTTTTCAAATCTAGATGGATGTATGATATATACAAATAAGATTATAAGTAAACTTATATATTTAATATAAATTAATAGGTTTTCATTAGAGTTTAGAGTTTTGGATATATATCTATATGTATAGATCTGGTTGTAATCTGATTGAATTAACGTGAGAGTAGCTTTGAAAGTAATACAATAACAACAATATATATATATATATATGAATGATATAACTGATGAAAATATGACCACTTCTGTAATTACTAAATGACACGTAGCCGTTAATTTTAAAATGCGGGATTTATTTCTAATAACCTATATTCACATATGTTTTTAAACAGAACATAAGTCAAGCTATCAAATAAAATAAGATAGCTAAATACAAAATGTTAACTACATTATTTTATTATTGAATAAGTAATTTATAAAATAATATAATCACTACCAATATACTAGCTCTAGCCATACACATAGTCATACCCACATCATACACACTAAAATCATAGGCTACATTGCTCAAATAAATATAAAATATACTATATTTCATTTTTTTATAAAAAGGTCATAAGAATATATTCTGTTTATTATGTATTATTGTATTATTACATTGTGTAATATGAATTTACCGACTGTAAACACAAATATACAGTGGGTAATATAAATTTAAATATTTCGTCATATGAATAATTATAAAATTAATTATACCTATATAATATAGAAGAATAAAAAAGGATTTTAGCACAAATATGTATGATAAAATATATAAACATATTTAATATTTGTACTACAAAATATCAATAAATTATAAAATATATATATATCTATAGATAGTCTATTAGATAATACAACATATCTATTTACTATAGTAATATAATACTTTATTATATAATCACTATATAATTTAAAAGTGTATTACATATGGATTCCAATGATCTCGTACGAATTGATCTCGTCAAGATTGGTGATCACGCGCAATTTTAATTTAAATAATTATTTATAGATAGTAGAATAGATATTGAACACAATATCATCAAACCAAAATACTCCAAACGAGATCACTGGTTACCTTGCATATTATATAGTATATAATATAGGTTACTTAATATTAATATTTTAAAAAAGTAATAAATTATATATGGTATCCTAGTAATAGTCATAAATATTAAAAATCGAATCGCGTGAGTGCTCTAAATAACAAAAGTTACGGTTTTAAATAGATTGCGAAATTTGGTATACATTTTATATTTTCATAATTATTATACTTTCAAAGTAACTTTGATAGTGTAAACATATATATTTATAAATATAGTATAATCATTATACTAATTCATAAGTATATTATAATGAATAAAATATAATAAACAAATTACTACAATATATATTTCTACTATTAAATATATTATATTATTATAATATTTATATGTAAGGAATAATAATTATGAACATATAAAATATATACGTAATTTAGTGATCTATTTAGAACAGTCTCTTTCGTTATTTAAAGCTCTCACGCGCTTCTATTTTTAAATATCTATGTCTACAACTATGATAACACAAGTTTAACTTGATTAACAAGTTCAAGTTCAAGTTATACATGTATAATCAATTTATGATCTCTCATCAATTTAACACTGACTGTGTTAAAGTTTAACAGTCAATATTTGTTTATTATATAACTTATATAAAATGAAAAAATATATTCTACCATCATTTCACTGTCATAACTATTGGTCCAGCGGTCAATTCGATTTTTATTTAATATAAGTTATAAAATAAACAAATATAATATTTAAATTCATGTATAATCAAACCATTATTTTTATGATTTAATTATATATTATATAATTAGATGACCGCTGGACCAATAGTTATGAGTCATAACTGATGACCGTAAAAATGACAAATGCGGTCATACATTGACCGTTAAATTGACCGCTAAATTGAGAGGTGGACCAATAGTTCGCTTGGTCCAATCATTGAGTCAATGACTCATTTACTATTATAATTAAATTTAATTTAACATCATCGATTTTGTTAAAAGTATCAACATGAAACCGAACGGTTTAATAATAATTATAATAATTATTGTCATAATTATTTAATAATATCGTATAACATAATATATTATATATAATAATTATATATTCAATGAGTTATTTAATTGTGACAAAAATACTTTATTTTATAATAATTATTTAATAATTTAATTATTAATTATTATAATTATTTTGATAATAATGATGATAAAATAAAGTATTTTTATCACAATTAAATAACTCATTGAATATATAATTATTAAATATATATCTTATAAGTATATATATATATATATATATATATATATATATATATATATATATATATATATATATAATATATGTGTGTGTCTTTATATATATATACCAATTTATATATTATAATGATATATTTAGTTGTATATATGTTAACACAATACATTTTGTACCTAGTGAAAATATACATCAATTTAAAAGGATACATTATAGTTACAAAGTATAATATACACATATTACATTTGAATGTATCTAGATCATTATTTATTTACTTAGTGATGTACTCAGTATATTTGTATTATAGTTTATGTTTTCTATATTTATAATGTGTATGTATGTATGTATACATATAATACACATATATAATATGTATTACATATATATGAGTGACCATTGTATAAGTTTATCATACATGTATATATATATATATATATATATATATATATATATATATATATATACACTATATCATATATGCTTGGCAGTTAATATATATTTCCAAAACACCATTTAATGTATTTATTATTATCAAACATATTATCTAAATATAACAATCAAAGATTTCTTAATAAAGAATGAATTTATTGGATATGCTTTGCAGTTAGAGATGTTTAGAATGTATTTGTTAGATATAATTGTAAAGACATAAATGATCTAATTATATATCTAGTTAATTCATTATTATATTCTACCTGTAAACCTATTTTCCTAGCATGTCTAAATACTGCCTGACTATAATGAAATAAACACCCCTTATATACATAAACTCCTGTATATACCTGCCTAATAGCCTTCCATGCTGACTTAAATCTAAAATAAACCTACTTACAATATTCTCATATAAAATTCCATTTATATGCCTAAATATGGCTATATCATGTTATTTTGCCTTCCCACTCATCATAATATAAGCTACTGGTATTTGTTTAATACAATCCACATGTTTTATAAATCCATTAATCCCAAATAACTTTTCAAAAGTTATCTTGATTATATTAAATTTCCCATCTATATACACATTTTTAATATTCCCCAATAAACTTAATATATCCTCTGTCATTAATATAATATGCCTTTAAAAATGTACCCTAATATCCCTTTTATAAACCAATCTGGTATTAAACTATAATATAACTCAACATCTAAACTATCCACTCTATTATTAGTCCATTTAGCCCTATATATATTTACTGTTATAACTATATTAGATTTTTTAGGAATTTTGGGTAACCATAATAAAATAAGTCTATATTATTAATTAAACTATTACTAATAATCTTAGATGCTGATTCATATGGTATTTTTCTACCCGTATAATTTAAATCCCAAACTACCTCAGCTGTTTCTGTTTTAGTTATATGTGGTGTTTAATGATAGATTTCTAATTTACAAACTATTTTGTAAACTATAAATCTATGTATTTAATACTAAATATATATACACAAACACATATACAAATGCATCCAAACACAAACACACAAATAAATACACATACTAAGGTATACAAAAACACACATACACACAATGATATATCAGCTTTGATTGTAATATGTTTGATAATAATAAATAAATGATATATATATATATACAATGACATTGTAGGGTGGAGTACACCTACTAAATGTGATGTTATTAATGATATATATTTCGAAAAAAAAGGAAGATCGAATTGCAAATCAAATGATTTTATTTTTATTAAAAAAAACTGCTTTAAAAATAATTAATATTTGGGATTGTGCTAGTGTCCCACATTACCATTTAAATCAAACTATAACTAACATTACAGTTATATATAATAAATATAAATTATATAATACAAATAAATCAAGATTGAAAAGACTATATATTGAATATGATACGCTATTTGATTTATATAAACAAGATTGTGTGATTTCTAGAGGATCATGATTTTATTTTAGATCAAAGAGATAAAAGAAGATTAATGAATGGGAATTTAACTTATAGTAAAGGAGGTAATAACATACATAATTTAGTGTAATTTATAATAAAAATATGTCTCATATATTTCAGGGGGACTTCCTTCACTATTATAAAACTTAGTGTAATATCTTGATTATACTATACTGAATGTTTATTTTTAATAGTAGGTATTATAAAATATCATTTATACTTATTTATATAGAAATTGTAGATACAATTCTTACACCCAATGATATATTAATGATTATATAAAAAAAATATTTTATTTCTAAATGGAAATTATGGTGGATGTCCCCTATTAAGAAGCAATTCTATAATTAATTATTATAATTTATAAGATATTTTTAATTTAGGAGGGAAATATATTAAAAAAAATAGATAACTGTAATACTGCTCCAGAAAATGAAGGTTATTATTTGAATTAATATTATAATATATTAATATTAAAAATAACGTCCTATATTTTTAATTTGTATTTGTGATTAAATATAATATTGGTATATATTACATGATTATTTAATCAATTAAATGATGTTCCAAAATATATTATTATATTTATTTCTATTTACATATACAAAAAGTACTATTATTTTAAATAATATGAAAATATATAAATTCATATAATTACCCTACATTGCTATATCTGATATTGATAATTATATATTAATTAATATTATAAATAATGACAATGTGTATAATATTAATTAATAATTTATTAATAGAAAACACAATTCTTATTGATTCTGATGAAGATGGACAAATTGAATCTGTAAATGGTAAATATAAAGTTAAATGATATTTATTGAAATTATATTAATCCTAAATTAATTATATTGAAGATAATAATGATTATGAAGTAAGTGAACAAATTTCAGAAGAACATAATCCTGAATTGCAAACTAATACTCACACTGGTATGTCATACACATATTGTTAAATAGTAGATTAATTTAAAAATAAAGAATATAAATTAATCTATTATGTATAAATTTATATTAGAAAATTAAAATTTATATTGATTATGCAATAAATTAATTGAATTAAAAATTATTAAACCACATATTTAATTATTTTACAGAAGAGCAACAACCATCATCATCATGTCAACAAAATAGACTAAATCTGAAGCCGCTTGAGGAATTATGTGACCGATACAATATACCTGATAGGAAGAGTGCTGCGATTGCATCTATGGCAATAATGTCGACAACAATGGACACGACAACAAGTATATAATTGATAGATGTAAATTAAGAAGAGAAAGAATAAAAGCAAGAAAAATCAATGCAGATATACACTGTTAGAAATTAGGGGTAAACTAGAAGTCTCACAGGGGTAAACTAGCTAGGAGCAGTAGTTTACCCCTAAGGGTAACTTATAATATGTTTTAATTTACCCCTGAGAGCATCATAGTTTACCCTTGATATAATCGTAGTTTACCCCTGAGAGCATCGTAGTTTACCCCTGAGAACATCGTAGTTTACCCCTGAGAGCATCGTAGTTTACCCCTGAGAACATCGTAGTTTACCCATGAGAATATCGTAGTTTACCCCTGACAGCATCGTAGTTTACCCCTGACAGCATCGTAGTTTACCCCTGAGAGCATCGTAGTTTACCCCTGAGAACATCGTAGTTTACCCCTGAGAGCATCGTAGTTTACCCCTGAGAGCATCGTAGTTTACCCCTGATAGCATCGTAGTTTACCCCTGAGAGCATCGTAGTTTACCCCTGAGAACATCGTAGTTTACCCCTGAGAGCATCGTAGTTTACCCCTGAGAGCATCGTAGTTTACCCCTGACAGCATCGTAGTTTACCCCTGAGAACATCGTAGTTTACCCCTGACAGCATCGTAGTTTACCCCTGAGAGCATCGTAGTTTACCCCTGATAGCATCGTAGTTTACCCCTGAGAGCATCGTAGTTTACCCCTGAGAGCATCGTAGTTTACCCCTGATAGCATCGTAGTTTACCCCTGAGAACATCGTAGTTTACCCCTGAGAGCATCGTAGTTTACCCCTGACAGCATCGTAGTTTACCCTTAAGCGCATTGTAGTTAACCCCTGATCATATCGTATCATATCATATCGTATAGATGCCTTAGTTTATTGTCCTTATATCTGTATCTTAGTTTACATCTGAATTTATCATAATACATTATTATATTCATTTATAAGCTATCTATATATAGATTATTATTTTATCCATATTTATCCATATTTTATCCTACATTTATTTTATATTTTGATGGACGAAATGATATAACTAGATTAAGAAATGGAACAAACAAAAAATAAGAACACATAACGTTATTGAGTGAGCCGGGAAATAAATATATAGAACACATTTCTCCACATAAATCGACATCTATTGAAATATATTCATCAATAATAAAGAAACTTGATGGAAAACTAAAAGAATTATTAATTGTAGTAACAGATGGTGCATGTGTAAATACAGGAAAATATAATGGGGTAATACGAAAACTTGAAGAATATTCTACTAACAAAGTACACTGGGCCGTTAGCAAAAAATAATATATATTTATATATAAACATAATCTCATAAAACTGTTTTAATCATATATAATTATATTATTTTCAAATCACTATATTACTATAATGGTCAACATTTTATTTATATACATATAAATATATATATTAATTTGAAGACATTTAATATTAGTATCAATATCGTTAATATACTATATTATACTAAACTACACTATATATTATATAAAGTATTACCTCATTATCTTGTTCCATTAGCTTTTTAACTGGGGGAATTTGGGCGCGTTATTTTTTAACAAATAATCTCCATGCCTCCTGTCCAGTCTTTGATATTGTCTATCCACATCTTATTTGGCCGGCCTCTCTCTCTTTTACCTTCTATATTGTCTTGTAGGTTTCGTTTGGATGGCCCCTTTGGTCTGGTGACATGACTATATAAAGTATACCATATATAATATCAAAAAATATAATAATAATTAATAACAATTAATTTTAAAAATAATAATACTCTTAGGCAATTAATATAACCTATGTTAGTTATTTATGAAATGTTTCATATTTTATTGTTATAGATCAAATAATTCAATATAAATTAATTATTTAAAATAATATATCTTATCATAAACACAAATTACACTAGTCTAATATTTATTTAACAATAATTTGTTATAAAAAACTAACAACCCAGATATATATATTATAAAAATTATATTCAACACAACTTTATATATAGGGGATGGAATGAGGTAGCGGCCAAGAACTGAGTAGTGGTCATTTTAATAAACGCATAAATAGTCCTAAATATGATAAAAAGTTCTATATACAATAATTAAATATCAAATTGTCGGTAATTTAAAAAAAAAATAATTAATTAATCTAATTTATTACGTAATAATTTGTTTTCAAATTTTAACAAAAACATGAATATTTGTATATACTTATTTATGTATGTAAGGTGTGTGTGTATGTAATTAAATCATTGAATCAAATTAAGGTGCGTATGCATCATAAATATAATTATTGAATATTAAATAATTAAAAAAATATAAATCGAATACATTACGAGACACCTATTACATATTCGTATAATAGCGGCCACTATTTATAGATATTTGATTATATTATAAACATATTTGTTTACAGATTTGTCAACTACATATGAATGAATTACCCCTTAGAAAACTATTTATTTATATAGATGGCAAACATATTGGACCTACCCCATTTTCAGGAGAAATAGGGAAACAATTAAAGTCTCTGCAAAAATTAGATATAATTAATTTTGAAAAAATCACATTCAAAATTAATTTTACAACAAAAAATAACTGCGATGCAGATTATTTATATAAAATATGTAAATGCATAGATGCAGGAGTGGTAGATGATACTTTAAAAAATGGGGAACCAGGAAAAATGCACCATGCCAGATGGTTAACTCTGGCAAATAATATATTAAGGCTATACATATCGACAACTAATCCAACTAAAAATTTAAATATAATAGCAAACTACATTGTAAGAGTATATGCGCCGTCATATTTTACAATAAAAAAAAACCCTACTATATCTGATGCCACAACAAATATATTTTATATTATACAAAATTCAAGATACATCGATATACAATATAGATATATCATTGATGAGAGCATATCAAATAACTGTTTCTATGCTCATTCAGAGAGTGTTTTACTAAGCATGTTAAAAGACAAGGAAATAGATATTAGAAGAAAAGCAATTAAAATTATAATAGATATCAGAAAAAATAATAATACAAATATTATAACTTTTGAATTACCAAATATAAATTTTAATGCGGATTACTATTATGAAATAAATTTTAATATAAATATATATGAATCAAGGTTAACTTATAATATTGAAGATAGTACACTCAATAATTACCTGAATATGAATTTTGAAGAAATTACTTTTGAATATCCATGTCATAATCAAGCCGTCGAGAGATTTATTCAAGATGTCAGCCAGGTTTCTCAAATGACAACAGGTGAACAATCTAGAGATGGGATAATATTGAATATGATCAAATCACGAACATCGATGCCAACATTTAATACAAAAAAAAGATTTTGTTTACAATAATTAATTAAAAAATATAACTTCATTAAATATTTATGTCCGTGTATTTATTTTTTGATCATATTTTACTTTCCATTATATAATATTTTATTTATAACTATATAGTATTGTATATAATAACGTATATTTTTATTATCTGTTATTTATTTTTGTTATTATAATAATTTTGTTAACAAGTATTATATTAATGATTGAAATTATTATGATAATTTTCAATATAGATCTCCTATAATATAATAATAAATATAAATAATAACCTTTAATTCTATTTCTTTGTAGTAAAACTTATTATTCGCAAATAATTGTCCAACACGACTTCTATCGAATCTAAGGAATTCAATACCTAAATAATTATATAGTGCAATATTAAAATAATAATATTTAAATTTTATATAATTTATTTTAATATACACATCTAACATGTATATAATTTAAATATAATTTTCTTTACTTTTAAATTAATATACATATCTAAAACAATACCATTAATCATTTAAATATAAATATTTATATATTCTAAATTAATATTATATATTATAATAATGTAGGTTCCTATTGTAAGTAGAACGCAATGTATTTAAATATAAGAAATTGAATATAGAATTGTTTATAATAAATTTACTTTTAAAGACACAGTACTGTCTCACAAAATTGAAAATATTCAAATGAAATTATTTAAATCTATACTTAATTATTTGAAAAGTGTTAGGGTACGCTTTTGCTTGCATCTTAGAGCTCCTGTAAACTTTTATACATTTTTAGTTAAATTCATTTAAATCGCTCGACAAAACATACTACTAAATTATCTGTTATGTACATATCTAAAAATATAGTTACACCTATATAATGGGTGTGTCGAAATATTGTTATATATTTTGTGAGTGTTCCATTATTCAACTTTATTCCGAGAAAAATATGAGTGCATTGTTGGATCCGTTAATTAATTTGACTTGGCTGTACCTTGACCAAATAAAAGTTGGTCTAGCTAGTTAAATAATTTATATTGTGTATATACATATCATTAAAAATATATAATTTAATAAATGGAAGAGTAATAACGTGTATACAAATATAATAATTGTATAGATATACTATTATTATTTAACTAGTTCACACCAACAAGTAGTCAGATTATCTGGAAGATATTTAACGATATTATTCGGATATTAGCGAGAATGTGTATAGGCTAATTTTTTTTATTTAGAACAGATAATGGATTTGACAATATTACGTACTTTTATTGTAAATATGCTAGTGATAGAAAATAATATTATTAAGTGTATATATCTACAATATTATATTATATATTATTATGATATATTGTATTTATAGTATATCATTATATTGTTATTATAATATTATATAGTTATATTCACTATAAATTAAATTAATTAAATAGATGATATATATAAAATAAATTCATTATTGTGGATATCCGTGGCGAAATATCTGCTAGATAATATTGCTATATAGTTGGTATGATGGCATCTCTACATGTATATACTATATAATATACTCTATGATATATTGTAAAAAATAATATTATTAAGTGTATATATCTAAAATATTATATGATATATTATGATATATTGTATTTTGTAGTATATCATTATATTTGTATTATAATATTATATAGTTATATTACTATAAATTAATTAAATAGATGATATTATTAAATAAAATAATTGTTGTGGATATCCGTGGCGAAATATCTGCTAGATAATATTGTTATATAGTTGGTGTGGAGGCAGCTCTACATGTACATACCATATAATATACTCTATTATATATTGTATATTAAATAAGCATAATGTAATTATAATTAACAGATAGTTAAATAAATATAATTATAATATATCATATTGTTTAATAAATATCATATTTTAATTATTTTAATATTATTTAATATGGAAAATTATTTTATGGTGTAAGTATTATACTTAGTATATAATATTGTATATTTTAATTTATTTAATTATGTAATTTTAAATTTCATTAAATTAATTAAATTTAATATAAACAATTTTAAATTCAAGTTATAATAATAGGTCTACATGTGAATATTATATTGGTGAATTAATAATTAATTATGTCATAATACTTATGACATAATGAATTTGATTAGTAATAATTACTGTAATTCATTATGTCATAAGTATTATGACATAATTAATTATTAATTCACCAATATAATATTCACATGTAGACCTATTATTATAACTTGAATTTAAAATTGTTTATATTAAATTTAATTAATTTAATGAAATTTAAAATTATGATTATCAATGATTAGATAATAATTATAATAGATAAAATTATCATAATTTTAATAAATAATCGTTATTTATTGAATTTTAATGACATTTGTTAATTTACTAATATATTTAATTACGTGTAATATATCAAATGTGTAATATATAATATTTAGACTTCAAATATATAAAATATAAGCTATACAAACCGTATTATTATCAAAACAAACAACGTAATATTGAAATCCTTGGATAGAAATTAAATATTTAAGTAATATTGTTTACTTTATGTTGCAAAGATTTCTACAATTCCCAATCATATTATTTTATGATAATTTAGACTTAAAATGGCCATTTGAATACAATATTATAAATTACAATCTAAAATCATTTAATTTTAATAAAAATTAATTTAATTTATAGTAACCTTAAATACATACATTACTCTTTATTTATGATATTTGAATACAATATTATATACTAGACTTTGATTGACATATTTCAAAATTCAAATTTTTATATTTCAATCCAACCTAATATACATATATGTGTGGAAATATGTATTATATGTAAAATATGTATTGCCAATAATATCAAACAAATCCATTATGTATAAAGCTTTTATTGTAATATTTAGATAATGTTTGATAATAATAAATATATTATATATCTGTATGGTACTATACATAAACTATCAAGCATATCTAATATAGTATATATATATATATATATATATATTTATGTATGCAAAACGTATACATGGTCACTCATACATATATACGTATGTTTATTATATGTATACATACACACATACACATTATAAATATAGGGAACATAAACTATAATATAAATATACTGAGTACATCACTAAGTAAATAAATAATGACCTAGATACATTCACTTATAAACTGTGAGTATTATACCAATGCCCTTGGTATATACTAGTGCTGTAAAATTTCAAATACTTGGTTGTTCTCGAGAACTTCAAATCTAAGAAGTGTTGTGCTCGAGAACTTCAAATCTTTTAAAAAATATCAGGTTCTCGAGAACTTCAAATCTCTCATATTTAGGCATGTTCTCGAGAACTTCAAATCTTTTGATAAATAATTTAATGAATTAAAAAATAAAATAATGTTTAATAATTTATTTTTAATTTTGATTTAAATACACAAGTATATCAACTATATCATATAATCGATCCAATTGCGTAAGAAGATTTTTGTATTAAAGTAAATCTGAATTGAGGCTGCATTCACTAATGGCTATTAAATGTAATAATATTATATAGAATAATATATTTTTATAAAATAATTAATTGCTAATACTAAATGCGGGATCTTTGACATTCTGATGTCGACTATGCCTCCATGTGTTTTGATTATGATTACTAAGGTCACATTTTTAATATTTTACATTTATATCTATATAATTTATAATAATAATAACTAATACATCTTATTACATATGAAAATACTTAAGTTAGTTTACCATGTGCCCTAGATGGCGCCGACAGTCATAATGAATATTTTAAATTTGAACTCATATATCCTTATTTTACAAATATAAATCAACTTTGAAATGTGTAGTAGGAATTATGCATGTTTTAATTTATTTAATATATTTATTAGACCATAAATCATTTTAAATTTATTTCTTTTATCAACAATTTAAATTTGTTTAAGCCTTAAATACTATAAGTTGTATTTTTGTTTTTTTAAATTTACAAAAGATAAAAGTTTATTATATGTAATAATAGTAAATAATAATATTTAATGATTTATATACAATTTCAATAATTTTTTAAATCTTACTTTATTTATTATTTTTAATAAAATTATAAATATAATATAAAACAGATTTCAATAGTACATAATGAATACACTTTATTTTAAACATTACATGCATATTCAATATATTAATTACAATCATAGATTATTAATTTTTTTTCCATTTTCTTTAGGCATTAAGATTTCCACGTATAATCCAGCTATAATAAATAATAAATTAATAATGTATTCTTACATGTAAATTTAATTTAAAATTAAATATACTAAACTTGAATCAATCCTGTTTAATCAATTTCACTTTTCTTTAGTTGTCAAGATACACCAATAATAACTTCACTATAAAAAATGTATAAATTAATTATTATATGAATAATATATATATAAATATTTATCAAAAACAGTTGTGTATTTTATTGATAAATCATAAATGTATTTAATTTATTTGTATTTGTTAGTGTTAACATTACATATATGTTTGTTTGATCAAATACACTATCATAATTATATTAAATAGTATATTATTTATATTTTTAATTTAATGACAACTAATTTCAATCCTTATTTTTTTTATAAAAATATCATAATAGTTAGATAGTTATGATAATTATTAGTTAGATAACCCATACTTTTTCAATAGATAATCATCCAAGCATTCATATACTAGCAGCAGGCCGCAATATGTAACTGTAACTGCAGTTTGATCCATTACCTGTACAAATACAGAAGATATAGAAAATTAATAAGGGAAAACAAATATATTTATAAGAGAAGAATAGTAAGAAGTATAGTAAGAAATATTTGCAAAATAATTATGAATAATTAATTTTTTAATTAAATTTGAAATACAAACTTTATTTAAAATATTAATACATATAATATATTTATAATCTAGAAATAATTGATTACATTAAAATAAAATATTCTTAAAAATTCCCCATATATTTTTTTTTAATAAAATGACAATTTTGAATGGTTATGATATATATATATATATATATATATATATATATATATATATATATATATATATGTGTGTGTTATAGTGAATATTTTATATATTTCATTTTAAGAAATTATTTTAAAAATTGTCAACAAAAAATCTTATTTTATAATTTTTTTTTCATCATTTAAGACATTATTTCTTTTTTTAAATACATATTTACATTAGTGTATGACTATTATCATACATAGATTTGTACGACTATTAGATAATTATGATAAATGTTAGTTAGATAACCCATTATTTTTCAATAGATAATCATCCAAGCATTCAGATACTAGCAGCAAGCCGCAACATGTTACTGTAGCTGCAGTTGATCCATTACCTGTACAAATACAGAAGATATAGATAATTAATAAGGGAAAACAAATATATTTATAAGATAAGAAGTATATATGTATATTAAGAAATATTTGCAAAATAATTATGATTATTTATTTTTAAATTTAAAATACAAACTTTATTTAAAATATTAATACATATAATATATTTATAATCTAGAAATAATTGATTACATTAAAATAAAATGACAATTTTGAATGGTTTTGATATATATATGTGTGTGTGTGTTATATTAAATATTTTATATATATCATTTTAAGAAATTATTTTAAAAATTTTCAAAAAAAAATATTTTTTTTTTTTTCATCATTTCAGAAGTTATTTATTTTTTTAAATACATATTTACATTAGTATATCATAATTATATCATACATAGATTTGTACGTCTATTAGATAATTATTAGTTAGATAACCCATACTTTTTTAATAGATAAGCCTCCAAGCATTCAGATACTAGCAGCAGGCCGCAATATGTAACTGTAGCTGCAGTTTGATCCATTACCTGTACAAATACAGAAGATATAGAAAATTAATAAGGGAAAATAAATACAAAATATATAACAAAAATAATTCATAATGTATAGTGATGGGGGTGGGAGAAACATCTGTTTTATAAATATATTTGTGTTATGTGTATATATGTGTATGTGAAAAATATATATTCATTATAAATATTTGTAGGCATTCATAATATTTATCAATATAATATTAAACACAATGATTAATATTAAATTGTTATATAATATCATTATATCATTTATTATAATAATTAAGTCTTTAATAAAGACTCTTTATAGTATTATAATTTATAGAAAATATATCAAATTTATTAATTAAATACAATATTATTAATATTTTCAATTACAGAGAACAATAAATGTATTTATCAATTGATTTTAATTTAAAATAAATAAAGTATCTTAATAGGGATATACTAGAACCCTGTTTTATCCGGTTTGAATATAAGAATTGATAAATAGCATGTTAATTGTTGATTATAACTACTAATATCACTTAAGCTGCGTTCACATATAGCAACTTTGCTGCAAAATCGCAGCAAAAATCACGACGAACAAAATCGCCAGGTGTGAACACCACGGCAAAATTTGCAGCAAAAAACATTCACGTGCAAAATCACTGCAAAATCGCAGCAACTTTGCAGCAAAATGAATAGCAAACATGTTTGCTATATGTGCAAAATTTTGTCCAAAAGCAAAGACTTTTCTATAATTATTGATAAACAATAAATAAGCATTATTAAAAATATCGGAAGAAATTAATAAAGTATCAAATATAATCTTGTTTTACGAGAGTCACATATGTTTATGGGACCCGCGAATCGGGACTTCTATAATAAAATAATTAAAAACAAGCTGTTGCAGGAAATAGCACTGGATGTCTTATATTTCTTTTTATATTAAAATATTCACTTAATAAATATTTTGCTATAATTTTTCTATTATTAACATTATTATTATAATTTGAGTAATACTTATACTTATGAAATGCATTATAATTTAAAGAAAATGTCATGTTATATTTATACGACTATTATCTTTAAGTATAAACGTAACAAATTATGTAAATCAAATTTTATAATAATAAAATAAATTTATAATTGAAATAATAAATAATTGTATTATCGCAAGTGTAACGTTCAAAGTTCAAAGTTCGAAAAAATCGTAGACGAAAATGTTTGCTAGGTGTGAACACTCCGGCGAAATCGCTGCGATTTTGCTGAGTATTTTGCTGCAAAATAGTTTGCAAAATTCTGTCTCGACGATTTTGCAAGCAAAATCGCTATATGTGAACGCAGCTTTATACATATTAATATGAATATATTAAATATTATAATAGAGTTTAATGTGAAAATAATCATATAAAACTGTTTAATACAAATTATTCAAACCGGGTAGAAAATAGTAAATAATATGATTAATGTGTATAATATGCTGGAAACTGATTATTTTCACCAAACTCTATTATAATATTTAATATATACATATTAATATGTATAAGTGATATTAGTAGTTATAATCAACAATAAACATGTTATTTATCAATTCTTATATTCAAACCGGATAAAACCGTATTCAAACCGGTTACACTTGAATCTGGCCGCCTAATAATTTTCATATTTTATGGGGTGTGTCTAACTTCTCAAAGATAATTAAATATTCAAATATTTAAATATAAATGACATTTCTGTAAATATTCAAATATTATAATATTAAAACATGTAAATAAATGTAATGAGTATTCAGATAAATAGAATATATACAAGTATATACTAACATATTGTATATTGCACATTTAACATATAGAATATTGTGATACGTATAGATATTATTTAAAATGTCTAAATAATCACATTTAATAAAATAAATACGGAAATATCGTATAAGAATTATTCTTCGAATAAATAAACATCTATTCAATACGCATATACACTTGAATAATAAGTTTATGATAGTATATATGTTATATATAATTATATATGATTCATTTAACTTATATTTTACGATGATGCGTATTGATATTATTTAAATGGCAAAATATTCACATTTAATCAATATAAATAAGTATATATCGTATAAGAATAAATAAACAACTATTCAATACGTATATAAACTTGAATATTTAATATATTACTATGAATTATAATACTTATATAGTAGGTTATTTATTAAGCTTGCCTGACAATGTATTCATTTAAATTTACTAAATATAAAGTTTACAATCATAATTACACATATGGAAATATTGTTGTTAACTAGAGGCGCCATATTTATATGACTAATAGTTTATTTATAGGTGATGACGCGCTATCATATTAGAATAAATAAATGTAATTCTATTAAATAAAATATAATTATATAATTATATGTTTTAATTTTATGTTTATAATAATAATAATAATAGAAAGGTTTATTGACTCAGAAAACGATGGACGTTTATGTGCGTCAAGTTGAAATAATAAAACAAATAAATAGTTACGCAAATAATAATAAATTTAAAAAGAAGACATTATAATGATACCATATATGTATGTAGTCGACATTTAAAACTCATAAATGATGACATGGTGCGTAATTCATCGGGAAGACTATTCCAGTATTTCGGAGCAGCAACCGTGAAAGCAGCATCTGCATACATAGATGAGACAAGCGGTAGAGAGAGTTTCATCAGCTCACATTTGCGACTCGGACGAGTAGTTGTTCGAATTATGAGTCCCTTCGATAGGTAAGACGGAACTCCCATATATATAGCCTTGTGAGTAATGCATAGAAGTCGAAACTTGCATAAATCTCGAAACTGCAACCACCCGAGAGTCGCCATTATGGAATGTATAGATATGGTTAAATCACTACGCTTTAGCTTAAATAATATGCGAACAGCTCTACGTTGTATTGAATCGAATTTTTTCATCAATTTTTGCGGAATATTAATTAAAAGCGAATTACAATATCTAAGTCGACTACAAACTAATGAATGTAATAATGATTTAGTTAAATTAAATGTTAGCTTAGAGCGAGCCTTGCCTATATTATACAGGAAATAATTAGCAGTGCGGACAGTGTTTGATATATGTACTGAGTAATCTAATACATTATTTATAGTAAAACCTAGAGTAGTGATGGTGTTTGAGATAGGAAGTGAGATAAGGAATGGGTGAGTGAGAGTAATTGAAGAAAGAGATCTAGAAAGTATAATGCTATCAGTTTTAGTAATATTTAATGAAAGTGAATTACAGGAAAACCAAGAGATTAAATCTTTAATACAGTTAGCAATTGAAAGTTGAATTATGTCAATATCAGAACCAGGTGGAAAAAAAGTATAAATTTGTAAGTCATCAGCAAAGAGGTGATAACGAATATTTGGGTATTTTTAAAAAATCAAATTAATGGGAAGAATATACAAAATAAAAAGAATCGGACCCAGTACTGATCCTTGAGGAACGCCATGAGTGTGATCAAATGGAGCCGACAAAGATGACTTGATCTTTACCGAAGATATTCTATTAGATACAAATGACATCAACCAGTTGTGAACCTGTCCATGAATACCTATTTCACGTAGACGGTAAGAAAGAATCATATGATTTAACGTATCAAAGGCACTAGACAGATCAAGAAGAACCATATAACAAGAAGCATTATTATCCATAGATAGTATAATATCGTTAAACACAATGTTTAGGGCAGTTTCTTTACTATGATTGGGAAGGTATGCACTCTGAAAGCAATCCACAATAGAGTTCGATATGATATAATCAATAAGCTGACGCGCAACTATGCGTTCCATAGTCTTAGAAATTGATGATAATTGCGAAATAGGACGATAGTTGGATAATATGGAAGAATCGAGATTATGTTTCTTTAATATCGGAGTGATGTAAGCATACTTCATCGATTGTGGTACAATGGATGAAGATAATGATACACGAATTATACCAGTAATTATATCAATTAGATAGGGAGATAATATACGAAGTAAATTAAGAGGAACAGGGTCAAGTGGGGAATTGGATTTCAAACAAGACATGAGAGAAAGGACAACAGAAGAAGTGGGTACATTAAAATAAGACCAGTGAGTATCAGAGAAAGAGGGTGAACTTTCAAAATAAATAGAATCTACTACAGGAAGATCATCTATTATTTTTAAAACTTTATTTTGAAAAAAGTTAGCAAATAAAGAACACAGATTATCATCAGAACCATCTGGTAGATTTTTATTCCGATTTTTACCAATTAGAGAAAAAGCTAATTTAAAAGCCTCTTTGGTAGAAGTGCCATACTTATTAAGTTTATCAGTATAGAAGGAAGATCTTGCTGCTGATAATTTTTTCTTGTACAAAGATCTTATATTTTTGAAAGATTCAAATATTATATTTGTAATACATATATAGAATGTGTATAGGCATATATAATAGGATATATAGCCTATATGATATTACATTAACATATTTATTTTAATAACTTACTACATTTATCTTTATTTATCACATATAAAAAATATTTATTTATTCATAACTATATAATGTAGGTAAGCATACCTACCTAAGCATTTATAAGAATAATTAAAATTCATTAATTAAAATAAGTTTATAGTTTCATTAATTAAAATAGTTAATTATAAAGTTGAGTATATATAAAAAAAAAAATATTAAATACATACACACCTATATATATATTAAATTAAATAAAGTAATATATTACATATATAATAGGTGAATATTTAATTTTATAATTATATTATTATCACGTACAATGTACCTACGTACAATGTTCGTCGTGTATTATAGTATACCATTTATATATATATATATAAGTTATAATTTAATAAGTTCAGATTAATAAAGACAACAACATATACATTATCAAGACAACTATCTATAGAACAAATAACTTATATTAGATCTACATATGTATATATTAATTGTATGTAAATTATAATTTATAGAACAAATATAGAAATTTTATATAGATATAGTATACAATTTAAGTTATAGAAATTTCTATTAATATATACATTGTAGAAAATGTACAGAATAATGAAGCTGACAACATATACATTATGTTTGTTTTAATATATTTATAATAAATTCGTAGGTAAATTATATATAATGTATATATAAACTATATATATATGTGATAAATAAAGATAAATGTAGTAAGTTATTAAAATAAATATGTTAATGTAATATCATATATGCCTATACACATTCTATATAGTTATGTATTACAAATATAAACATAAAATTAAAACATATAATTATATTTTATTTAAATAGAATTACATTTATTTATTCTAATATGATAGCGCGTCATCACCTATAAATAAACTATTAGTCATATAAATATGGCGCCTCTAGTTAACAACAATATTTCCATATGTGTAATTATGATTGTAAACTTTATATTTAGTAAATTTAAATGAATACATTGTCAGGCAAGTTTAATAAATAATCCACTATATAAGTATTATAAATATAATTCATAGTAATATATTGAATATTCAAGTTTATATACGATATTGAATAGTTGTTTATTTATTCTTATACGATATATACTTATTTATATTGATTAAATGTGAATATTTTGCCATTTAAATAATATCAATACGCATCATCATAAAATATAAGTTAAATGAATCATATATAACATATATACTATCATAAACTTATTATTCAAGTGTATATGCGTATTGAATAGATGTTTATTTATTCGAAGAATAATTCTTATACAATATTTCCGTATTTATTTTATTAAATGTGATTATTTAGACATTTTAAATAATATCTATACGTATCACACTATGATATATGTTAAATGTGCAATATACAATATATTAGTATATATTCTATATATATTTGAATACTCATTACATTTATTTACATGTTTTAATATTATAATATTTGAATATTTACAGAAATGTCATTTATATTTAAATATTTGAATATTTAATTATCTTTGAGAAGTTAGACACGCCCCATAAAATATGAAAATTATTAGGCGGCCAGATTCAATATCCACCTTCAAACCGTATAAAACCGGGTTCTAGTATATCCCATTTACTAATATATAAATGATATTTTATAATAATTTCAATTAATGTATTGTATTATTAAAATAAGTCTATATGTATAGTAAAACATATTTTCAAAATAATTATAAATAATTAACTTTTAAATTTAAATTTAAAATACAAACTTTATTTAAAATATTAATACATATAAAATATAATATATAAATAATTATATAAATAACTTATCACATTAAAATAAAATATTGATCCCATACATTTTTTAATGTTAGTTTTGTTAAGTTTTAAAATGACTATTTCGTATGGTTAAAATTGAATTATATATAATTTCAATATATTATTATAAAGATACAAATTATTCTACTAATTTTAACAAAAAAAAACATTTATTAATTCATTTTTTTAATCATTTCAGAGGTCGCTCACCACTTAATAAAATACATATTTACATTATTATATGAATTATTACATATATAGCTTTAATGTCTATTAGATATTTATGATAAATGTTATTTTTAAACCCATCATTTTTCAATAGATCAGCCAATCATTCAGACACCTGCAGGCAGCAATATGTAACTAGCTGCATTTTTATTCATTACCTTTACAAATTGAGATATATATATAATAATATATAGATAAGATGGTATTATAAATAAAATTGGTGGGATGCCATATATATCATAAATATATTTATAATTTATTTTTGACATAATTTATTATAAAAATATACATGAGAAATATATAATGGATATAAATATAATTAATAAGCTGACTTGTGAATCATAGAGTTGTTAAATAAATGTATATGCTGTAGAGCATTACAGCATCTCCCCTTATGAAAACAAACAATATATTTAGCCATATTATATATATTATTAATATATATTACTAGTAGTAATTAATAAAGTAGTAATTTACTACTTGTTTATACATATAATTCTTTATATACAAATTAATAATGGGTGGCTTAAGCCTGTAAAGTTATACTAGTGGGTGGATTACACCTTAAATTCTATATAAAGTATCATTTCATTTATGTATTTATCTAAGTATATCAATATTAATTTTGACTCAACTTTAATTCTGTAAATTGGTGGACAACAAATACATGATGATTTTAAGAATATAATAATATCTTATGGATGACAGCTTCATCGGCATCAATTGATAGCATATTTAGTACATTTGAATTACTAATTTTTTAAATATGTAAGTGTCTAGGACTTAATAAAGTTCAAAAACTTGTTTTTATTTACAGAACATTAAGATAACTATGTTATGATATATGGAAATTTATTTTAATATAAAATTATTAATAAATATACAATAAAATATTTATTTGTTCATATATTTATATATATTTAAATAAATAAATATGACAAGATCAAAGTATAAAACTTATAAAAATGAATTGCACATAGTATCATTGGTTTTTACCATAAATATACATGGAAACGTTTTTGCAATTTTTCGAGAAAATAGATAAACTCTAAAATATATTATTATTTAAAAATAGATAATATATCTAATATATTATGATTATAATATTAAAAAACAAAATTGTAAGAATTAATAAAAGTATGGTTCATATAAAAAATATAAAAAATTAATAAATATTATTATATAAAATATACATATTTTAATATGTATTATAATATAATGTATATACAATAGCATAGTTTATTATAATAATATGTAGTGTTGTTAAAAAACTCTTTTTTTATTAAAGCTTGTTTATAACATGTTTTTTCGTTTTGAATACCCAATATTATTTTACAAAAATAAAATTATTTAAATAAAGTAGATAAATTGTTGTTAAATAATAAACTAATAATAAAGTATAAATATTATGTGAATACTCATTATTAATTCGAATAATATATTATCTGTATTATTAGCATCATTAAATCATATTGTCATCAAAGATTTTGCGAAGCAAAGATATAACACTCCCTATGTATGCAACGTAATTTAGTAATATCCCTAACCGCTGCTAGCAGTAGTATCGAAGTCACTGAAATAGATTTAGGTTCGGCTCTGTTTGCATACAACAATGTTTTCATTGCTCTATTAAATTACATGCAATATAAAATAGCTTTTACTCACTAAATATATACTTGTAGCATTTAAAACATACATATCATATTTGTTTGTTATATATTAGTAATGAACACTTAGTTTTCATCATATAAATATTAATTTAAAGAATATTATTTAACATTTTAAAAGTGTATAGTTAAATACGAATTTACATTATAAACAACACATAGTTCCTAAAAGTAACCCGCTATAGGTGGCACTGGGGTATTTTGTATACAAATTCGAATAACACGATTTCGCGTAAGTGTTATATCTTTCCTTCGGAAAATCTTTGTTGTCATACTATACATTAGTATGAAAATTATAATTATTGTAATATTTATTTTGTTACAATATAACATGAAATGAGTATTTATGTATTATTTAATGTTAGTTATAGACAAAAAGGAGATTGTATCACAATCTATATATAATATAAACTGTATTTGTATATAATTAATATTATAAAAACTGTATGAACTTTCATATTTCTTTTATAATAAATTATTATAAATAATAAAGTAAAATTAGATTTCTTTTATGTTTTGATATAATAAATTGTATAATAATTAAAAATGAATGATTATAATCAATGAATGATAAATAATTATTTAATAAATTTAAAAATATAATATTATTATTAATATAATAAAGTTAAATAAATATATAATTTATATAAAAGAAATATGAAAGTTAATAGTTTTTGTTATATAGTATTAAATATAATATTATACAATTTATTATATCAAAACATAAAAGAAATCTAATTTTACTTTATTATTATAATAATAATATTATATTTTTACATTTATTTTATATATTTAATTAATCATTCATTTTTCAATTATAATGTTAGCAGAAAATATATAAATTTTTGTTTTTTTCTATTTTTGTTCTTTTTTTTTTATTCTTTATTTAAAAACTCTGTTTAAATTAACATGTTTTTTATTAACTCACAACACTAACAATATATATGAGCTACTATTGTATATTATGACAATGTTTTTATAATTGAAAAAAAGTATTAATCATGAAAAAACTGAATCCACATAGAAATTATAATTTGAAATTTAATAATTATTAAAATTAGATTTAGGGTATTTGAATTATTAAACAGAAATATATTTGTATTTTCTGTAGTATTTCGATTTGAATACGACATTACACATGAATAATTTATCATAATTAGTATTTTAATAATTATCAAAATCAGATATAGAATATTTTTAATTATATTTAAATAAAACATATACAAATCAGATTTACTTTATTTGTATTTCAAAGTTTATTTTTGCTTGTATTTACAAGTGTACATCAATATTTGTATTTGATAGTATACATAAATATATGTATTTGTATTTAATTGATTCAGAAAAAATGTTTATTTGTTTTATTTTCAAAATCCAGTATACTATTTTGTTATATTCTTGTTTGTATGTTAGATTATATTTATATTTGATCAAATTAAAAATAATTATTGATAAATAAAACAATTATTTTATAAATAATTTAATAATTATATTTAATATTGGATTATCATCGAAAGTGAAAAGTAAAAGTAATAAAGGAAAAATGAAAGTATGTATTATATTATTTATGTTCTTATTTGTATTTTAATCGAATATATTTATCAAATTCACTTGATAGGGTTTAAACTTTATATACGTAAAATAAATTAATATCAAGCATTATATAATTTAGTAACGTAAACGGTTAAATGATTCCATGATCCAACGGTTAAGTGATATTTATCAAGTTCACTGGATTATATATGTTCAACTCTCACTTACATTTTATCCAGTGAATCATGAATCGTAGGGGAAATTTTCTCACTATCTTCAACAACAAATCATCTCAGGTCGCAGACTCTCTCCATAACCATGTCGAGTAGTTTACTGGTGTTCAGACATCCACTAATTGATATTAAACATATAGTTTATATATAATGGCTGATATTAATGAATATATTTTGAGCTATGAAAAATAGTAGATAATAGATAATTAAAAAAATAGTATATATTAATTATTATAATAAATATTTAACATTAAATAGTAATATGAAGATAACCAAATATAATGACCGGCATAGATCTACATTATTTAGCTGTAGTAGAACAGGTGGTGGTGGTGGGATATAGATTTTGTAACACGAAATTAATTGATAATTATATATATTTATATACATTAACTTTACCTTACCAGGTCGATCCTTTTCGGCATTCAATGATATGCATTCTCCGATCACCTCTAACATTTATCACATGTATTAGATCATCAGACATGTAAATCTATAGCGTCCATAAGTTGTTGTATATAGGTCTTTATTGGATACCCAATTGACGTCACTTATGCGATAACATCTCACCAGTATCTCTTTATTGCTCCAACAGGGTACTGAAAATTGCATTTAGACAATTATATCAATGTATTAATATAAATAAGTTAAACTGGGTTTATAAATATAATTACTTATTGAACAAGATGATTCATACATTAATTTATGCATACAACTGATTAGATTAATAATTAAAACAACTCTTGATTATTATGTAATCATAGTACAACACAGGGTTGGCGGTTTTTTTGGTTTTCAAAAAAACCGGGTTATTTGTGGTTTATTTGGTTTTTCTGGTTTTTTTATAATTAAATGTTCGGATTATTAATTAGAAAATATTATATATACCTAGATCGATTATTAAATGTCTGTGCAAAACATACATATATAGAGTAAGTATAAAATATACAACACTAATGAATATTAAATGTTAATAAAATTATTTTATTAAAATATATTTATTATAAAAATAAAGTAAAATATAATAAAAAAAATAGTTATAAATTGTAACAAAATAATAATTAAAAAAAATAACAATACAGTAATTAGAAATATAATCAATATAATTCTCACAATAAAATTACAAGTTACAAATTGTAACAATATAATAATTTAAAAAATAATAATAATTAGATGATTTCTAATAGAAATATAATCAATTTAATTCTCGAAATAAAAAAACAAGTTTTGCAGCCTTATCATTGCCTAATCGATTCCTTATTTTTGATTGAACGCTTTTATAATGTTAAAAAAACCAAAAAAAAACAAATAAACCAAAAAAACCGTTAAAAAAACCAACCAACCCTGGTACAACATATTTATTTAGTTACCCATATGGTATATGATATACATATCAATTGACATGTTGATACCAACTTTACAAATGCACTACCCTCCGTACTATAACAAGCTCATATTTAGATGGGCGAAGGTTATTCATAGTTTATAAACAAAATAATAATTAAATCTAATTAATACTAAAAATTTAGTAAAATATAAGTTATTAAATCATACTATAATTATGTTTTTAACTTTACGATCAGCGGAAAAATCTACGGACACCGATGTCCGTCGAATTTGTCCCTTGATCGTAAAGTTATCTTGATCTGAATTATCTTATTTAAAATTAAATTATAATCAAATAATTATCTAAAATTATTTATAGCTTACAAGTAATATAGTAAATAATATTTACTAATTTATACAATATAGTATGTATATACATAATATTATATATTTATATAAATTGTTATTATACAAATACAATACGTTCGAAAATATCATTATGTATGTTACATACAGTATGTATATCAATCATTAAAGAAATTATTTATCAAGTTGGAAATATTATCGTAATAGTTTTAGTGTCCAGTCAATTCTTAGGTGGGTTCACAAAATTAATTAATAGCGAATTTATGACTTAACAATTATAATAAACTATAATTAGTATTATAAAATAATTAAATATGAGTACTATACAAAATAGTAATATTACATGTTTAATTGGCTATAATTTATAGTATAAATAATGTTTAGATAATTATTTTATAATAATTTTTAAGTCACAAATGCGCTATAAATTAATTTTGTGAACCCACCTAAGTATTGACACGACACTTTAAAACTACTACGATAATATTTCAAACTGATGACGAATATGATATTAATCATAATCTTGGTACCTGGTCAAAAGCTTCGCGATTGGTGCGCGATTTGAATGCCCGCAAAATTGTTTTTTCGAAATAGTGAATTTATAAAAGTGTATGATTGTTTGTACAAACATTACTATTTTTAGTTTTTTTAGCTTCATTACATCCCGCGTGAGCTATAAAACTATAAAACACACACATATATAAATATATGGTAATGATAAACCGTTGCATGTATGATAGTCTATAAATAGACGCTAATTAAAATGGCCAATCATAAGCTAATGTAAAATCACTAATTCGAATAAACAAGTTTGCGGGTGTTCAATTCGCGAAGCTTTTGACCATAATCCATAATAATTATATATGTATATTAATTGTTATTATATATTTATAAGTATTAAGTCAAGCATTACATAAATGATTTATTAAGTTGATATTGAATATTATTAGTTAACAAATTATTTTTTCATATACTTTATATACGTTTTAATAGATTTAATCTAAGATTACCATTTTGAAAATAATTTTCAATCAATAATTATTATAATATATTTTGTCACCTTTAAAAATGTTCGCTCTCATATGGAGTTATTATTATAAATAATTATAATATAATTATAATAATAATTATAAATTATATATATAATTATTATATCATATATGTTAAACATAATGTTATATATTATAATAATATATGTAAGGTAATTTTGGTACAAGGAAATTCATGATCATCGGATAAATTCGACGGACATCGATGTCCATCGATCATTAAGTGCACTTTATTATATTCAATATACTATTGTATTATATGTACAGATGTCAGTCGATCGTAAATTTAATCGTATGTGCTAAAATTTAATAAAATCAAGTTAACTTTACGATCGAATGACATCGATGTTCGTCGAATTTTTCCGTTGATCATAATAAAGTTCATTTTATCGGTAACTTTTATAGATAAAACGTTAATAGTGGGCTAAAATTAATAATGTAATCAATTATAATATTATATTAAATATTATTTTAAAACATAAGTATGTAAGAAATCGGATTTCAATAATTAAAATGTATTTTTCAAAAATATAGAATTACATGGTTTTAGAAAATAATATATTGCTATATATAGTAAATAATCTTTACTACATATTTAATAACCTCTAATTCCGATCGAGAAACCATTTAATCGTCTTCTGATGAAATAGTGATAGTAACAGGTGCATTTATTTGTATTTAATTTGTAATTAATAATTCAAACAAATTATCCTGATTAAAATTCTATATTTATAAATATTTATAATATAGGTGGCTAAATATAGTTTGATGAACAGTTATGCCACCTATATTATTAAATATTTATTAATAACAATTATACAAATTTAAAAATAGTAAGTTTACAACTTACTAATTAATTGTATATATCGAACCGATACCCGAACCGATACCAGGACCAATACCCGAACCGATACCCGAAGTGATACCCGAACCGAAGCTAAATTAAAAATAAAGATTTGAGACCATCAAATCTTTCCAAATACCCGAAAATGAGAGATTTGAACCGAACCGAAAAAAAAAAGATTTTAGATTTGATATTTGAGATTTGAAATTTTACAGCACTAGCAAAGATTTTCCGAAGGAAAGATATAACACTTACGCGAAATCGTGTAATTCGAATTTGTATACAAAATACCCTGCTGCCACCTATAGCGGGTTACTTTTAGGAACTATGTGTTGTTTATAATGTAAATTCGTATTTAACTATACACTTTTAAAATGTTAAATAATATGCTTTAAATTAATATTTATATGATGAAAACTAAGTGTTCATTACTAATATATAACAAACAAATATGATATGTATGTTTTAAATGCTACAAGTATATATTTAGTGAGTAAAAGCTATTTTATATTGCATGTAATTTAATAGAGCAATGAAAACATTGTTGTATGCAAACAGAGCCGAACCTAAATCTATTTCAGTGATTTCGATACTACTGCTAGCAGCGGTTAGGGATATTACTAAATTACGTTGCATACATAGGGAGTGTTATATCTTTGCTTCGCAAAATCTTTGGCACTAGTATATACTATATACCAGGGGCGGATACATGGGGGGACTCTAGCCCCCCCCCCATCGCGACTGTAAAATAATGTCTTGTAAAATAGATGATGTGGGTAAATTAGAATAACCTTCAATATTAATTATAGGTAGGTACAGAAAGTATAACAACAGCTAAGGTCTTTACAATTCTATAAATAGTACACAATTTATTATGTAATTAATTGTATGTAATAATTCATTTAATTTCATAGCAAATTTAACAACTGCTCTCCAGAGTAGGTCAATAGACGCATATAAGGTAAATCAAGATATTAAAAGTGTCAGAGAAAAGTTTGTAGAGATAAAATGTATGAAGTACAAGTATAATGGAATGAAGAAGCATCATATTTAGTATCATATTCAACTCAAGTAATTTCTTTATAACCTATGTATACCAAGGTTAAATAACAAATAGCTACATCTTGTAATTGCACCTGCTTCATCAGCTGAAGAGTAGGACCTATTTTTTAAAAGTAATATCACTTCCATTCTTGGATCATTCGATAATGGAGATGAAAGAAAGATTCAATAAAGACATATTGTATATATCTCTTGGAGTATTATTAATTCCAAAAGTAATGAATGAAAACAAGGATTCAGAAAGAAAATATATCAAAGTTGTATGAATTAGTCAAAGATGATTTACCAAAGATAAATTTAATAAAAAGCGAATTGATTTACTGGGAAATTAAATGGACAGAGAATAAATATCTACCTAATATGATAACAAGTACTCTCAATAACATGTCAAGGTAAATTGAATTTATTAAATGTATTTACATTACATTACATAAATATATATATATATATATATGTATATATATATATATATATATATATATATATTTATTTATAATATATACTTAATATATATATTATATATACATAGGTGTCTTTTTCCTAATATCTATTAAATTATTGTATTGATGGCTACTAACCCAGTTACCTCGTATGAATGTGAACGATCATTTGACCGATTAATAACAATAAAGACATATTTACGTTCAACTATGAGTGAAGACCAACAAAATGGAATGTCTTTATTATATATAGATAAATACATAGAGATCGATTGTGATTATAATATTTCCAAATTTGCATTACGTAATCCAAGAAGAATGCAATTGATTAATAGTTTTTATTAAATAAAATATAAAATATTATTATATTTAATTTAATATAGTACTATATTAAATACGTATTTAATAATATATATATATATATATATATATATATATATACACATACATATTATGCAATTGAATATTATCATAGTAAATATGTCTTATTTTAAAAATACAATATTAATTGTCAGCCCCCTCCTTGAACAATTCCTGTATTCGCCCCTGTATACTGTGGGCTTTGGTTATACTGTGTAACTATAATGTATCCTTTACATTAATTTATATGTTCACATGGTATATATGTTACATATTTATTGTGTTAACATATATACAACTAAATATATCATAATAATATATTAATTGGTGTATATATATATATAAAGAATCACACATATATATATGACACATACATATACACAGTGTATTACACACATACATATAAATATATATATATATATATATATAAAAAAAATTGATATATTTAATAGTTAACACAATAAAGAGGTAATATATAATCTATACAAATACCCACACACATACATACACACATACACACACACACATATATATATATATATATATATATATATATATATATATATATATATATTTATATATCATATATTATATGCATATATTATAAGCAGTTCCTATACATTATATATGTTACCTATTCATTGGGTTAACTATTAAATATATAATTATATATATATATATATATATATATTTAATATATGTGTGTGTCTATATTTATATATTCATTATATTGATATTATACATGTTGCCTGATTAATAATTAATAATTAGGCTGCGGTAAATTAGTAAATTAGTAAATTAGTACGTGTGCACTAGAGCGTGATGTATTATTATAACCACGCCTCCCTTGACCTCCCGACGCCCGCGCGCGTTATTGCAGTAGTTTATATTTTTGAAAACGCGCTGAATATGACCACACTCGAAAGAATAGTTAAATAATTACTGTGACAATGTGTGTAATTGAATCATTTGAGTGAAATATTTATCAATAGTAATGATACGATGAGTATCTTTGATACATGTTATAGACTATATAACTTATAGGAGATATTGTTTCTCTACAGATCCAATCGCAGATATATAATTGGATTATATATATATCTGGATCCAATACATTATGTTGTCTATGTATAATATTTTTAACTTGTAAGGATCCTTGTAAAGATCATTGTAAGGTTAAGGATGTTTATCAAATATATTTTAATTTAATTCTTAAATAATTGTTTTCTAGTGTTACATAATATAATATATAATATATACATTTATATATATAAAATAATAATAATACCAAGGTTTCATATTCATCCTAAATTATATTCATTATATTAGTTTTAACGAGTATTTAATAAATAATTCACGAATTAGCATAAATTAAGAATTAGGTCAGGCGATATTGTTTATAATTTTATAAACAATAATATATAATAATAATGTAATTACCGTTTCTCAACTAAATGCAAATATTTGTAAACAAAAATATTTACAGTTCAGAAATATAGTGATAATGATATCATAATAATATCAAAATATATAGTAAACGATTTGGAATCATAGTTAAAGCGAGATTTTAAAAATACCACGTGGTCTATAATTTGGACAATTCGCGCGATTCTAATTTTTAGAGGATAAATAATATTTAAAATAATGAAATTGTCGTTCTAATTACTATTTAAAAAGACAATTACATTTATTTAAATTATATCGAAAAATTCCATATATATTTTATAAGCAAATAATTATTATTCCTTAGATTATCTAATATAATACAATGTATAACAAATATATTTGCTATAAATTTGAGTTTTATATTGTAGTAATTATACTAAGTTATATTAATAGTATAATAATTTATTATTACAATTTAAAAAATATCAAATATAATAACCCTAATTTTAAATAAATTAAATTTATAAACTAAGTTAAACTTAGTTACCATATAACCAAAGATTTTCCGAAGGAAAGATATAACACACGCGAAATCGTGTAATTCGAATTTTTATACAAAATACCCTGGTGCCACCTATAGCGGGTTACTTTTAGGAACTATGCGTTGTTTATAATAGTAGAGTAAAGTAAATTCGTATTTAACTATACACTTTTAAAATGTTAAATAATATGCTTTAAATTAATATTTATATGATGAAAACTAAGTGTTCATTACTAATATATAACAAACAAATATGATATGTATGTTTTAACTGCTATAAGTATATATTTAGTGAGTAAAAGCTAATTTATATTGCATGTAATTTAATAGAGCAATTACAACATTGTTGTATGCAAACAGAGCCGAACCTAAATCTATTTCAGTGATTTCGATACTACTGCTAGCAGCGGTTGGGTATATTACTAAATTACGTTACGTGCATAGGGAGTGTTATATCTTTGCTTCGCAAAATCTTTAATATAACTCTGTACATATACTATTTACACACACATATATATAGGGCTCCTCACAGTGATTTATAACCTATTTTAAATTATATTAATACATATTAAAATATTTTATGTATATATCATCTTAGAATTTAATATATATATATATATGTGTGTGTGTGTGTGTGTGTGTGTGTGTGTGTGTATGTATTTTGTTATTGTTGAAATTATTTATTTAAACACATCATTAATAATAATAATTCTACAATGTGTATCGAACATTATATATATCATATATAGATACAAATAGCGAATTTATATAATGATAACATGATAATATTCACCATGCGAAATGAACATCAATGTTGGAAAATAAGACATTTTTTAATTTATATTTAAAGATATCAAATGATATTTATTTCTAAGTGACTTACTGAAGGGTAGTTTATTACATCTAATTGATGATGTGTATCTGAATTTTTTCCTTTCGTATTTGATGCAATAAGTTATCGTTTGGTTTAGTTTAAAGGAATTTGTAATTACGTAAAAGTCTAGTGTTTTATTGTTTTATTTGATTTCATAAATTATAGTGTAAGTTATAAGTAATAGTCATTTTAAGTATTGTAAGTATTTTATAGTTGATATAGTCTTCAGTGTTTAGACAGTTACATTTTTAAGTAAGTCAGTAATGCTAGTTGTATAGTCAGTCTTCTGTAGTCGGTATATATTTCTAATTGGGCGGTTAATTATGTTGTCTAGTTTGTCTATTTTCAGTTTTCAAGATATTGAGAATAGTGAATTACAGTATTGTAGTATGATAGTATGAGAATCTGAGTCAGTAGTTTTTTAGTATTTCTATTTAAGTATGGTCGTATTTTTTAAAGATTAAATAGATGTGCAGTTGTAGATTGAGTAAGTAAGCTGTAATGTGTATCTAGATTAAGTTTATTATTAAAATTGAAGCTTAGGTATTTAACAGTATTGGTGGTAATGATTTTATGTTGATTAATAATAATATTAGGGAAGTATTTGGGTCATTAGTGATATATAAAAGATCATTTTTATTGTGGGTTAGTAGTATTTTATTATTTGTTAGCTATGTGTGTAGTTCGAATAAACAGTCTTGTAGTTGGGTAGTGTGTGTTATCGTTGCGTGTAGTTATATATTGTATGCATATAAGTTGTAAGTAACTGATGGGTAACGTTTTATAATTGTTTGTAATGCAATAAGATATTTGTGTGTGTGTGTATGTTAATGTTTATATATGTGTTTATATATATATATATATCTATATTATGATACCATCTGATCTAAATTCTAAACGTAAGTCCATGTTAGTTTTAGTTTAACCCTAATCCACTTATGTTAGCAAAGTATGAAAATGTAATATATTTAATAGTAATGTATTTTATATTATATTTAATATCTTAATAATACGACTAATTTAAACATTAATAATGTATTATTCAAATTACTATTTCAGTATTAATGATAAAGAAACGAAAGAAATGACCTCCAAAGTGGCTTTCGCAGTATTTTGCAGATTACGAGACACATTATCCAGGTTATATTTTATTGGGGAATTAGCGCGTTATACCTAGAAATTAACATGTGACAATTCCCATAATGCGTAACCTAGTCGTATGACTCACCCTCACATTAGTGCCCACAAATATGATACTTCAACCACTTATCAGAGCTACTCGATATAATATCTGCCACATTGACACGAGAAATCAACACGATTACTCTATTATCATTATTGCACTTGCATGTCAATGATTGACATTATCTTATTCTGATATATGTGGTATACATAGAAATCACTATACAGCCGTGGTAAAGCTGGATAAGTAGACTCACATATAATATCACATGATACTTCATACTGAAATTAATGTGGTTACTATTATATTTACTAAACCAAACCAATAATGTGCTCTATTGTATTTATATATATAAATTGAAGTATTTATAAATATGACAATTTATATATGTTATAATTTATATATGTTATAGATTTGTACTGTATAATGCATACTTTATAATAACAAGTATACTATCATTTAAAATATGTATTCGATTATAATATAAGTATAAATACACTAGAAATGTATTCATGTGTACAAGGTAATGCTTATAAATATATTATAAATAGTTTTACACACATATATATATATATTGTTATTGTTATTGTTATTTTTATTTGGTGGAGTCCTTTCATCCCATCCAGGAACTTAGATGAAGTTTTCACTTATAACCATATATGGCTCTAATGTCCCTTCGAAGCCGCTCTCATGTTAAGGCATCCATGGTTTTAACGAGAGCCGATCATTTATTTATACACAATTATATAAGATCACTTCTAAATAATATTTTAAGACCCATTTTATAAAATTAATTATGGTCCGGACGAGGGTCGAACCCCTGTCCTACTGCTTGTGTGTCTGACGCCTTAGCCACTGAGCCACACAGGCAGTTAAATATATATATATATTTAATATAGAAATATGTGTATAAAACACTGTTAAAAATTAGGGTTCAGCGAATTCAATTTATAGGGTACATATCGTTAACATTTCACCAACATTTGCCATGTACCCTAAATAGGGTACACAACTTTTAAACTCACTAGGATTAATATACATATTTATTAGGATACATATATATTAAATATTACGGTACCTAACTGTTAAATACACTAGTGTAACTATATATTTATTAGGTACAACCAAAGCCCAAGATACACGGTCAATCAATATATGTCAAATTTTTTTTTCACGGTTCAATGATTTATTTAAGACACGCCCATCGTCAATTGGTCAGAAATATAATATTTGTATTAGTTTACATGTAAATTATTTTAATTTTTCATATAATATCAATTTTAACATATAATTACTGAACCTCGAGACAAAGTTAATAAATGTAAGGTTGAATATTTTTAATATTTAATAGATACAATAATTACTTTTAGATTTGTATAATGTTAAATACGTAAAATAGTGTATTATATCCTAAATATTTTAATATTATTTGAAAAATATTTTCAAATTAAACATTCAAATACAACACGATTTATATAAATTGTTAGTATATTTTTATGAATATATATATAATAATATATATATAATTATATATTTATATAATTATATGCATAAGTATAACAAATTATATGATTTATGAAATATTAGATAAGGGCATTTTTTATTATGATCAACTAATAGCAAAGCGGGTTTTGATAATATCTACAATAATGCGATATTTTATATTGATGTAATTATAATAAAATTAGTATAATTGGAAAGCTTATTAAATTCTATTATAATGTTCATATTTTAGTTTTTATTAATTTTTATTAAAACAAAAGTTATGAGCAAAAATGTGGTAAAAATTTGCTAATCGCTACAATAATTTCATTTTTTATATTGATGTAATTATAATAAAATTAGTATAATTGGAAAGCTTATTAAATTATATTATAATGTTCATATTTTAGTTTTTATTAATTTTTATTAAAACAAAAGATATGAGCAAAAATGTGATAAAATTATATATATATACAATATATATATATATACAAATCAATGAATAGGTAAACAATAAACCTAATGTATTTTATAAAAATGTAATATGTAATGTAGGTAAATTATATATATATATATATATATATATATATATATATATATATATATATATATATATATATATATATATATATATATTATAATATATGTAATATACATTTAAATATATATATATTTATATATAACATTTAGTTTATTTTTAATTAAATTATATCATTAAACTTAATTATTATTATATATATATATATATATATATAAATAAATAAATATATTATATAAAACATTTATGTAATATACATTAATATATATATATATATATATATATATATATATATATATATATATATATATATGATATTAATTTAATAGCACAACATTATATAAAAAAAGGTATATTTTAATATTATATATATATATATATATATATATATATATATATTAATATATAATAATGTTTATAGCAACAAAGAAGTTACTGTGGTATGAACATGTATATCGCAACACTAATTTGATGTCGAAATTAATATGTCAAGCTACTGTAAATGGCACAAGAAGAAGGGGAAAATATTGTGAGGAAATCATCAGAGCTCCTACGAAGTAAATCTAAAAAAATAGTAACGTTCTCTGCTAATAGTAAATCTATACATCTATCAAAAGTTGTTGTATGTAGAATTATAGTAATCCTAATACTAATGTTATACTAATATAAAAGCCAATATGAGTTTTTAATATCAAATCTTTACCAATATAAAAGTTCTTTCCATATTTAATAATTGCTTATATCAAATTAAATTGGCTTTTCAAATATCAAATTCCTATAGAAATATTCTAATATCTAGGCTTTATAATATCAATATACTTTGCACCTTTAGTACTTTTTGATATATAAATATTGAGATGGAGGGGATGGTGGGGGAGAGGATAGAGAGTGAGTGAGTGAGTGTGATAGTTAGAGAATGAGAGTGAGTGAGTGTAAGAGTGAGTAAGAGTAAATGAGTGTAAGAGTAAGTGAGTGAGTGAGTGTGAGAGTAAGAGTGAGGGAGAGGTAGGTAGAGTGAGTGAGTGTGATAGTTAGAGAGTGAGAAAGAGTAAATGAGGGAGAGTATGAGTGAGTGAGAGTAAGTGAGGGAGAGAGTGATTGTAAGAGTGAGGGAGAGGTAGAGAGAGAGAGAGAGTGGGAGAGGGAGTGAGATAATGAGAGTGAGTTTGAGTGAGAGAGGGAGAGATATATTAAGAGTGAGAGAGAGTGAAAGTGATAGTGAGTGAGAGGGAGATTGAGAGATAGAAGGAGTGAGAGAATGAGAGGGAGAGAGTGTGAGTGAGAGAGTGCATATGTGTGAGAGAGTGAGAGAGATAGTGTGATAGTGAGAATGAGAAAGTAAGAGAGAGTGTGTGAATATTTACCTATACATGTAATTAGAAAATTTTAATATTTCAATAAATATAATAATATAAATAGGTTAACTACTTATTTTGTTTATTTATTAATATATATACAAAAGTTATATATATATAACTTTTATGTATACATATATATATATATATATATATATATATATATAAATAATTATTTATCTAGAATGATTGAACATTATTTAACAATGTAATAATGATTTATATACTAAATCATATTATCCTATAATTATTAATATTATAATAATATGTATTTATAATAATTATATTCAAGAGACTTAGAATTTGAATTTAATTATTAATATTGACTTTGAATTAATAATATAATTATAACATAAAATATGACTTGATATTAGTATTAACACATTATATTCATTTGATAATTATAGTACTATGCATGCTAATAAACTTAAGATACGATATTATTGATAATACCAAAGGGCTTGAGTATTATATTTTATATTTAAATTAAATATCAATAATATTATGAAAAATATAATTTATTATAACAAGATATATGCTTATTAAATATTTACTAAATTAATAATGCACATATTTCTAAATAATATTAATATTATTATTATTAATAAATGATTATATTCATTTGATATTTATATTATATTGATATTTATACGTAAGTATATCGTTATACTACGTAATAAACACTCGCAATACATAATAATATTATTGCTTAAATTTATTTTGTTATGAATTTTTATAATTAATATGAAAAATAGAATGTATCATAACAAAAAATATGCTTATTAAATGTTTACTAAATTAATAGTACACATACTTCTAAATAATATTAATAAATGCATGCATATATTTGATATTCCTATTGTAATAAATATATAAAATAATCAAATGATTTTAAAATTAATTTGATCTTGTTTCTATTTACCAAAGATATTAACATATTATTATTATCTGTGATATAATTAAATACCCATGTTCCCCTAACAATGTGCTGGATGACATACTACTATTTACATAGGCTTAATAGGCGACCGTGTATCTTGGGCTTTGGTACAACTATGTTAAATATTAGGGTACGTAACTAATAAATTTACATATCATGCAATTCAATTACGGTATATATCATACAATTTCATTAGGGTACACGGTATAATATTATTAGTGTCAAGAGTTAATATTCTTTAGGGTACAGTTTGATCATTTTTAGGGAACTGATCGTATTTATTCAAAGTTTACCCTAATTAGGATACGGCTATGGGTACACTACTTATAACCTAAAAAAATACTCGCTGTACCCTCATTTTTAACAGTGAATCATTTTAACATTGCAGTTATTTTATATATTTTACCTGTTTTTTTTCTATTTTAAAATATTTAGAAGACACAATTAAAATTAAATCAAGATATTTATAATCAAGATATGATCACCATTACACATTACATGATTACATTAATATATTATAGTATACAATTTGTATAATGATATAATCTATATAGTACTCCATGTAGTATACTACTGACAATGATTTTTCTAAGGAAATATATAAAACTTACGTGAAATCATGTAATTCAATTGTGTACACAAAACATTAACAGGACCCTGATGCTGCGATAACATACAATTCTACGCTTATTTTACGCGAGTTTTCCTATTACAAATAAATACTGTAGCCGCGCGTTAATAAGGCGAACAAAATTCGCTGTTGCGCCACTTAGGGATACCTAGCGACCGGTTGTTCCGATGTTAGTATGCGTAAAAATGCTAAGCTAAAATCATCGAGTTTTTACGAAATATAAATTAAATACGTAGCGTTGAGTTTACCCATTTTTTTAGGACAACTAATAGCTGGCTTTAGCTAAATATTAAATAAAATTATTTTCTTATTTCCCATTTCATTCTTAATTTAAGTGTATTGTAGTATTTATTAGATATACAATTATAACCATTATTTAAATATATAATTATTATAATAATATAATTATAAATATTATCGATTATAACCCAATATAATTTACAATTCTCTATAGAATCTATCATTGATTGATTGATTGATTGATAATTTATTTTAGCAAATACATAGCCGAAAATATAATCGAAAGTATAAAGTATAAATATTTGCTAACGATAACATACGTGTTAGAAATAAATAAAGAATAATACGAAATTAAAAAATTAAGGAAATTAAAACGTTTTACAGTTACCGTAAAAATAAACGAAAAACAATCGAAAGTAGAAATAAATCATATAGTAAAAATAAACGAAAAATGATCAAAATAGAAATAAAAGATAGCGTAAAAATAATCGAAAATAGAAATAAAATACATTATTTTGTAAGTGGCATCGAAATATTCAATTTCTACTTTAACTTTATAGAATTCTTCATCTTGTACCCTGTTTTAGTAATAAATTATTAGTTATATAATTTAATATTTAAATGTTAAATTTTAAATGTTAAATTTTAAATATATTATAAACAGAACATATTAAAAATCAAATAAACCAATACTAGAATGAAACAAACAAATAATGTAATACTTACCAAAATCTGTAATAATAGTAGGTACTTTATTAATTTATATTTATATTTTAATTGTATAATAAATTTGAAACATATATATATATATAAAAACAGAACAAGTTATAAATAAAATAAACCAATATACCTATACAAAAACAGTTAATAACAAAACATACCAATAATATTACGAACAAAATAATATAATACTTATCACTATAATCTGAAATAATAGAAAATTATTAATATTGTATTTTAGTAATATAATACATTTGAAACATATTTACAAAATATATATAAAACAAACATATAATACCGAACAAACAAAAGTAAAATAATACTTCACACTTTATCTGTAATAATAATGAATTATTAATTTTATATTATAGTATATTTGAAATATAGATATAAAAAATCCGAATTTTCTATAACAAAAATAAATTTATAACAAAATATAATAGAGAACAAACAAAAATAAAATAATACTTCCCACTTTATCTGTAATAATAATGAATTATTAATTTTATATTATAATATATTTGAAATATATATATATATAAAAACCTAAATTTTCTATAACAAAAACACATTAAAAAAACCAGAAGAGATAATGCAATAATCTAGATACAAAATGAAACATAAATCAATATAAAATTATAAATTTCTGTTAAAAAAAAGTATTTTGTCGAAACAGATTTTGTTTATTTTATTTTTAAAAGATGAAACAGATACAGATTTTATTATATCATTATTTAATGAATTCCATATATTAACTGATCTATTATTAATTATATTTTGAATTGTATTATCATAATTATGTATTACATTTAATTTTTTACAATTACCTCTAGTTCTACAATTATTCGAAATGTTAAGAATATCAGATATATTTATATCTGTATAATTATTTGAAATTTTAAAAATTGTAGTTAGATCTATTTTTAACCTTCTAAGTTCAAGTGATTCTAATTTAAAATATACCAATCTCTCTATATATGTTTTATAATTAATATTTGATGAATTTGTATATCCTACGCATCTTGTAATTAATCTTCTAGTAAATAATCTTTACACTATTTCAATTTGGTCTATGAGACTACGAAATTTACTAACCTTTGAAAAAGGTGACCAAATTATGGATGCATATTCTAAAATTGGTCTGCAATAAATGTTATATGCATTTAATAATGCTCTAGGGGATTTTGTAGTAATGAATCTAAAAATTGAATTCAAAGAAAAATAAGCTTTTTTACAAATATAATCAATATGTTTATTAAATAAAAGGTTATTTTCAAATATTATTCCTAAATCTTTATAAAAAGTAACGTTTTCTAATTGAATATTATTTATAAAATATTTTGATGGAGTAACCTTCCCTAAAGTCATAACTGCACATTTTGATAATGAAATATTTAATTGCCATTTATTTACCCATTGTGAAAATAAATTTAAATTATTTTTTAAAAGAAATCACTCTCAGATGCGTATGAAAAATATATTTTTGTATCATCGGCAAATAAATCAATATGAATTTTTGAAGAGAATATACTAGGAAGATCATTAATATATAATAAAAATAAAATTGGACCTAAAACCGATCCTTGTGGTACTCCAGATTTTACAATAGAACTATTTGAAAAAGAATTTTCAACCCGTGTAATTTGAGATCTATTCGATAAAAAATTATAAAACCATTTTATTATTTTATTAGATATACCGTATGATTTTAATTTAAATAGTAGTTTTTCATGAGAAACAACATCAAAAGCTTTTGCAAAATCAATATATATTATATCTACACATTTTTTATTATTCAATTCATTATACCAAAATTTTAAACATTTTGTTAATTGTAATTCTGTGGATTTTCCACTTATAAAACCATATTGATATTTTGTTAATAAATTATTAGATTTTAAATAACAAATTAATTGTTTAGAAATAATACGTTCTAATACTCTACACATTACACATGTTATTGAAATAGGCCTATAGTTATTTGAATTTGATGGTTCACCCTTTTTAAAAATTGGTGTGATTATAGATTTTTTCCAAATTTTCGGTATATTACCCGATAATAAAGATGAATTAAAAATAATATATAAAGGCCTACATAATTCATTAGATAATAATTTTAACATAGAAGATGGTATCCCATCAGTTCCGAAAGTATGTGTAATTTTTAATCTATTTAAAAATATTTTAATTATTTCAAGATTTAAATCAATATTATCAAATTTTTGTTTAGTTAAGTTATAAAATTCGGGTAAATTTCCATTATCATTTTGTTGAATTGAACTAAAATATGAATGTATGAAATGTATATATTGAACATCTATGTGTGAAATAAAATTTCTTACAGGACATAAACTAGATTTACAAAATATCGCAACACCTCCTCTATGAATTAATTTATCGTATCTAAATAGTGTATAATTTTTTCCACCGATTAAATATAGAGAATCTCTATCATCTACCGTTAAGAATGTTTCAACTAAACATATAATGTCATAATTATTAGATGAAAGTAAAAATTCCAAAAAATTCATTTTATTTCTAATACTACGAGCATTAGCGTAATATATATTTAAATTGTTATTTTTAATATTTTCATCTTTATTGCCGGTTAGTCATCTAGAACCTGTATTTTTATTTTTATTTTTATTAATAATGGAATTTTTATAAGTAATATATGAAAATTTCCATACACTAAAATTATCTTCACCAATTGACATATTCCAGTCAATTTTATTATTTATAATATATCTTAGTTCATAGGAACTACTTCTAGAATTATAAATACATTTGATAATTTTTTTACTTTTAATTAATTTATTTTTAACTACATGGTATAATATCTGATGAATGAATTTTGTAGATCTCGTAATTTACATAATCGGTTAACATTTGATAAAATAATTTTTTTTGTGACCACATTATCTAAAATTAATTTTAATTTATTAAATGATAATTGAACTATTGATAATACACACGATTTATTAATATTTACTGTTTTACAAATAATATTTACTAAGTATTTAAAGAAATTAGTTTTATCATTATTAGGAATATTTATATTGTGAATAATTATTTCATTATTGCTATCTATATTATTTTTAATAATATTTACTGATTTTACCAAATTGTCAGTAAAGGTATCAGAATTGGTTACAGTAGAAGTTACATTAGCGGTTACATTAGAGTATGATTTTTTAACAACAATCATATCAGTTATTTGATTTATTGGTGTATTATCATTATTTAGACCAATTATCTTTTTTTTTTAGTTTTAAGAAATTAAGAATTAAATATAAGAAAAAAGAGAGAAGAATAAGGAAATACAAGTGCAGGCCACTAACCGACCGCACAAAAATAATATCGAATGACAACAAAGGAAACAATCTGAAAGAATGGCAACCGAGTTGAAAAGATACTAAATAAGCGCCGTCGGTCCGTGTCAAGACCGGTATATCCTCTATCTCAAGTTTAAACAAAGAAGAAAAAGGTAATAAAAGAAAAATAAATTTTTTTTTGGGTTTTTGGGGGTTTTTTGTTTTTTTTGTGATTTTTTTTATAGTATATATATATGAAATAGATAGGGATAAAAGCAAATTTAAAAACGGAGTACATGAGTAAAGGTTACAAAGGTTACATTAAAAGTGTCAGTAATTAACTAAAGTCAGAGGTAGTAGTAGGGGGGGGCAGTAGCGGCCGCTGTATGATTGGTAACAACATACGCGGTCAAGTAGTTTGGTTCATACATGAAGTAGAAACCAGTGAGGGAGATTGTACAGATAACCATACGTAGTTCAGTTCGAGCTTTAAGGAAGAGCAAGAGCACGAGAGCCATCACGGAATAATACCATAAAGGTAGTTCAGCCACAAAGGTGATAATAGTAGCAACGCAAACGACATACCAGAATTTCTTACTAGTTGGGATAGAAACGATCGCGGGGATGAAAATCAACAAAGCTATCAGTTTGTGGAATTTCAGAGCCCAGAATTCGTTACTAAGTGGTTTTACGATATAATCGTAAAACACCCCGGTTTTCTTCAGAGTACTGGTGAAGACATTATCGAAGTACTTTTCTTCGACATGGTTAATGACGAAGATCAGAACGATAATGGCACTTAAAATAAACCGGAGGTCGGTCATACTGGCAGAGATAATCCGAAAAAGATCTTTGTACAGCCTAGTACCGATATCACCAGTTCTAACATCATAAGTGCTAGTCTTCTTTTGCGTGTTGCGCGCCTTATCTTTACGTGCATTTGATCCTCGGTTACGAGTGTCTTTCTGAGACATGTTAGGTCGAGGAGACATTGAGAAATATAATGACAACTCATTTCATAGGTTCACACCCACAAAAATAAGGATCACTCCAAACAACAATCTAAGATAGACGTTCGTTTTAACGAAAACAGCGACGATTATAGGTACAAACCAGTCAGGATTGTGCAAATTACAACAATAATATATAAATAAAATAACAAGATACAAAATTCTATCTTTCAAAGGAAAAACGGTAGACCATACAAGTACACAGATGCCAAAGGAACAATTGTCTAATATGTTAGAATGTTTGGAAACATTCTCAACCAGAAAATTAATAACGGTTCTCACCGTTTTCCCATGACCTTTTGCGAACGCAGGTTTCTTGTAGACTTCACGGGTAACCACTTCCCAGATTATCCAACCTATTAACCTGATAAAGGTAGCGGCTTTCATCATGAAGAACTTGAAGAGACGGTAGGTCTCATGCAGGATTTCGCTTTGTATGTCAATCATAGTGTAGACAATATGGATGGAACTTTGATAAAATGATAATGAAAATATAAAATATAAAATAATGAAAATATAAAATAATTAAAATATATTCAGAATATTATATTCAATATAATTTATGAAAATTAATTAATTATTAATAAATTAATTATTACTTAATATATATAATTAAATAATTGATTATTTGTTACTTTTGATTCCATTTAAGATTTTTAAGATATAAACAAATATTTAGACTTGCAAATAATAATAAAAATCGTAATATTTAGGTATATTTAGTAATTCAAAATACATATGTTAATCAAAATAAATGAGGCTGTGTTCATATACATATTATATAATGTACATATATATTAACATAATATAACTTAACATAATATTAATAATAATACCATAATATATGTACCTAATGTTATTAATTAATCAAACTACTATACATAATAAAACTTGAAAAGATCATAGTTTATATGACCTAATTATATAGGTATATATTTATATGCATGATATGAAATTATTGTTGTTATATATTTCAATTACAATTAGTAACTATATTCTATATATATATATATATATATATATATATAGGAGTGAAACATCATATACAATATTGTACATTATTAGAGATAATATATATATATGAAAATTATTAGAAATATTATATATATATATATATATATATATATATATATATATATCATATTTACTGTAATATGAATGTAATATAGAATATCAATTATATTTGGTATGATAGTATAAACAAAAATTTTGCGAAGCAAATTTATAACACTCCATATGCATGCAACGTAATTAAGTAATACCCAATGCCGCTGCTAGCAACAGTATCGAATCATTGAAATATATTTAGGTTCGGCTCTATTTACGAAAACTTTTCATACAACAATGTTTTCATTGCTCTATTAAATTACATGCAATATAAATTAGCTTTTACTCACCATTACAATATATATAGCATTTACTTTTACTTATAGTATTTACTATTACGTATAGCATTTAAAACATACATATCATATTTGTTGCTATATATTAGTAATGAACACTGAGTTTTAATCGTATAAGTGTTATATCTTTCCTTAGAAAAATCTTAGATAAATATACATGATTAAATATAATATAATATATTTTTATATGAAATATATCAAATATAATATATAATCACTGAATAATGATTTAAGATTATATTATGAAAGAAATACTATTTATAGATTATAATTATAAAACTTAAAACTTATAATGTTAAAATCAATTTGTAAATATATAATAATCCTTTGATGTATTTATAATTCAATAATAATTCTATTTACATTATTATACTATATAAATATAATTATAATTTGTTTTTGAATATATATATATTATATACTAATTAGTATATATAAAGTGTATATTATACAGACATAATTTGTATATAACTAACAATTTTATATAAATATTATAATATAACTTTTTATTGTAATAATTTATTATTTATAATTATTTGTACTATAATATTGCATATATGCAAAGATTTTCCGAAGGAAAGATATACCACTCTCTATCTCTACGTGAAATCGTTTTTTAACCATAATGCCTACGGAAAGATGGCGCTCCTAGTCATGATTCATATTTAATCATCACTTTTAATCAGGGTTGATGGTTTTTTCGGTTTTTACGTAAAAACCAAAAAACCCGGGTTTTATCGGTTTTTATGGTTTTTAACGGTTTTTACAATACAAACAAGTACAAATTATAATTTTTTCATAACAAAAAATTAACTAAATTGTATTATTTTCATTATAATTTTAAATATATATACATCACATAATGGAAGAGTTGGAATCGTAGAATATATTATTTTTGATTGTTACGAGTATATTATATATATTAAAAAAAATATTAAATATTATCAAGCCTATCAAATATTATTTAATACTATTATATTATTGTTATCATAAAATAGATTATTAGCTATATGTAATTAAAGTGGTCTTGAATCAATAACAGGGTTGATGGTTTTTTCGGTTTTTACGTAAAAACCAAAAAACCTGGTTTTTATCGGTTTTTATCTGGTTTTTTTCAAAATAAACAAGTACAAATTATAATTTTTTCATAACAAAAAATTAACTAAATTGTATTATTTTCATTATAATTTTAAATATATAGATATCACATAATGGAACATAATTATTATTCAACATTATAATAAATTTAATAAGTTCCTCAGTTAAAAACCATTATTCTTAAATAATTATAAATGAATAGATATCATTTTTATAGCTATTTAAATAAAAATATAATATCAAACGTAATTATATAATATGATTACATTTGATATTATATTTTTGATTCATATTTATAACATTTAATTTGATAATATAATAGTTAAAAATATTATAGTTATTTTATTTGCATTTAGAGTATTTCGGCTATAGCCACACACATAGTCCCACCCCTTTTGAAATCGCCGGCTACAGTGTCTGGTAACCGTTACAATATACTAAAAATTGTAGTCTAAAATAGTACTTTACTTTATATTATTTAGTAAAATAATTAAGTTTGGTAATATTTGGCTATGACATATAAATAACTATTATTAATAATAATGTATTATCATAAAAACTATAATTTAAAAGTTAAATTAATTTGTTAAAAACCGTAAAAACCGACGAAAAAACCAATTTTAAAAACCGAATCAACCCTGCTTTTAAAGCAGTGCTTTACTTCATATTATTTAGTAAAATGATTAAGTTTGGTAATATTTGGCTATTACATATAAATAACTATAATTAATAATAATGTATTATCATAAAAACGATATATTTTTACATTTCAATATATAAATAATTCATAATTAGAATATTCTGCCTAATGGTGGCGTAATTAAATTTGTTATCACATAATCATTGTATCGTAGGCATGTAAGTGTAATTAGATGAGAGTCCTACCCACTCACTGATATAACATATAATGTAGGCAATTATAACTTATAATTTAAAAGTTAAATTAATTTGTTAAAAACCATAAAAACCATGGTTTTTACAACTTGAAAAAACCCTAAAAACCGACGTAAAAACCCATTTGAAAAAACCAATTTTAAAAACCGAATCAACCCTGCTTTTAATTTTAAATAATTATTGTGAATTATAATTATAATATAATTATCTAGCTTATATTAATGTATATACTTAAGGTGCGTTCACACCAAAAATTTCCGCTGGAAATTTCCGGTGGAAATGGGTATAGAGGAAATTTCTGATGGATATAGGTGTGAACGACTCAATTTCCGATGGAACGATATAGCGAGATGACGTTCTACAGTGACAACTGATGACGAGCTGACATAGGGATACGAAGAACCATTAGCTAGTAGAGATCTGAATAAGAAACTATATATATAACTATATTAAACTATATATAAATATATTTTATTATACCCATACATATATATATTATATATAAATATATATTTAATATAGTATATTAATACGTTTATTATCTTTTAACTGAATTATACGTTTACGGTTTCTTTATTGTAACTTAACACTAGTATATTAAAAATGTTATATATTATATATAAGTGATATACATTTTTTTCCTATAAATAACATAATTATTATATATAGTATATAGTATATATTTAGTATATTATACACCTGCATAATTTTCTAATTTCATTTTCTGCTTCCGTTAATTTGTGGTCAGTTATTATCATTGTTTGCATTGGATTTCGATATCAATATATTTTTTCGATATATTTTATATATCAATATATATACTATTATATACTAATACATATGCTAAAATATAATTATACAATATACAGTACAATATATCAATATATATATATATATATATATAAATTTATTAGCCATCGCTTATTGTCAAAATTGCCATATACTGCCTATCTATGTAATACTATAATTATTAATTAATAAATGTATTAATAAATGTTATATTATATATATTCAAATTATGTATAGATTATATATAATATTAATAATAATTACTTATTATAACTTTTAATGTTGTAGAGAGTTTGTAATAAAAAATTTAAATATAAATATTTAGTTTCTCATCGCTCCTAAATGGCTTCCGGAGGAATGTCATAGATTCTATTATCGGGCCCATTGATATTTATAAATGTGTATGCGTAATTTTTGTTGTAATGGCGTTCTACGAATCCAGAGCAGTCAGTCGCAGATATGTTAATACTATTTATTAAACCAATTTTATAAACCAATCACCTTGCGGCGTGTGACCATAATGTGTATATTTTTTCTCATTCGCTTAGAGATAGACCGACGACCGATCATCGGTATCTTTGTCTTCTTGACGAGGACACGGGGACAAGCGGCGCCACCTTGTATATATATAAAACAAACATATAATACCGAACAAACAAAAATAAAATAATACTTCCCACTTTATCTGTAATAATAATGAATTATTAATTTTATATTATAGTATATTTGAAATATAGACATATATACATTTATAACATTTTTATTATCGTTATTATTTATATAATCTATAATAGTACTAGGTAGTATATAAATTTATCAAAAACCTGATGTCTGTTCTGGCGTCCTTAGAGATAATTTTGGGTGCCGCTTTCTAAAGGAAGACAGCCAATATTTTCTAGCCATTTTAAGACATGCATTGAAATTATGTTTTATATTATTTTTTCGGCGAGAACATATTCTGCCTTTCTTACATCATCACACGTAAGTCGTGCTTAGATTGTTTAACATATATAATATGTATTGTTTTAATTCTATTTCAATATAATTAGGTAATGTTGATTATGGCCCTAATTATTTCATAACATTATAATAGTATATTGTATAGATTACTTGCATCTTCTTATAAGAGTGCAGTAAGGTACTTTATATATCTTAGAAGATGCTAGTATACTTACTCCACTGTTAACTAGTTAAATAGTATTAATACAATGTAATAATATTAATAAAATCAATAATATACAATAATAACTATTAAATATTAAAATACTTGGATTGATCTTTAATAAATTAACTGAGAAGTTTTGCGTATGTATTTACATAGAATATAATAAGAATTTATTAATCAAATTATAGTTTAACAAAAAAATATTTAACAAAAAAATATTTAACTCACGATGATAATTTTAGTTTATTATCAGTAATATTATTATAATCTTTTAAATTTTATATATTAAATTAATATCTATCACTGAAAAATCAATTATCACTGTATTGCCAATAGTATCTTGATCCGAGTGGTGTTATCATATTGTATCATTTATCAGGATTACAAATTTGAATTTAATACGAAAATCAATGCACCAACTCGTTTTTAAATCAATGATTTCAATATGATTATATTTAATTCATAATATAATTTAATATACATTATATTATAAGGAATTTCGACGTAAATAATATAAAAAACATCGTTTAATTCAAATCTGAATTCAATTCCTCATGGTAATCACACATATGTTAAAGTTAAGTAATTCAATCAAGCGCGGTTAAACGGCAGTAGATTATATTACAATCTTAAGTATCCAAATTCCTCGTCATATAATTAATGGTCCCCATTTTGTGTTTATATGTTTTCAATAATGTTTCTAAGTCTTTATTTGTAGGTGTTTTCTTATATAGAGATATGGTATTTTTAATATTTATTTTTATTATTTCGTTACTATTTTTTTCAGTATTCGTTTGGCTACTATATTTATTTCTTCAGTATCTATATCAAAATTCTTCATTATCTAGCATTCAATATCTTTTTGTGTAAGTTTATCCATAGATATTGTGCATTCATTTTTAAAATAATTATATGTGATTTCATTTATATTTCTATTTTTATTATTATTGTTAGTATCGTCGGGTTCTACATTTATAAGTTCATCTCTATTCTCTATTTCACCTTCATCTTGTTCTTTTATTGTGAGTTCAACTATTTTTTCTTGAGCTTCTATATATTTATCTATATTATGTTGAACATAGTTATTTTGTGCAGTTTTTAATGAATGAGTAAGCAAATCTGTTATAATTGTTCTTATAGGATTGTTATTAGAAATATTATTTGATGCCAGAGTTTCAATTGCCTTTCTAGCATCCGTCGCGTTATAGTTTGTACATTTATACTCCCTTTGTAATCTATTGACTTCTTTCCCAATATTCTCTATATTTGATCCATTATACCTTACAAATAATGTATTACTCGTACTAGTTGGCCTTTTTTTATTGTAATAGTTTAAAACCATATTATACTCTTCTATCGTAAAAATGACTACGGCTGGGTACGTCGTACCAGTTTTGTGGTTTTTAACGTACACAGCCTTTACATTATTTTTGTTAATTGGATTCAAAAATTCTGTTGTTTTCATATTCGACACTACTCCTGGTCATTGATAAAAATTTCAAATCTAATTTATAAATAAATTCGTATTTTTAAAGCCAGAAGCCATGATTTTTCTGCATACGTTTTAGGGCTGACATTACCCTGAAAAATTCAACAAAAAAAAGACGTCCTATTCCAACTGAAAGAGATGGGTTCAAAGATTATTATTTTTTCGCAAGACAATGCTGTTAAGCATGTATTTAGAGATATGAATGACAGCAGGATGATCGTATGAGTTATGCTTAATATCACCAGAATCGTTAGTCATGTGAGCGGGTTCACTAGTAACGTAAGTATGCACATTAGTATCAGTATAGCTAGCAAACATGTCGCTCTTCTTTAGTATACTTCGAAGTGGACCATGGTAACCTCGGTCATCGTGGTAAATGGGCGGTGTCGCTATTACCGAATGTCCTTCTACTATGACCACTACTTTACTCTTTACTCTAGGGTAACATATTCGTCTATAGTTCTTGTTACGATTATTATTGTCCGTATTCGCTATGTCCTTTTTAATGTTCGTTGATAAGTACAATGCTCCGAAGTATTTAATTAGTGTTGCATCCTTAAACCTTTAGTAATAATATTAATTAAATTACTTACATTATTAAATGATATATTTTATATAAGTATATCATTTAGTTAATTATTTTAAGTAAATAATTTTAATATATATAAATACTATTAATATGTGGATAATAAGAAGCCCATATATATACATTAAATCATATATAAAATAAATAATGAGGCAATTGCTGGTATTTTCTCACTCTAAATACCAAGTTGGAACTCAAATATATATATATATATATATATATATATATATATATATATATATAAATGAACTTATAATCATATACAAATAAATAACAAGTTAATATTATCCCCATCTAGAAATAATATATTATTAAATTTAATTATTAATATATTATTCATTTTATTTCAAATAGTTTACACATGATATGTGATATATAATATTTCGATATTAAAATTTCAAAAAATAAAATATAATATGAATAAATCTAATGTGTTTTCATTCACCTCGTTTTCATCGTTTTCATCCAGCTTCAATATAGGGAACATCTATTGAGGAGTATTGTTAGCATCAGAAGTGTGATACTGCCTTATATCATTAGACAGTCATGTAGAGAGATTTAGTATGGAATTTGATGTAGTAGGCGGGTTATGGGGTGGTGGTGGTGTTGGTGGTAATGAAGGTGGAGGATGTGGGTTTGGAATATTAAGATAAGATTCATAAGAAAGTTTACATTTGTTGAAATTAAGTTCAGATATATAAATATATGATAGTTATATATTAATTATATATATATATATATATATATATATATATATATTGATATACATATTACTATTTATAACTAATTAGATATCTTACAAAGACTTTACATATTGACGATATAGTGAGATGACGTTCTACAGCGACAACTGATGACGAGCTGACATAGGGATACGAAGAACCATTAGCTAGTAGAGATCTGAATAAGAAACTATATATATAACTATATTAAACTATATATAAATATATGTTATTATACCCATACACATATTTCATTTATAACTCATCCAATCGCACCGCTTGACTTATTGCTGTTATTGCTATAAATGCTTTTGTTAGTGCCATAAATAAACCGGTAGCGTCTGATTTTTTCAAGTTTCTAAAACTAGGATTACGAAAGATTTCTTCTCTTACCTCAGTTGCGTTTGCTCCAATTGCATGTCTAGACATACGATTATAGACATTAATACCCATGTTAATTGTTGATGTACTTCCATAAAAGTATAGATTCTTCATAGGTATGTTAAATCTTACAAATATTACGTCATTCATGGTGAAGCTTGTCTTGGAAACCAGATTTAGGTCTATTCCCTGATAAGTGATGCTGTAATCGTCTGTTTCCAGTATATCTAACGCAAAGAATTGTGTGGTATTAAAGGTTAGAAAAACTTCATTAGCAGGCATGTCAACAAGGGCGACTACCACCGTAACCAATTCGGATGACACGTCAAGTATTTGTGAATGTGTACCACTATCAATTCCAACTATTTGTGAAGCATTTGGATCTCTCAATGGTATAAATTTTAACCCATTACTACCATTTAAGAAATCCATGTCAATAGAAAATCCCGAGTACATTATATTGAAGTATAACTCAATAACTCTGCATATTGCTTCAATTACCTCCGACTCAAGTGTAACCGGTCTACCTGCTAAAAATGATATCCTGTTTATCGCTGTACTCATATAACGTGATGGGTCTTCTCTTGTCTCAACATCTGCTAGTCTATGTTGGTTTAGTACTTTCGATGCTATTTTGTTAACAATAAAGTTTTTCTCCGTCAACATATTAAATAAGAAATCACTCATAATCAATTGATATTTTTTCCTTACCAAATCGAATGTGGATCTGTGAGTTTGATTGTACGTTAGCGTCAATGACCTCTATAGGTATTTAGTTTAGTATCAATTTTAATATGTAATTGCCGTATATATATATATATAAATATATATTTAATATAGTATATTAATACGTTTATTATCTTTTAACTGAATTATACGTTTACGGTTTCTTTATTGTAACTTAACACTATATTATATTATTGCGATTACTATCTTTTAACTGAATTATACGTTTACAGTAACTTTATTGTAACTTAATACTATATTATATTATTGCGATTACTATCTTTTAACTGAATTATACGTTTACAGTAACTTTATTGTAACTTAACATAATATTATATTAGTGTGATTACTATCTTTTAACTAAATTATATGTTTACAGTAACTTTATTGTAACTTAACACTAGTATATTAAAAATGTTATATATTATATATAAGTGATATACATTTTTTTCCTATAAATAACATAATTATTATATATAGTATATAGTATATATGTAGTATATTATACACCTGCATAATTTTCTAATTTCATTTTCTGCTTCCGTTAATTTGTGGTCAGTTATTATCATTGTTTGCATTGGATTTCGATATCAATATATTTTTTCGATATATTTTATATATCAATATATATACAATTATATACTAATACATATGCTAACATATAATTATACAATATACAGTACAATATATCAATATATATATATATATATATATATATATTTATTAGCCATCGCTTATTGTCAAAATTGCCATATACTGCCTATCTATGTAATACTATAATTATTAATTAATAAATGTATTAATAAATGTTATATTATATATATTCAAATTATGTATTTTTTATTAAGTATTAAGTATTTTTTTTTCAGGTATTTAATTACACCCCGTATTTGATTCGGAGTTTTATTCTTGGCAAACTTTATGTTAAATTTTGTATCTATATCACTAGGTATTATACTATTTTTTATTACGGTATCTTGCATTTCGTTAGCTCTCCATAACTCTATTATGAATAAATATTCTATGTTTGTTAATATGCACCATTTTTATTATTGGAGGTGAAAATATTTTATATTAATAGCAGACTATAATTTTTACAAAATTTCAAATTTAAATTTTTAAATAATTTGAATTTTTTTCTATTATACACAAGAAATAATAGCCAATGAAATAATATTACTAAAAACGTGATAAGAAATTACGAAAATGTGGGGTCAACCAATAGAATAATATTTATGATAATTCACTAAAATATTTGCAAGTATCCTTGTAACGATCTTTGTAATTAAGGATGTTTATCAAATACATTTTTAATAAACAAAGAATAATACGAAATTAAAAAAAAAAAGCACAAATAACGTCAGTAACAACAATTTACATGGGTAATGACATCGCTTCATATCTTACTTACAAAGTATATATATATATATATATATATATATATATATTGTTTATTACATTATCTATATTTACTAAGTATTTATTTATAATTTAGTCAGTCCATCTTAACGTGTGTTGTATGTGTGTTTTACGACTTTGCTCTTATGAATACCACTTTGTACATTCAGGTATATATGCGATAGATTTATATTAAACGGAAAATCAATATTTATATCCACCTACATGCGTATAACAAAATTTCAGATTATTTAATGTATTTTAAATCTCCACGGTTTAATTAATTGTTTAGTTAATATATATTTACTGGTGGTAAACTACACAACATATTTGTCAATACTTTCATGCAATACAACATGATTTTCTAAATTATAATATTTACTAAGTTGTTCTATATCAAGGTTCCCTAAATCTTCGTTGATTTCATCCAGTGATAAGTCCAATGCTCCGAAGTATTTAATTAGTGTTGCATCTTTAAACCTTTAGTAATAATATTAATTAGGTAATACGGATTCAGGATAATAAGGAGGGTGATCTTTTATTAGTAATTAGCAATGTATTTCTGTATATATATAAACTATAATTCTCTATTGATATAGAAATATAAGTAAACTACTATATTTCAATATATAATATGATATCTATATGTACATTATGTATAAAAGCATGGGTATTTACTAAATACTGTATATTAAAAAATGTTATATAAAAAGCATAATCATATAAATTGTAGGTATTTTATAATAAACTACGTTTGTTTCGACTAGCCCATATACTATATACATTCTTGCCTTTAGTTGGCTGTTACATTTATATTACAAACCATAATCAGTCTTCCTAACGATTTTACTCTTGTTCATATAGTTGATAGCTGTACAGTCATCTTAAATAGTAGTAGAGTAAGATCGTATATATATTATATATTATTTTGAATAATTATCACATAATAAACAATATAAAAACATGTTTGTATTACTAAATAATTTACAAGAATCATTAACTAGTTTTAAATATAGAAGTAAATTTACCTAAATAAAATGAAACTAAATATATATATATATATATATATATATATATATATATATATATATATATATATATATATATATATATATATATATATATATATATATACATACATGTGTATGTGTATATGTGTGTATGTGTAAAAACCAAAAATATATGTTAAATGGGATACAAGGATGCCCTTAAAGGTAGTATTAACTTGGGGAAATATTATGATATAAAACAAATACTACAATGAATTAGTAATATTTATAATAATTAATATTATTTAGAACATTATATATTTATGCATTACTGCCTATACCTATACAGCTATATTTGTAAATATTAAAAATAATAGATATAATAAATTATATTTATCATGTATTTTAAGTATTTTAACCAATATTTAATTTTGAAAACTATGTATAACTTGTAATTAAGAATTATTTTTTATATTTAAAATATTTCCTCATTAAAAAAATATATTATTTACTAAAAATTATTTAATGTACAGTTTTTCATGTTTATTACTATAATGTATATCAAAATCAACACATCATATGTCCTTCATTATCCCAATTTTACAAATAGTTTAGGGATGAAGGATGTATTAAAACAAATTGTCGATCTTATAATATATATATATATATTATGAAATATATATAATTAATATACTAAATTTTCGTAGAAAATAGATAATTATTAGAATCCAAAATGCCCCTATCCCTTCTCATTGAAATAAGAGTTGTTATAGACTCAGCCATTGCATTTGAAATTAATACCATTTAAAAATAAAAATTGTATATCTTAATATTCAATTTTAAATATTATAAATATATAGATATATAAATCGGAATGAGTAATGTTCGATCATTTACTAACTGTAATAAATGTCTTTCCCTTGCCTTTTAAATTTACTAGTATAAACTCATCGTTTGACTTTTTATTGGCAACTTCATATTCTTTAATAGTCATCCTTGCCACCTCTTCTCCGCGCCGTCCATTAAATATTGTCAATTGCGTCATTATTAACGCTGCCAGATTTGTATAACTCAATTGAACCTTAATAATATATATAAGTAATACGGTGTTAAAAATAATTATAAAATAATTTGAAAAATTACATAATTAAACAAAAATAAATCGAATACATTAAAAGACACCTAAGTTAAATATTCTGATACTTGGCTTATTTTAATTATTGTTTAAACTTTTTTTAATATATTAAGTATATTTAATAAATCAGTAATATTATTCAGTATTATAAAAAAGTTTAATCACATTATTCTAGACCTATATGATTTATAACTATTTATAACATTAATATATTATTTGTATTTTTTAGTTTATACAAATAATTATATATCCAATTTGATCTTTTAATTCATTCAATCTATTTGATATAATTTATATTAGAATAATAAAATTAAAACAATTTTATATACCTTATTATCAGAGCGTAGTTCTGTTTTAATTCGTTTATCAAGGTTTGGGGACATTCAACAAATCGAATGCTTCATCGATTATATGGCAGAATTCTGCAGTTAGCCCAGAATTGATAAATTCGGGTAATTTTAGATCTAACTTAAGATAGTCCAGTGCTTCAGCAACACTACGACTGAAAGTCTGAGCAGCAAGTTAACCTGTTGTGTATATTTACAATATTATTAACAATTTATAAACTATTGGGCAAACAAGTTTTCTATACAATCTTGAATTATATAATGATATTACAAAATTTATAATGGTTATTAATTTTAAAATTAAATATAATTATTTTGTTAATATTGTACTGACCTTCTTGTATGTATACAATTAACATCATATTTGATATTTATTTCTTCAAATAAATTTACTATTGACTTTAAGGTGATTTTCCAACCTTCGATAAAAGTAATTTGTTTACAGATTTAAGATTTCTATCCAATTTAAGCTATCTTTCATAAATGTGATTACTCTTGAACTATAAAATATGTATAATTATATAAATTATATTATTTAAATATTTCTATATATTACATACTTATATATATATATATATATAGTTATATACAATACTAATTATAATTGTAATTAATGAAACCTTCTACTAATATCATATTTCATTGACCAATTCCCAGTTCCAGAAACACTATTAACTGCATTAAAAATTCTGTCAAATTGTTCTATGACATTTAATGTATTAACTGCATTTGCCTCCATGAGACCTTTCGAAGACATATACACAATACGCTTTCATTATGTAGACCTTAGTTTCATCGCTAGTTGATTGTTTTACCCATATTGCAAACAATAACTTTAGGATATAACTCTATATAATTAATACATTGTTTATAAATTAAATTGAAAATCAAATTATGTTAACTTAACGAAGTTAATGTGTGAATGGATTTAATTCAAACTTGTAATAAGTGATCTTTTATTGTACAACTTTTATAGTTGTTTCCACCTATCCTGTGTAATATTGCCATTGATGGACGTTTGCAAATCTGAAATAAATCTCAAGTGATTTTAATAATTTGTATATCAAAATGAAATGTAAGGTTGAAATTCCAGTAAATCTCACTAATAAAGTGAGTTAAAACCCATTCAGTGTGCGATACCTTGACGAGGTTGTTTGGCTTCTGTGAATAGATCTAAATTCGTACGAAATTTTAGTTGACTTTCTAATATATTTATACAATACATATAAAACATAAATATGAACCATATATCGAAATATATATGAGTGGCATGTATTAAAAAAAATAATATATAAGATAAATAATTTAATTAAATCAATAAATACTTAACACTGGCCTAATCTAATATTGTATATAAACAACATTTACCTTATTAATATATATATAGTGCATTATACATTCAAATTGATGCAAGTTGAAATTGCAATAATAAGAGCCAGAAAGTCACGTAACTAAACTCTCTCTCTCTCTCTCGATGATCTTCACAGGATAGTGAGACCCATCTATCCTCCACAATTATCCTGCAGACTAACGTGGACTCTCAGATAAAGTCTATACAGAAGTATAGCGATCCTACAAGTGTGTTATCTACTACAGTAGGCAATAGTGCGTTAAGGGTGGTCACTGTTTACATATCATAGAGGAATATTTATTATAGGCTTCGTCTTGATTAAATAATATATATACACATTATATATTCAATAATCCCTCCCCTCCTCCCCCTCTAATATATCCCTCACTTCCACATTCAAAACCATCATGATTATGAAGTGCTAGAGCTGATGCTAAAGATGTGTTACTATGTCTTACCAGAAGCTTACAGGTTCTTACTCAGCGATTACCCTTCCTAACCGGTCAATTGACCACTACCACTACCACCACTAGGTTGATGCTGGTACAACTAACGAAGGCTTATACACATGTATTACTTCATCATGTTTATCCGATCTATAGCAAATCTATATATATATATATATATATATGTAGGGGAAAGTCTCCGATTACCGACCCCTAAATGATTATTTGTAATAACTTATTCAATATTAAATATATTTATTTGAAATTTTGTAATTAAGGTAATATTAAGGCAATGAATAATGTAGTTATTTTAAATTTTTGATATTATTATATTTACAAGAATAAACAGGGGGGTCGGTAATCGGATACATGTGCCTAATACCGACCCACTTCTCCTATTACCGACAACCTAAAATAAATATACTTAATTATAACATGTACGCAATTTATTTTTTATTGAATTTATGTTTTAATAGTAATATTAAATTTAAATTTAAACTATATTGTAATTATATTAAAATAGTGTATATTATTATTTACTATTTTTTTATTAATCAGTATTTATATAATCAACTGGAATCATGAATCATAAATCTATATCAATGATACAAAAACAACATATTTTAATGTTAAATACAAATCAATTATAAATGAATGAATGAATGAATGAATTCAGTTTATAGACAAAGTCTAAGGAGGATCAGTGAAAGCGATTAGCTTTATTGATTCGAAACCTCCTAACAGTATGTGCAATGTCAAATCATCATTTCCATTCAAATAAAATAATAAAATAGAAATAATGATAAACATAATAATAAAATCATAATAATATAAAAAAACAATGAAATGATTAAATAAAAGGTTAATCACATACGAAAATAATAAAATTTAAAATTAGAAACAAAGATAAAATATAAAATTACAATAATAAAGGAGATATAAATAAAGTTGATACAGATTATAAAAATAAAAGTTGTGATTCGTGAATAGGCATTCAAAGTTAAATTGTAAAGAAAGAGAAAATTAAATAATTTGTACTATCAATATGATATATAATTTAATACTGTTTAAATAAAAACTAAAATTAAAACTGTTAAAGAAATAATTGATTATTATATAATAAGCATAAAAATGTAATAGGTTAATATCGCGATAGTGTAATATGAAAAAAAAGAAAAATGAAGATAAAATAATATACAATAAATTAAATAATTTTTTTAGATTTTGTTTTAATACTGTAATGTAAACATGTTTATAATTTTAATACTGTTTTTTTTTTAAGATTATAATACTTTTATAATTTTTATATTTTTTAATACTGTTTAATTTGTAATAGTTTATTTTGAATACTGTTTATAATTTAAATTTTGTAATACTGTTTATAATAAAAATGTGTAAATTTTGTAATACTGTTTATAATAAATATGTGTAATTGTTTTAGAATGATTAAAAAAAAGATGTTTGCCAAAATTATAATAATTAATATTTATAAAAAAATTAACAATACTGTTTAATAAAAAATGATTTTAATACTTTCTTCAGTTTTAAAGTATGAGTAATTGTATTAGTTTTTAAAATATTATTAAACATTATTAAATTATAAAGTTTAGGTCCTTTGAAAAATATTGTATTTTGGAATCTATTGGTCATATAAGTGGTAAAATAAATTTGGTTTTATTTTTATTAAATTTAAAATAATCAGTTATATCGTTAACATATTTATTATTTAAAAGATTATATATAATTAAAATATTTCTAAAAGTTATAAGATCATCAAGTTTTAAAATGTTACTATTATAAAATAAAATTGATGTATGCGATAATCTTATTAATGGTAATTTTGAATTGTCAATAATCTTTTTATTAATTATTCTTATTATTTTTGTTTGTGATAAATTTAATATATTTAAATTAGAATTATAAATATTACCCCATATTTCAATACCATATGTTAAATTAGATAAAAACAAAGAGTTGTATAATAAAATCAAATTTTTAATATTTAAATATGATAACCTTTTAATTAAGTATATTATTTTTGAAAGTTTCATATTTAAATTATCAATATGTATATTAAATGATAATTTTGTATCTAAATACAAACCCAAAAATTTATAGTTATCTACAATATCAATTTTTATATTGTCAATTGTTATATCATTAGTCAGTTTAGTATTAAAATATGGAAGTATTTTAGTTTTTTGTATATTAAGTTTTAAATTATTTATATCGAACCAATATTTTAATTTATCCATATATATTTGAAGTAATTTTGTTAGTTCAACATCACTATTAGCGTAAACTGTTAGTGATGTATCGTCAGCATATAAATTTAAATTAATATTATTCACATTTTTAAAAACATTTGGTAGGTCATTTATAAAAATTATAAAAAATAAGGGCCCCAGAACAGAACCTTGAGGAACCCCGTACTTAACATATTTAGTATTCGATAATGAATTATTTATTTTTGTGGTAAATGTTCTGTTATTTAAATAACTTTTTATTAAATTATATATATTTCCTCTTATTCCATATATTTCAAGTTTTTTTAATAATAATACATGATCAACAACATCGAAAGCTTTTTTCAGATCAAGAAAAATTGTTGCAATTTTTTTATGTTCACTATTTTTTTGTAGAATATAATGCTGAATGTTTAAAAGCGATATCGTTGTATTAGATTTTGGAATAAAACCATATTGATTCTTATTTATTATTTTATGTTTAATTATGAAATTGGATAATCTATTATATATAATTTTTTCAAATATTTTACTAATTTGTGGTAAAAGTGCAATTGGGCGGTAATTAATAATATTTTTATTATCATTATTTTTAAATAGTGGTTTTATAATTGATTTTTTCATATCCATTGGAAATAGTCCAGTTACAATACTATTATTAAATATATGATTTATAGGATATAAAATACAATTAATAATCTGTTTTATCAATGACATATCATAATTATTTACATCCATGGATACTTTAGATTTCATGCTATTAGTAACGTTAATTATTTCACTATTGGTAATAGGTATGAAATAAAAACTATATGGATTATATATTAGTAATTTTAAATCATTGTTACTACTATTATGTATTGTATTCACAATATTTTCACCAATATTAGAAAAATAGTTATTAAAATATTCGCATTGATCTTTTTCATTATGTATTTCAATACCATTGTAAATAAATATATTTGGAAAGTTATTATATTTTTTATTAATTAGTTTATTAATTATTTTCCAATTATCACTTTGATTATTTTTAGAAAATAATTCATTATAATATTTATTTTTTTGAAATTTTAAATGTTTGATTAATTTATTTTTTATTTTTTTATATCTCATTAGCGCAATTTGACATTTATGTTTTTTATAAAATGAAAACAGTTTATTCTTTTTTTTAATGGCATTTTTAAGTTTATTTGTAATCCAAGGATTAATATAATCATTTTTTATATTTGTATGTATTAAAGGACAATGTTTATCCATTAGAAAATTTAACTTTTTAATAAAACATGAGTAATAATGTAAAGGGTCATTACTTACAATTTCATTTTGCCAATTTATAATATTCAATTCTTTTTTCAAATCATTGATATTTTTTTTATTTCTAATGTATGGTTTAGTATTAGTATTATGTAAATTTGTATGTTTAAAATTAAAAATAAAAAATAAAATAGAGTGATCTGTTATATCAGATTCTATAATACCGCTAGTTAATATATTTTTACTATTAGTTATGATATTATCTATTAATGTATTTGTATTTATTGTTGTACGGGTATATATATTAATAATGGACGAGAGACCTAATTGAGTTAGTATATAATTAAAATGTTGTGTAGTATTTGAATTTTTTGAAAAGTCTATATTAAAATCTCCGCATAGAAATATATCTTTATTAATATAATTTGAAAATAAATTAAAAATTAAATCATTGAATACAGTAGTATCACTATCAGGCGAGCGGTATATAGCACATAAAATATTGTGTTTTTTTGATTTTTCATCTATTATTTGAATAGAAACAATATCAATTGAATCTGTAATTGAAATAGATAGATTATCAATTATTGATGTTTTATACATTTTTTTCACTAAAATAGCTACACCACCACCTCTTTTTTTATTTTTAAATGATCTATTCATTTGGTATATATTATAATTTTTAAAATAAATAATAGGATCATCATATTTAGTAAGCCACGTTTCAGTAAAAATTAGTATATCTGGTTCATATGTAAATAAACCTAGAAAAGTTAAAAAGTTATCTATATTTTTGTTAAAACTACGTATATTTAAAATAATTATCGATAAGTTATTTAAAAAGTCATAATTTAATTTATTAGATTCATAAAGTGTATATATTTTAGGTTCCATTTTGTGATTCAATTATTGTATGTGAAATTAATTTAAAGTTATTATTAATAAATCTAACTTTAAATATAGTATTATTATTTGTTTTATCTTTAGCTTCAGTTAGTAGTTTTTTTTTGTTATTAATTGTTCAGTAGTAAATTCATGTGAAATTCCAATTCTGCTATATTTTGTATTTTTTAATTTATATGCCATATTTAATATATGCATTTTATCTAGTTCTGTGTTTAAAGTAATTTTAATAGGCCTAATTGTATCATTTATTATTTATTGGTTTCACTATCTATATTTATTTTACCAATTCTATGTATATTTTGTATGGATATATTTTCAACATCACTAATTTCACTAATAATACTATTATAATGAATCTTTATCATATTTAAATTTATCTATTTTTTTATTAAATTTGTTGTCTTCTATATTATATATTATGAGAGTTTTTTTACGATTACTATCTTCATATATATTTTCAATATTTTTGGTTACAGTATCATTTATAGTACATTTAATTTCATCAAGATTTTTAGTTACCATACTAGAATATAATATTGTATTGCTATCATTATGTTTATTATTATTTTTAATTTGTGTTTGTAAATCTAATATAGAGTCTTTTAGATCTATAATAATTGTATTATGTTGTTCAATAATAGCTTTAATATTAGTATCAAACATATCTTTAATATAATTTTTAATAGAGTCAGATAATTCAGAATTTGACATTCTACCATTAGCCATAATTATTATGTAAATTAAATAAATATATAAATAAATATAATTATATACCCATATATATACATATACACCTATATAAAATATAAGATATTATATATATATATATATATATATATATATATATATATATATATATATATATATATATATATATATATATACATATATATATATATACAAATGATAGTTAATGTATATTAAATAGTAAATGATTTATAGAGAAATATATAATTGTAATACATACGATTTTATAACAAATTTTAAATTAAATAACTTATCTGAATGTTGATTTGGTTGAATGCTCAATATGGTAAAAACACGACCGTTCACTATGAATGCCTAAACACGAATGATGAAATTGAATGATGAAATCACATGGTGTCGGTATTAGAGTAATTCAGGGGGTCGGTAATAGGAAATTCATATGGGTCACTATAATTAAGATATATTGGTTAATATTTATTCAAATTAAATTATTTATATAATATTTATAAATATTTTATTGTTCTACAATATTATGTGCATATTTAAGTTTTATTTTAATTAATAAAGTATTTACAATGATTTAAAAAAGTTATTATTAAAATATTTAAAAAATCAAAAACAGAATATTACATTTGATCAAATAACAATTAGGATTACATATTTTTTTAAACAAAATACTTATTCATATTTATCATTAAATTACTAACAGTTCATATATATATATAATGTTTTGATATCTCTTATAGTTACTGAGATACGAGAGGTGGTCGGTAATCGGAGACTTTCCCCTATGGATATTAATATAATAATTATAATTATTATTATAAATAATATATTTATGTATTATTTGATGATCTTTCTTGATTAAGCCCCACCCCTCACCCCTAGCATAATATCACATAATACGACATCTAGTCTATTACATACTTCTCTTTATACTCACACTCCTCACCCCACACACGTATTGTATACATATGTATAGTTTTACAATGAATATATTGTCTATCCAACCGATTCTCTTGTTTATTTCTAGATTAAAATATCATTTTACAATGTATCTATGTATAAAATAATAATATAATAATCTACACTTGATCATACAATCAATACTTGATATTATCTTAATTATATTAAATGCCAGTACCACTAAGCACTCTTTACGAGTCATTCTTTATTGATTACATATATTTAAGTTACACACACTTTTGTTATGAAAACTGATAAAAAATACTTATAATAACTGTTTTTTTTATATTTTATATATTTACTAAACAAATAGATTAAAATATAATATGATATATTATTTTTTTAAATACACATAGGTAGAGATAAACAATGAGTATTAGTAAGATGAATTTTAAAATGATTAATTATATCTAATTACTATTAGGCACTATATAAAATATCTTTTTATTGTAACTTATAATCAATAACTCATTTAACAATTTTAAAAATATAGATAACAAATATCGGAATGCTATTTAATATTAATAACCAAATTGTTTTAATAATGTGTAATGGTAAATCCTCTTAAATCTACTTATTTCGAATTCATCTCTTCTAAATCTAAATCACTAATGTTACAACTTATTCATTAGTGAACCCTTAATTAGTTTTGTACGAGTTTTATAAGGGTATTATATTTGATATTTAATAAATTTGTATTATATATATTTAAATATGTATTTAAAATAATAGCTAAATTAATATATTAATACATTTAAATTATAATATACATATATAATACGTAGTGTATCTTATCTCTTGAACAGTTGTGCCAACACAAAGCAGATATTAAAACCACGTACTGGGAGGTCTGCTGTACCATTGTAGCATAGCCTGTCCATTAAGAGGTATATCATTATAGTTATATTATTTCTTAGTGCTTTTCTAATTATTTATATTCCATAAAGTTAGAAATTATCCGATTTTAATATACATAGTGTTGTCAGGTAGGTCCTATAAAGTATGTTGAAGAGATACAAGAGTTATATATATATATATATTATATAATTTAAACTAGGAAGGAAGAAATAAAGGTTGAAATATTTATGACAGTTCTCTTCGAGGTATTAAAAAGGAGATAATTGTAGGTGAGCCTTAAACGTATAGAATTTCAATATTCTAATAAGTATGAGTTATAATTTGAAGAAGAATTTATAAGAAAGAAAGACAAAATGTAAATGTCATCCACATAAATAAGGTATTGAACATTAGGTAATTATGTAAGATATCAGAAATATAACGAATATAAATAGAGACTAGGGTTGGGCCTAGTACCTACACTTGGGAAATACCAGCCTATAGGGAGATAACGGAGAACGGGTGTTTTCTGTATTAATATAGGAGTGGCGATTTACGGCATTGCAATGTTGTATATAACTTAATGTATATATAAACGTTAATGTGACTCTAATTTAATATCGAATTATAAATATAATAGTTATTAATTAAATAAAGAATTTGTTAAAACTACAAGTATTATATATTAGGTCTATATAGGATTTAGTATAATAATGACATTAATGCATTACTTATGATTACATATATAAAGTTATTAAACATTACAGCAACGTGTACTAATACATATTATACTATATATTATTATACTAATAAATACATATGTGTATTTCTATATATTAATAAAATATATAACCATATTATAAGCTAATTTATTACGTAACAATTGTTATGTTACTAAATAGTAAGTAATTCTGACGTAATGATTTGAACATTTTATTTATCTTTCAAATTATGTAACTTTATTAGCCTTTATCTTATGAAATAATGTTAGTATATGTAATAATGATAAATAATATATTATTTTATTACTTACAATACAAATTTAAATAATGAATTGATTCGAAACAAATCATAGAAATAATATTATATAAACATAATATTAATAATAATAAATTTTATATAAAGAATATTCATATAATTTGTGTTACACATATATACATAATAATAAAAAACAAATGATAGTTTTATACTCATGGATTGCAGATTTCCCCGATATACTTGATGCATCTACTGGTAATGATATAGTTGTATTATTAGCTCTAATACTTATAGGTATATACTCACGGAGTGACGTTTTTCCAGATAAACTGGATTCATCTATTTGTACTGCAACTAGTGTAGTATTAGTTTCAACATCGATAGCTGTATAAACAGGGATTGTAGTTTGCCCAGCTAGACTTGATGCACCAGGGAGTGTATATTGCTTAATTCCTCTTTGTACATCTGGTGGTAAATCAGTCATTATAAATAAAAGATACAAATAATATGTTATATATAAATTATAATCTAAATAATATAATAATACTAAAGTTGTATTCTCAGATCTAAGAATATCACCTAATGCACAATAGTATAATGTTTAAATATTATGATTATATATATATATATCAGAAGGTCAATACATCATACGTGCATTACAAAGGATCAAACATTGTCCAGAACAATACAATAGATATTAAAATAATATTTATAAGTAATTATATATTGTTGAGTATACAAAATCATTGGATCTCGTTAAAAAGAAAAGTTGTAAAGTTATATAAAAATCACAGAAACGAGTTGAATTCTGAATGTCACAATATAAAAAGAATAGAATATCTAAATAAACACAAATTAAAAAAAAAAAAAAAATAAGCTGAAGATATAATAAATAATACATGTACAAAATAATAAAAGTAGATGATCAATTGTTTAATTGATTTTCATATTTTGATAAAAGATGTTTTTAATATTTTGTTTTTTATATATGGACAGTGCCCGAATACGGAGAAATTCTCGGTATCTCAGAAACCATAAATCCTACAAACAAATTTTAATAAATAAAATATTCATAAATATATAAATAGTTTAAACAAGTATTTTTTATTTTTTAATTATTAAAAATATTTCTGATATATCAAATAAACTGATTTTTTTATTACGTTTTTAAATTTATGAAAAAAAAAGTTCAACTTAAAACCTTCTCAAGAACATACAAATGTATCGATATAAAATATAACACTATATTATTAAAAAATAAAGCATTCTAAAACTTATATATATATAATTGCAATATTTGTTATCAAATATTTATTAAGTTATAAGCATATATCTAGAGGTCATATAAGTCGGACACTCTAGATATCTTAATACGGACACCCTATAACCAATCATGGCTCAGCGTATGAACTATTCTGATTTTAATAAAAATCGCGTGCGTTATAATATTAATACCACCAGTAAAGCTAAATCTAAAATTGTTATTATTTAGATATTTAAATTGTATTATTAATTTTAAAAAATAATAAAAATAAATAAATTATTAACTAATTTAATTAGAATAAATTATTCAAAAAATTAATTATAAATAATGTAATTATAATTTGTCTGATTAATTCTTCAATACTATTTAGTTTATCTAGTGTATATAGGGTACCGTATTATAATACAGTGTGTATTCGGACATGGGTAGCTGACACACCCGTTATCTATGGAAATAAAATATAAATAAAATTTTAGAATAAAAATAATGAGTCATAAAATGTTAAGACAATTCATGTATCCGTATTAGGTTAATTTCCCCTACTAGTAGTATTTATTTTGATATCATACGATGACTAATAGCATTTGTTTAATTGTATTTTTGTACCAATATTTGTATTCTTAATGTTTTCAAATACTATTTAAAAAATTGAAATCAACCATGTTTGTCCTACACCATTACCAATTAGAATATAACAATAACTATATTTATGGTAACGAACATACCCCATACAGCATACCATGTAGCTTAATTACCCTACATCATACCTCAATTAGGGTACACTATGTAATATATATGTGTACCTCAAAAAACGAGAATGTATGCCCGAATTAAAAATAATATGATGTACCCTAATAGTCTCAAATAGTGTATCCTAAGTTACATAAATATGGTGTACCCTAATTTATAAAATAATACATTTCATTGATACTCTTATCTATAGGGTAATTTAATTTATAATATTAATATTAAGTTTATTATAATATAATACATAATAATGAAAATATAAAATAAATATTTATTTATTATAATAATACCTTTATATGATTTTAATTTGCATGATATGTTTAATGTATTACATTTAAAGTATTAAAAATGAAATAATATAAATATAATTTACACAAAAATCTCTAATATAATATTATTTAAAAATATTAATTAGGATTCGAAAATATTTCTCCTTTTTCTTACATTATGGATATTTCTAGTGACATTTCGAAAATGTATACTCACATATAATTAATGTAAGGTGCACATAAATTAAATTTATAATTAATATATTTATATTCTGACATGATAATAACTATGACAACTATATATATATAGTTACCGCCTCATAGATGATAATAAACTGGTGAATCTTACATAACATATTTTAATTTTTAAATCCATATAATTAATATACACGAATCTAATTTTAAACTTATTAATTAATGTATTAACATGTTATTAAAAATGTATTATTGAATAGGATATTTAAAAATAAAAATATGTTGTGTTTTAATTACAAATATTATACAAATTTGAATACAAATATGTAACTAAATTTAAATTAATCTTATCTAATACATATATTTCACTATATATAATATTTAACTATATTATACTATAGTACGTAAACATATTGATATATTATCATATTATATTAATTCTAACATGTTAAATATGTGTTACATAAGTATTAATATGCTTAAATGTATAGTACATTCCCATACTGCTTTATAATAGATAACTAATAAATCTATTAACTAACCCCACTAAAAGATAAATGTTAGTACCCTCTAATATATATATATATATATATATATATATATAAATCAATAAGCGGTACTCTTTAGTAATCATATAATATATACATCAAAATAAGAATATTAAATACATATATAATTAATAATTGGAAATTATTCTTAAATATTACAAATAGTAATTATTTAAATCATGAATTTTAATTATTTAATGTAACATCATGTAATAATCTATAATAATATTATTATTTATTGTAATGTTAATAATATTAATTATATAATAATTATAATTAATATATAAATTAACCTGTTATGTGTTCTTTACATTCTTCTTTAAGATATTCTCGAATACTTGCATACTTATTATTACTATTGTCACATACTTTACTATTACTTTTAGTATTTAGATACCATATCAATTTACATGTACATGTACATTTATCTAAACGATGTTTATATATATTAATATTTGTTAGTTTAGTAAGATCACTGAATGTATTGTATTCTATAGTGATATAATTTAGAGATAACTCTATCCAATATAAATTATATGCACCTTCAAATGTATTAATAGACATATATTCTATTGCATTACCACTAATATATAAGCGTTGTAAATTATAAGGTAACCATTTAGTTGGTAAGAGTGTTAATTCATTATGTGCAATAGAGGAATATTTAAGTTTATTAAGATTTACAATAAATGTATTATCTATATTACTTAATTTGTTATTATTCAAATTAAGAATTTCTAAATTTATCAATGAATCAAATGTCCCACTTTTAATGTATTTAATTCTATTACCAAATAAATATATCCCCTTAAGTTCAGTATATTCTGTTGATTTATCTGATTCACTCATCCAAAATGCTTTTGGATGAATTGATACTACATGACTATTAGTTAAATATAAATGTACAATTTTAATATTCAATAGAATAAATTCTTGAATTCTTGTAATTCTGGTATCACTAATATAAACCTGTAAATTAATATATTTATTATTGTATTATATTATTAGCTATATATACATGAATGTTTAATAATATATAAGGGATGTTCAATTATTTTTAATTAAAGGATATAATATATATATATATATATATAGTTTATATATCATCTAAATTATTTCTGTAATTAATAAATAGTATACGTTTAGTTTAATATACATTACTCTACATATAATTAAAAATTACCATCATTTTAATAATAAAGTATTTTAAAACTTTAAATATTATATTAATTATTTAACTTTTACTAATTATTTACTATAGGGGAAATACTCCGATTACCGACCCCTAAATGAGTATTTGTAATAACTTATTCAATATTAAATATATTTATTTGAAATTGTGTAAGTAGGGTAATATTATGGCATTGAATAATGTGGCTATTTTAAATTTTTGATATCATTATATTTACAAGAATAAACAGGTGGGTCGGTAATAGGATACATGTTCCTAATACCGACCCTCTGCTCCTATTACCGACCCCTAAAATAATCGTGGTATAAATAATTGTAGTATTATAATACTTACTTAAAATATATATATAATATCCAATAAAAATAGTAGATATACATAAATGTAATTAATTATAACATGCACACAATTTATTTATTTTTGAATTTATGTTTTAATAGTAATATTAAATTTAGATTTAAATTTTATAGTAATTATATTAAAATAGTGTATATTATTATTTAATAGTTATGTATTAATCAGTATGTATATACTCAACTGCAGTGGAACTCCATGTAATCGTGAATCCTAAACGAACATACGAAATATTTAAAGTAAAATACGGATATATTTTGATTGGATATTATAAAACACATGGGGTCAGTATTAGGGTAATTTAGGGGTTCGGTAATAGGAAAATTATATTGGTTGCTATAATTAAAATATTTTGGTTAATAGTTATTCAAATAAAATTATGTGTATAAGTGTTATAAATATTTTATTTATCTACAATAATATGTGCAGTATTAAGTTTTCTTTTAATTATTAATTATTTACAATGATTAAAAAAAAGTTATTATTCAAATATTTAAAAAGTAAAAAAATAATATTACATTTTATCAAATAACAATTGTAGGATTGAGTATTTTTTAAACAAAATACTTATTCATATTTACCATTAAATTACTAACAGTTCATGTATATATTATGTTTGATATCTCTTATAGTTAATGAGATACGAAAGGGGGGTCGGTATCAGGAGGGGGTCGGTAATCGGGGACTTTCCCATACTTGTATTACTTTTAAGATCATTATCAAGTTTATATCCGGGTTTATATTATCAACTAAACTTTGATTGTATTAATATTTTGAATTGATTGTTGTATATTAGAAAAGTTTATTAAACTCGCTATTTATAATTAAAATACTTAATTTAAATAATCAAATTAAAATTAAATTAATATATTAATTAAAATAAAAGGATGTATTTGGGTATATTGAATGTATTTTCTAATATATCCGAACCACTTATATATTTGATATTATTGTATTTAACTGATAATATTAATTATATTTTATTTATATGATCAGAAATTGATATTATATAATTATTAGTATTATATTTTATGATTATTATACTATTATATTATACTATTATTACTTAATTTTTAAATTAAGAATATTTATAAAATGTAATAAGATAAACAGAATACGAAGTACTAGATTTAAAATAATTGAAGAATATGTAGGCGTTTAGTAAATACAAATATTATAATTAATAAATGAGTTATACGTATTATAAAAACAGGTGATTCAAGCTACCCCATATATTTCTATATATATAACCAATTAGGTTATCTATTAATACCGATATTCACCCATTAGATGTCTATAATATAAACTCTATATAAATACAATATTATATACAATACTATTTATATTATTCTATATATATATATGTTATATTAAATTATTATATGTATTACATACAATATTAATTATAGAAATGAAAGTAGATATATACATAGATATTGACATGTGTTTAATACATACATTATTGATCAACTAAATATATATATATACTTATTTATTATTTATGAAATATTTAACAATATAAAGGGTATTAAATGTTATATAATGTAGACTTATTTTCATATATTTAAATAGTATTTCAATATAAGTATTAATATATTAAAATTATCTAAAAAATTATCTAATAAAAGATCAATTTAATGCATTATATTGATTAGAATAAAATCATAAACATTATGTAATTATTCTTTATTATTATCGATATTTTGAATTAGTTTAGAGCCTAATGAATAACAAATATATATGTAATCAATGAATTTTACAAATATAATTATTCTGAATAAATTTAATTTAAACATTTACAATATTTCCACTTTACCCTCCATGGAGGATAAAGTGTACACCTTAACATGTGGCAGTAATCCACTAGATGGCGTTACTTTATATCAAGTTTAATCTAATGATATCACATTTAGTACACATCATTTTATACATTTTATACCAATATATATATATATATATTAAAATAATATCATATCAAAATAAATACAAATTATTTAAATAATTACATGAGGTAAACAAAAAAGTTAAATGTATTATACAAATAAGCCACTGAATATAAGTATAAATGGAATATATAAAGACGATTTAAACACAGTTAAATTAAATGCCTTAAATTAAAATTAAGTTTATTATATTCTTTAGAAAATCGATATCGAACGTAAACATTATTATATAATGTATTAACAGGAAATTGATTTAATTGTATTTTAATTTAGTTTAATATATTTCATGGTAAATATATTAGTATATATACATATATATAATACATATACATATACATAAATATAAATAACACTCTGTGTATAGGTATACCTACATATGTTTATACATATATGTTTTATATATATATATATTATATATATTGTTCTTTTTAATAATCCCTATAACAATATTTATTATTTATGATTGACTTAAATCATCGTGAAGTTGCCGCATTACCCGCATATAGGTATCACATAATATCAACACCCTAAATAAATCGATATTTATATATATCATATATTATTTAATATCCACTATCCAATCAGAATTAAATGTGCGTTACTTTTAGTTAACACACGCAATTCATACATTGTTTTCCTATAATTAATTTTCGAAAATATTTAATATTTTATATTATATTATAAATATTAAGTTTTAAATTACATAATGCGAATATTGTACGTACATAGGAGTTGTATATAGTTTCTGAAAGACTATTTAATTATAAGTAGAATCAATTCCAATTATATGTGTATATTATTAGGTATGTCTATTAATGTATGCATATTATCATAACGCACGCACATTGTAAACAAATAACGCTGATTGGTTAAAGGGTGTCGATATTACGTGCAATTAGGGTGTCGGTATTATGAACATTTATAATGCTTAGGTAAACGTCAATAACTTTGTAACAAATTATGAAATATACATAATCTTTTCGGCACATTGTAAAATATAATTAGATCTATACGATGTTTTTAAAATATATAAATTTTCAAATGTTTGAGAATCGATATTATACTTCAACATTTTTTTCTTCAAAAATTTCATAAATTTAGAGTTGTAACGAAAGAATCAGTTTTTTGTTTATAATTAAAAAAATATAAATATTATAAAGTTTTTGTAATATGGAAAATTTGAATTCCAACCAAATACACATGTTATTATAAAGAGGTTTCTTATAGAGGGGTTTCAATGTATACGTTTTCATTCGCTTATATAGGCCTACTTAAAAATATTATAATTATATAGTATAGGATATAGAATCATCATTATATAATTAGGAATTTTATATAATATATATATATATATAGGTATAAGTGACTCCATGAACTTCTAATATCAATACATTTATATAATATTTGATAATTGATAAATAAATTATACAATTAAATGTAATTAATATGTTAGACATTATTAATTATTAATGATATTATATATATGTATATATATATAACAAATATTATAACATGGATTTTAATATATTTAGGTATCTATATATATATATATAAATCCTTATAAAAATATATAAATATATATTAAAATATGAGGTATGTCCATCTATATTATAAATTATATATTACAATTATATACAATTCAATAATACACCTTCAATTTGTATATAATTTTTATCATTTGACTATATGATATCTGATTGGTTAATGATCGGCCAAATTACCCGACTTTCATCGGCCAAATTACCCGATTTGATGTATGTTGTTATTTCAGCAATAGCTTTGTATCATATTGATATAATATGTAGATATTTACAGATAGAATCAAGAACATATTATATTTTATTTGGGTTTAAAAAATATCACAATCCAACATGTATTTATGAAATGACAAACAGATTAACAAACACCTATTTTGTTTAAATTCCGAATTTTTATAAAAATCAATAAATACAAATAATTATTGATTATTTATTAAAATAAGTTTTAACTATTCTTAAAGATATTATGAAATACTATACATTGTTTATAGCATTTTTTTTGGTATCATTAATAGTTTCTGAGATATTAGAGTCGGCAAAATTACCCGCATCGGCCAAATTACCCTTCCTTCCCCTATAGTTATACTATAATCCTACCTGTATTATATATAATACATTAATAGTCAATAATCTATACAACATAGTGCAACCTACGTGAGTTATGATTCATAACTAACCGTATCATATGTAGTATTAGATTTACTAAACACAGGAACATCTTCACCGGTATAAGATACAACGCAGTATATATTATTACGAACACACAAACATCCCCCAATACCATCAGCTGGACATCGCGTATCACTAATAATGCAAGGTAGCAATATAACAATATAAACTAGTATTAATAAATACACAACATTCATACTTGGAGGTTACTTATTAAATGAAAGAAATCACCTGTCACTACATTCTATAATTTATATATATGCAAATACCCTTGTGATTGCGTCATAATTGTTTGATTACATAACAATGGACATTTGAATTCGTATTTATATGTTGTTCGTTTGTACGTTATAGTTATTATTGTTATATATATATATATATATATATATATATATATATATATATGACACTATAATAATATATTGTGGATTTTAAACTGACACACATTTAAATATAATACAATGACATACCATCGGGTAACATAAAGTTATTAATTTCCATATATATAATTATATTTTGAAAATTATATTATTATTATATTAACAATATGCATCATTATTATCTATAACCTAGTTAAAATATACGTATGTGACAATTAGATGAACAATTAATTAATATATTAGATGTATACTATTTGTATGCATATATATACATATATAATTGTATATGTTGACGTTGCTGTATGTGATTGACATTCCCAATCACTTTTAATTAAATTACTCGTTATCGCTGAGTGACATATAACAATTGCCGTATAGAACAATGGCATTCATTGTTTACCTAGTGCGCGTACTGATTCATTACACAGCCGCTAGGGGGAGTTGATATCTCAACACATTAGTAGTATTACGTAATACACCGTGGTGGTGCGTGAAGTGTGACGTCATAATATGGAGAGTTACGCAATCACTCGCATTTGTACGTAATACCTATAGCGTAATACCTTAAAGGTATACCTACGTGTAATACCTAATGAATTATACATATAGGTATTTCAATAGTATTAAGAAGTACTATTATATAATTGTGTATACAATAATAATATATCAGAATGTAGGCCATAGTACGGAAACGGTGGTATGACGTCACACTGGTATTAAAGCGAAGTGCCGCGGAATAATGCGATGTCCACAGGCGTATTACTAGTGATGCTACTGCTGCTGCTGCTGTTGTCACTACCACTACTACTGACACTACAACTATAACTAGTGTTACTTCGTCATGCCCATATAAGGTGATTTATTAGCGGAGCAGTGGAGAGATACGGTACCAGTCTAATTACAATAGTATTGTTATTTATCTACTTGTGAGATAACGTATTTAGATATGCGAAATAAACTAATACAAGTATATATATATATATATATATATATATATATTATAAATATCACATTTTCATAATATATTAAGATAACGATATTATATTAAAAAGTGATGTATATTTTAGATGAGAACAATTAAACAATATGTAAAATTCGTATATTTATTTCATTATCCTTTCGTATATAATAATAATACTAATAATATTTTTTAGAAGAATTTTATTATTTTTTTTCTGTTAAATTACAATGATATTTATATAGTGTTTTCTTTTAAAGGGCTTCAAAATAGTATACATATTTTCTGTTGTTGTTGCCCATCAACATACCACGGTGAACAATGACACATTTGAATAACTGTATAGAGTGGGGGCAGTGTAATAGTGTACATGATCCGTTAGTGATGCTGCTGTTGTTGTTGTTGTTGTTGGGAGCGGCATACGGGCGTTACGCGGATATGACTCCGCGACAGAACGCCAGAACAGCCCTTGGTGCTGACACCAAGACTGAGAGAGGGGGTGCCGCCCCCCCCGAAACATCGGATCCTCCTCCTCCGGGTAGCCGGGCATTCCTGGAGCCAGTGCTCTAGGGTCTCGAACTCTTCTTCACAGTAAGGGCACATCGCTGTCGAGTTCGCGTCGATGATGTTGCGATAGGCCGCTAGGCTTCTGCAGTGGCCACTGAGCAACTGGGCTAGCAACACCGCCTCTCTTCTCGTCAGAGGCTCGTCGCTCCTGGTGTCGCAATAGACGGCCTTTATTCTGCTATGCGTGATCTCTACGTCCACCACCTCTCTTTTCACAATAGCCTTGGCAGCCTCGAAGGTAATCCTTCCTGCCAACGGCGTAGAGGAAGTGGGCGCACTAGACCACGCACTGTTCGCAGCGTCATCCGCCCATTCGTTGCCAATCAGTCCGCAGTGACCGGGAACCCACTGAAGCAGGACCTCCCGGTTTAGAGAGAACAGGCCACGTCGGACTTCCGCGACTCCTGCCTTATCCGACTTGCCTGAGCCCTCCAACGCCAACATCAAAGACTGGCTGTCCGAGCACACCATGACGGGATCAAACCTGCCATCTTCTTCGGCAAGCCACTTGATGGCCAAGTTCAATGCCGCCACTTCCGTCTCGAACGATGACGTCCAACGACTGCCCTTCTGTGTTCTGGTGGTGATGTGGATTGGGGCAGATGCAGAGCCTGACGTGACCACCGCAGCGCTACCCCCACAAGAGTGACCACTCTCCGCGGACCCGTCCGTGTAAATGGTCACCCTTATAGTGCCTGCTGATGCAATAGTCTGTAGTGAGTCTTCTAGCAGTGCTTCCTGGCTTCGGAGCGTCTTGCCCCCCTTAGCTAGGAGCGATTTGACTCGCCACAACTTGCCTCTGCCCCACAACCAGGGTGGTTTACGATCATAGAGGAACGGCTCTCTTGGATGGTCCTCCAGGCCAATATTACCACAGATTTCTTTCGCCAGATCGCTAAAGCAACTCCTGTTCTTCCACCTGTGATGGACAGGAGCTGCATGGAGAGACCGTCTTGGGTTACTAGCATGGACTCTAGCCGACTTCTCCCAGGCTATCGCACAGTTCCTGCGTATGCTAGCAACAAAAGAGAGGGCCTTAGCCTCCGTGCGTAGGCATTCTATGGGAGTGTCTGAGGTCTGTCCCGTGATTGACCTCAGCGCTCTGTTATTGACCCGTTCAAGGATCTGCCGATTTGTATTTGCTAACCAGGGCTGCTATGCTGCTCCATAGTAGTGTAAAACACTACCGATTGTGGCCTTATATACCCTAATTAGGTAACTTCTGTCCCAGCCCCACTCTTTGGAGGCCAGGGACGACAGAATCTTGATTCTTCCGAGCGTCTTTGACTTCACTGCCTCTACCTGTGGTCGAAACGTGAGCGTTCTATCGAACGTCACTCCCAGGAAGGTAGGAGTCTTATTTACTCGGAAGGGTTGACCATCCAATGTCAAACTCGGAGACCATGAGGCCTCTTTCGGACTTGAGGAGAAGAAAGACACCTCGCACTTTGCCGTGTTAAGGGTTATGCGGTGGTTCTTGCTCCAGACCGAAAAGGCTTCTACTGCTTTTTGTACTATTCGGAGTGCCACTTCCTTGTCCTGATGAGACGCCCAGACAGCTATGTCGTCAGCGTACATGCTTACGAGGGCCCCTTCAGGGGCTTCGTCCCTTATTCCGTCTATAAAGAACAGGAATAGTAGCGGTGACAAAACTGCCCCTTGGGGGACCCCTTGATGCAGCTTCCTTGACCTGCCCGTAACTCCATCAATTCGGACATTGGCCCTCCTATCCGATAAGAAGCCTCTTAGCCACCTCACTAGTCTCCGCGGAACGCCCTTCTCTAACATAATTGTTAAGAGCCTGTTCCTCCACACCGTATCGTATGCTTTGCTAAAGTCCAATAGCGCCAATACACTCCTCTTAGCCGGCTGGCTCTGGAAGCCATTACTAATGGACTGTGAGAGCCGCAACACCTGCTCTTCGCAGGACCGCCCAGCTCTGAACCCGGCCTGATCATCATTCCACCATCCGTTCTCCTCAGCCAGCCATGACAGTCGACTGGCCACCAACCTTTCCATCGTCTTTGCCACGCACGATGTCAAGGATACTGGCCTGTAGGAGTCAATGTCTGATGCTGGCTTACCTTTCTTGATAAGTGGGATGATTGTAGCCACTCTCCAACTTGCGGGACTCTTTCCTGAGTCCCACGATTCGTTGAAGATGCTCATGAGATACTCCCTTGCAATTGGGCCCAGAGCTTGTAGAAATCTAGGCTCGATGCCGTCTCCTCCCGGAGCGCCTTTCGGTTTCATGCGTTTGATTGCTTCATTCAGTTCCGTCAGACTGAACGGAGACGAACTCTCCCCATCAACTAAAGGAACCTTCAGCTGGCGACGAACAGACTTCTTCAGCCTGTCCGCCTTGGGGATGTCCAGACTGCTAACTTCGGCATATCTCTGCATGAAAGCATCAGCCTTGGCTTTACTAGTGGTGCACAACCGGCCATTGTGTACCAGAGACTCATTACGGGTGGATCCCTGGCTCTTATCGCTCAGGGACTTAACCACCCTCCAAATCTTGTTTGGATCTGCTGTGTCCGCCGCGTCCTCTAGAAACTCCACCCATCTTCGCTCCTTCTCCTTGCGGATTAGGGCCTGGACACTCCTGCAGGCTTCAACCCACTCCCTGCGGTTGTCCCCGAGTGTCCTCCTGAGCGAGTTTCTAAACTTCACGGCTTCCCTTAAGTCCCTGGTCATCCAGGCCTTACCATTGGCCGAGGACTTCACCTTTCCAATGAACGAGTTGGCAGCTTCCGTAATGGAAACTACCAGACTCGCCATTCTAGCGTCCAGTGAAGCTCGACCAATGCTGTCTTTTTGTACTAGCACAGCCATTTCTACTTGGTTGGAAAAGCCCTCGAAATCCGCCTTGCTCCAATTCCACCTCAAACTCCTTGAAGTAGTGGGTTTAAGCGTAGTGATCGGTATATCGAGAGTTATCAAAATCGGTAGGTGATCTGAACCCATGCAGTCCATAACGCCCCATTCCACCTTGTCCAGCCAACTATTGTGGACTAGAGTGACATCGGGTGCGCTTCGGCCGCCCGTTACCATTGACCCTGGTGGCCTCCCCATCATTCGCCACGCTGAAGTTCTTCTCTACCAGCCAATCCTCAACTTTTTCTCCCAGCCTATCTTCCGGCTGCCAACTGTCCCGCAGTCTCGAGTGGGCATTCAGGTCACCCCCAACAATGGTATTCTCAGCGTACGGTAGTTCCCGAGTATCAAACTCACTACCTTGTTGAGACCCTCTAGTGGGGGGACAGTACACGTTGGCGCACATCGTTTTGCTGAGAGATGCTAAGTTGATATTGACTAGCAGAATCTCCAACAGCGATCCTTCTACAGCTTCGGTGTGAGACACCACTGTGAAGGGAATATCTTCCTTGACGAATGTGATGAGTCCACCACCTCTTCCAACTCCGCGGTCCTTCCTGATCGTAGTGTAACCCTTCAGCTTCGGGTCTGGGTCAGTTGCTCTAAGCTTGGACTCCTGGATCATGATGACATCAGACTTTGAAGATTTGGCCCTGTCTTCCAACTCGACCATCTTCGTCTTGATGCCATTTGCGTTCCACTGCATCATTTTCAGGTTTTGTCAAAGTTCAACTTCGACCTTCCTTACCTTGATTATGGATTGGATAGCGGCGAGATCCGTGCTCGCGCTGTTCGCACTGGACGAACATCCACCACATAACCATCTTTCTGCAGCGAGAACCATAACCAGTTCCGCTCTTGATAGCTTAGAGCAACTCTTGTGCGATTCTCTCCCACACCCTGTACATAACAGTGGTGAGGACGTGCGCCTCAAGCTCCTGTAGCACAGCAAGCAGAGCCTCGTATTGGCCGCTGCGGCCGGGCTCCTTGCTACCCCTATCGTCTGGCCAACAAGAATGTTAGTCCTCAAGGGGGCAACGGATGCCTGCAATGCTACCGGGGTTAATGGCCTGACCTGAGTGTTTTTATACGTCACACATTCCCAAACTCCTCTGCTTTGGGCGGCTCTCTTTAGCAGGCTACAACATTCCTGCTTATGTGATAGGTCTCCGCACCCAACACAAGTCAGGAATGTCTGGTTGTTCCTCAGGACCTTACCGCGTACCTTGCAGGAAGGCCCTGGGTTTTTCTCCACATCACCCGCTCGGGTGATTAGCACCCGAGGCAACCAGGCCGAGTCCTGTTGTCCGGGAGGATAAAAAATATCCGTGTTTCTGGGGGAGTAGCAGACCCTCCGAGCCTGGGGCTCGAGAGCTGGTCTTGCCGGGGGGAATATCCTTTTCGCCTCCCTGAGGGAGTACACGAAGCGCCACGTGTAGGCCGGATACTGCTTCGCATTTGTTGTTGTTGTTGTTGTTGTTGTTTGTACAATAATGACAGTGTGTGGACACAGATAGGAACATAGGCAGAGGGAGATGTAGATGTACTGATATTAATATTAACTACATACACACACATGCACACACGCATGCACACCCATGTATACACATATGCCAGCTTAATTCTATATAGATTACAAGGTGATATTCGATTATTAAATCAGGCTTATAAATCAATTCACCATGACTATCCTGCCTACCTAGCATCCCTACTCCAACGTAAGTACCAACCAGTACCACTACACGCTCCACCAATACGTTTCTACTTCAACTACCTCATAACATAACTTACATTCAACTAACACATGCTTCTGGCACATACTCGTGGAACACTGTCCCTACATCCATCCCTACAACAGCATCAACTCCAAACTTCAATACACTGAAAACCCACTTATTTAATATGAAACATTAACTTCAAATATATATGGACGGCCGATTGCTTTATAAGCACAGTTCGCAGTCCGAAAACCGAAACATGTAAAATGTAAATGTATGTGACAACCTCCACAACATATATTAAGTATACTTACATTATATAAACCCATATGCTAACATTCATATATGTATATACCATACACGGACACACACACTATAGTATATATATATATATATATATATATATATACAATAGCAGTAACATGCCATTTAAATGTGATTTTATATAATTAGGTATACAAAATAATAGGTATTTCATCCCATCCAGGAACTTAGATGACGTTTTCACTTATAATCAAACAACTCTAATGTCCCTTCAAAGCCGGTCCCATGTTAAGGCATCCCTGGTCTTAACGAGAGCATATCACAATTACATACGCATACTTTAAATGTTATGTTAAGACACGCCCACTATTACTCCGTATTGATCACGTGACATACTTCAGTGTTTCTCATGTATTAGCCAACTGCTTCATACACATGTGTGTGTGTGTGTGTGTGTGTGTGTGTGTGTCTTACTTCAGATTATCGATACGCTTACACATATCGCTATTTACATGTCGCCATTAACCGCGGCAACAATGTCGCGATGTTACGTAATGGCTTATTGTCACGTGATGTGTATTCTTCGCTCTTGCGTTCTAGTGGGCGTGGTCTCACGTGGTAGGAGGCGTGGTCTCACGTTGTAGGAGGCGTGGTCTCACGTGGTAGGAGGCGTGCGTTAATAGCGGTCACGTGAATTACGTAATACTGTAATACCAAGGACATGTCCTTGGTAATACCTTATAAGTTTTCTTATTTAGTCATTAGGGTGCTCGGTATAAAGAGGGTGTTAGATAAATCTTGATTTAATTAAATCACGTACCGAATAATTATATAATTATAATAATGCATTTTAACTGCATAATGTATGAATTATATATACACATAGATTCATATATATATATATATATATATATATATATATATATATATATACAGTCAACTCTCGGTAAGTCGGACTACGGATAAGTCGGAATTCTCGATAAGTCGGACACATTTAGTTGGTTTGGTTGGATTTGTATCTAGTTCCATGTTAAATTAATCGAATAAGTTGGATTTGATAAGTCGGACTTTTCTATAAGTCGGACACATATTATTGTAATTTTTATGATTTTATACTGGATAAGTCGGACTTTTTATAAAATGTCAGAAATATTTACTTTAAATAATGAATATTATAATTTTAGTAAGTAATATTATTGAATACAACATTTTATGTTGTTGATTATTGCATAATTCCATATTTCGGTAACCCTTTAACTCACGCTGCGCATCTCATGTCTTATTTGCATGATATTTTGAATATCGGATAAGTCGGACATCTCGCTAAGTCGGACACTTTTCCCGGTCCCTTGCGAGTCCGACTTATCGGAGGTTTACGGTATATATATTGGTATGAGGTATATGTCTCAGTGGGACAACCAAAAGCTAGTAAGCCAGAGGTCCAGGATTCGACTCCAGACATAGATAGATAGATAGATAGATAATAGTTTTAAATACATTCAAAACGATGGGTAACAATAAATAATAATGACAGAAATATATAAATAATAGTTAGCAAATATAAATAAGTTGTGATTTACACACACCGAAAGTAAATACAATAATAATAAAGCAATATGCTGATCAAACTAGCTGAATAGATCATCAAATAACTATGGAAGAGGTATCGGGTTGATCAGGCCCATATATGGTTATATGTCCATAAATCATGAGGGATGGACGGTCCCTGCATATTGGTTGTTGAAATCTCTCCACACCTAGAATATCAAATGAGTATCAAATGACAGACAGTTCTTGTTTTTCTATTGTGCTTATCAATAACTTAAAAACGATTAATCAAAACACAAGAACAAAATGTTACTATTTGTATTGTATTGTCCAGGTCTCACAGTTATTTATAACATGTAGAAGTCTGTGACTTATTGAGGGGTACATTTGTATCCGCTATTTGTATTGTATTCACTATGCATATCGTGTAGTCATTGTATGAAATATATATTTGTGATTTCAATATATAAATAATATTATTATTATTATATATATTGAAGTGAATTAAATAGATATGTAATGTAATATGGCACTGTAGTATAAGTTGTAGTGTTAACGTAACACCTAGCCACCATTACGTACATGGTATTAACGGTACTATATACAACAGCTATAATACGTTACTCTATGTAAATTACACGTACCTATATCGTTACTAATAGCAGCACCGGATTGTCTACCATTTCGTTACGTAAGGTACCCTACTGCCACACACGTCTATAGCTGTATACGTACACGTACCCCTGACTACCTATCTAGTAACGCTAGTGACTGTACACATCCCACGTGTTATAGCGGGGTGCTTCCGGTACCGAATACAGGGGGCAGCACTGTAGCTAACTATGCCCCCTAGGTACACGTGCACTTGAATGCACTGCCCACACACAGCAAACAAGCAGCGAATATTAACTATCCACACATATATATGTTATTTTATCTTGTTCACCAATCTACACTGTTAAAAGTAGCATCGACTGCCTTTTTTAGGGTGTATGTAGTGTCCCCATAGCCGTACCCTAATTAGGGTACAATTTAGATAAATACGATCAGTACCCTAATATGAATAAACTGTATCCTAAAGGCTTTTAGCCGGTTGTACCCTAATTATATGATACCGTGTACCCTAATGCAATTGTATGGTATGTACCATAATTGAATTACACGATATGTATATATAATAATCACGTACCATAATATTTAACATAGCTCTACCCTAATAAATATATATAGTGTACCCTAGTACATTTAAAAGTCATACACCCTAATATTTAACATATATGTAACCTAAAAATATATATATATATATATATATTGAACCCTAGTGAGTTTAAAAGTCGTGTACCCTAAATATGCATTTATATATATATACAATTAAATGATTAACTAATTTAATATAAATATAAATTTATTTTATAATTATAACTAACCATTAAGATTTACCATGTAAAAATAACAATCCGATACATGATTCTGACCTCCTCTCCATATTATTGGTTTTCCGAAATTAACATATTTTAATGTGGTATTGTTCTAACGATGTAAGTTAACAGTAAAGGTTTTACAACAAATATGCGGTGCAAATGGTTTGTCTTGGTTTCCTAAATGTATTCCGAAATAAGCCTTATAGGTTTTTTTATAAATGGCGTTATATTTGACTTTTGATTCAATAATTTACCTTACCACAAATGTAACACAACTTATCCGGATTGTTAATACAATTTCTTCTATTCATGATAACTGCCCCACTATAGGTACACTATTTAAATATTACTAATACATTTATTTTAAAAAATAACTGAATATATAGGTATTAACGGATTAAAACACTATATAATTTATATGAAATCCTATATTTTACTTAGGAAATTTCTGATATATCCAAATAATTAAAAGTTGAATACAAAAAAATAGATGATTGAACAAAACGGTTTTAAGATTTGAATTCAGTGTCAAAAAGTAGTTTGTAATCAGTAAAGAAACCCTTGATAACAAAAATGATGCAGACTAGTTTTATTGATTACATTTTATTAAAAAACACTTTTTTTAGGAAAACTATGATAACAATACTTATAATCATTTTTTTTTTTAATTTTATACATTTACTAAAGAAATAGATTAAAATATACTATACGATAATATATTATGTTTTATTAATACACGTAGGTAGAGATAAATAATGATTATTAGTAAGATGAATTTGAAAAATATTATTAGGGGAAGTCACGGTTACCGACCCTTAATTGATTATTTGTAATAACTTATTCAATATTAAATATATGTATTTGAAATTTTGTAATTAGTGTAATATTATGGAAATGAATAATGTAGCTATTTTAAATTGTTTATATTATCATATTTACAAGAATAAACATGGGGGAAGGTAATCGGATACATGCACCTAATACCGACCCCCTTCTCCTATTACCGACCCCCTAACATAATCGTGGTATAAATAATTGTAGTATTATAATATCCAATAAAAATTAGATATACATAAATATTATTATTTATAACATACACGCAATTTATTTATTATTGAATTTATGTTTTAATAGTAATATTAAATATAAATTTAAACTTTATAGTGATTATATTAAAATAGTGTATATTATTATTAACTATTTATTTATTAATCAATATGTATATAATCAACTGGAATTATGAATCCTAAATCTATATCAATGATACATAAAGAACTTACGACAAATACGGATCTATTTTGATTGGCTATTATAACTCACATGGGGTCAGTATTAGGGTAATTTAGGGGTCGGTATTAGGAAAATAATGTGGGTTGCTATAATTAAGATATATTGGTTAATAGTTTATCAAATTAAATTATTTTTATAATTATTATAAACATTTTATTATTCTACAATATTTTGTGCAGTATAAAGTTTTCTTTTAATTATTAAAGTATTTACAATGATTTAAAAAAAGTTATTATTCAAATATTTAAAAAGCAAAAATAGAATATTATATTTGATCAAATAACAATTGTAGGATTACATATTTTTTTAAACAACATATTTATTCATATTTATCATTAAATTACTAACAGTTCATGTATATATAATTTTTTTATATCTCTTGTAGTTACTGAGATACGAGAGGGGGTCGGTATTAGGAGAGTGTCGGTAATCGGAGACTTTCCCCTATAGCTAATTATTATTAGACACTATATATAAACTATCGTTTTTCTGTAATTTATAATCAATAAATCATTTAACAATTTTAAAAGTAATAGATAACATATATCAGAATTATATTTATTATTAATAAACCAAATTGTTTTACTAATGTGTTCAGTAATTTGTAGTGGTAGATCCCTTAAGCTATTTATTATAACTCATCTCATAAAACTAGATTATTAATGTTACATATTATTCATTAGTGAACCCTTACATACTTTTGTACGAATTTTATAAGGGTATTATTTTGTATATGTAATACATTTGTATTATATATATATTTAAATGTGTATTTAAAATACTCTTAATACATTTAAATTCTAATACCATATATAATAAGTAATGCATCTTATATCTACATGAACAGTTGTGTCGACACAAAGCAGATATTAAAACCACGTACTGGGAGGTCCGCTATACCATTGTAGCAGAGCCTGTCCATTAAGAGGTATATCATTATAGTTATATTATTAATTAGTGCCTTTCTAATTATTTGTATTTCATAAACATAGAAATTAGCCGATTTTAATATACATATTGTTGTCCAGTATAAAGTCTTTAGAAGGTTTTTAGAAGAGATAGAAGAGTTATATATATTATATAATGTTAAACGAGAAAGGAATAAATAAAGGTAGAAATGTTAAATGACAGTTCTATTCGATGTATTAAGAAGGTGATTATTGTAGAAGAGCTTTACTCATATATAATTAAACATTATAGTATACTATAATTACAATTATGTCTGAGTTAGAGTATGAAGAAGAATTGATAAGAAAGAAAGACAAAAGCTGAATGTGATCCGCATGAGAGTGCAAGTTATGTAATTATGTAAGATAGCAGAAATAGGGCGAATATAAATAGAGAATAGGGTTGGGCCTAGTACCTACACTTGGGAAATACAAGCCTATAGGGAGATAACGGAGAACGGGTGTTTTATGTCTTAATATAGGAGTGTCGATTTACGGCATTGCAATGTAGTATATAACGTGTGTTAATGTGACTCTAATTTAATATAGAATTATAATTATAATAGTTACTAATTAAATAAGGAATTTATTAAACTACAAGTATTATATCATAGATCTATATTATATGATATAATATATAGGTGACATTACTGAATTAATATTGATTACATATATGAAGTTTTTAACAATTACAGAAACTAATTATAAACATACAATATATTATTATATTATATATTAGTATATTATATATCATTATACTAATAGGTACCTAACAAAATATGCGTATTTCTATATATTAACAAAATATATAACCATATATTTATAAGCTAAGTTATTAGGTAACAATTATTATGTTGCAAAATAGTATGTAATTGACGAAACTATGATGTAATGATGTGAACATTTTATTTATCCTTCAAACTATATAACTTTATTAGCCTTTCTCTTATGAAATAATATTAATATATATAATAATAATATATAATATATTCATTTATTACTGTAATAATACACATTTAAATATTTAATTGATTAGAAACAAATTAACTCATAAAAATAATAAACAAAATGTTAATAATAATTAATTGTATATAATGAATATTCATATAATTTATGTTACACATATAAACATAATAATACAAAACAAATGATAGTTGTATAATCAGGAAGTGAAGATTTCCCCGCTACATTTCCTTCATCTACTGGTATTGTTAATGTTGTAGTATTAGTTCCAACATCAATAGTTGTATAATCAGGGACTGACGATTCCCATTCGTTACTTGATGCATCTACTGGCAATGATATAGTTGTATTATTAGCTCTAATAACTATAGGTATATACTCACGGAGCGACGTTTTTCCAGCTAAACTGGATTCATCTATTTGTACTGCAACTATTGTAGTATTAGTTCCAACATCGATAGTTGTATAAACAGGGATTGAAGTTTGCCCAGCTAGACTTGATGCACCAGGGAGTGGAGATTTCTCAATTCCTCTTTGTACATCTGCTGGTGAATCATTCATTATAAATAAAAGGTATACACATAATATGTTATAAATTATAATCTAAATAATATATTAATACTAAATTTGTATTCTCATATCTAATAATACTACCTAGTGCACAATATATATATATATATATATATATATATCACAAGGTCAAGGCATCATACATTCATACAAATGGATCAAACATTGTCCAGAAAATTACAATAGATATTAAAATGATATTTATAAGTGATTTTATAAAGCTGTGTATAAATATCATCGGATTTCGTTAAAACATAGATGTATTATTATACGGACAGGTTCAAATGTAAAATAGATAATGTGGTTATAAGTAAAAACTTCACCTGAGTTCCTGAATGAAATGTAAACAACCCACCAAAATAAAAGTTAGGCAATATAATGGAGGCCTAAGTACTGTTATTGCACGGAAATTTCCGCCATTTATAGTTGTTGGTATTGTATGTAAGCATGTAGGTAGAACATGTATGTCAAAATAGGGATATAAAGGGTTCCAGTATTTCCCAATTATTTATTGTTCTTATGATTTCAAATATACATACATGCACAAGTATAAATACATATACAGAGGTGACTGATGCTGGCCAGTTATTCATAGAATGTTCACACAATTATGTACTTATATAAATAAGAAATTGAAAATATAACCTATTTCTAATCGTGCATGAATTACCATGGATCTACATCATATATTTATAGAAATATATCAAATTGTAAACACTAATTTGTTTATATTTAATAATTAATTACTTGTTCGAAATTATAATCTAATTTTAATATTAAATCAAAATGTAAAATATTGTCAAGTGATAATGTAATGCGATATGTAATTTAATGTAAATATATAAAGTAAACACGAATAATGTCGTCTGCCAATTCTGCCGAATACAGCTGTATAATAGTGGTATTTATTTTGATATCCTACGATGACTAATAGCATTTGTTTAATTTTATTTTGGTACCAATATTTTTATTATTTATGTAATACACTTACATATATAATTTGATATATATATATATATATATATATATATATAAAAATCAATAACTGATAACATGTATGCATCTATAGTAATTATATAATATCTACTACAAAATAAATATATTAAATAAATAAATTAATAATTATAAAGTATTCTTAAATAATACAATTAGTAAATATTTGCATCATACATTATTTTTCAAATATTTAATTTTAAATTATATATAATAATATTGTGATTTATTGTAATGTTAATAATATTAATTATATAATAATTATAATTAATATATAAATTAACCTGCTATGTATTCTTTACATTCTTCTTTAATATATTCTCGAATACTTGTATACTTATTATTACTATTGTCACATACTATACTGCTACTTTTAGTATTTAGATACCATATATATTTACATGTACATGTATCTGAATGATATACATCAATGTATGCTAGTTTAGTAAGATTACTGAAGGTATTGTATTCTATAGTGATATTATTTATAGATAACTGTATCCTATTTAAATTGTATGCACCTTCGAATGTATTACTAGACATATATACTATTGCATTACCTTCAATAGATAAGGCTTGTAAATTATAAGGTAACCATTTAGTTGGTAAACGTGTTAATTCATTGTATGCAATATTGAAATATTTAAGTTTATTAAGATTTATAATTAATGTATTATCTATATTACTTAACTTATTATTATTCAAATCAAGAATATCTAAATTTATCAATGGATCAAATGTCCCACTTTTAATGTCTTTAATTTGATTACGATATAAATATAGCTCTTTAAGTTCAGTATGGTTTGTTGTATTATTTGATTCACTCGTCCAAAATGCTTTTGGGTGAATGTTTACTATATGATTATAAACTAAATATAATATAACAGTTTTAATATTCAATAGAACAAATGCTTTAACTCTAGTAATTCTAGTTCCCGCAATATAAACCTGTAAATTAATATATGTATTATTACATTATATGTTTGGCTATAGGACATATATGTTTAATAGTGTATAAATGATAGTCAATTAGGTTTAATTCAAGGATAGAATATATGATATATATATATATATATATAGTATATATACTCCATCTAAATTATTTCTGTAATTAACAAAGAGTATACGTTTATTTTAATATACATCACTCTACATATAATTATGGGAAAGTATACTTTCAAGGTTATAACCTAATACAGGGGACATTTTAACAATAAATGCTCTTAATATTTGATGACTCATTATTTGTATTCAAAAATTACAATATATCATTATTATATGATTTTAAAATGTTATGTAATTTTATGTTATTTTAATTCCATAGATAACGGGGTGTCCGTATTCGTTACCCATGTCCGAATACGGACAACCTGTGTTATAATACGGACACTATATAAAAACTATATATTATTGATGAATCAATCAGATAAATTACATTTACATTATTTTTAATTAATTGTATGAACAATTTATTCTAATTTAATTAGTTACTAATTTATTTATTTTTATTATTTTTTTAATTACTAATACAATTTAATTATCTAAATAATACAAACATTTATTTAGCTTTATTGGTGGTATTAATATTATAAGCAACGCGATTTTTATGAATATCAGAATAGTTCATACGTTGCACACTGATTGGTAATAGGGTGTCCGACGGACACTGTCCTTATTAAGATATCTAGAGTGTATGTATTAAGGATTCATATGACCTCTAGATATATGCTTATAACTTAATGAATATTTGATAACAAATATATAAATTATATATATATATATAATTTTAGAATGCTTTATTTTTTATAAATATATAGTTATATAAAATGGTTATAAGATGAGAAGGTTTTAAGTTGAATTTGTTTTCATAAATTTAAAAACGTAATAAAAAAATCATTTTATTGGATATCAGCAATATTTTGAATAATTAAAATATAAAAAATACTTTGTTATACTATTTATATAATGATGAATAGTTTATTCATTACAATTTTGTTTTGTATGATTTATGGTTTATGAGATACCGATACTGTCCGTATTCTGTAACTGTCCGTATTCGGTTACTTTCCCCTACATTAAAAAATATGTACATACATTTATCAATATTCAGTGTCAACTTGTTTATCGCTAACCAAGATGATAACTTTTTCAATTCACTATTCATTGATTCACTTAGATCAGATATAGTATCACTTATAAACATTATATTCGTATAATCGGCATAAAGTACTTGTTTAAATAATGTCGATATATATAGTATAATAAAATATAAATTATTGATTAATGTATGCATTAAGTTGATCTTTTATATTTTAGATAATTATAATTTATTAATACTTATATTGATTAATATTGTAATATATGAAATATAAAATAAATCAACATTATAGAATATTATAATATATTATATAGGGTATACCATTCATATTATTAAATATATTATACACATTTCATAAATAATTAATAAGTAGATACGTATTTAGTAGATCAACAATATATGTATTAAACACATTTCAACATATATTTATATCTCTACTTTCATACCTACCCTTAATAATATATTCAATACTATATTTAATTGTAAAATATCATAGTAACCGAATACGGACACTCTCGGAATCTCAGAAGCCATAAATTATACAAAAATTGTTTAATGAATAAAATATTCATAATTAATAAATAGTCTAAAAAAGTATTCTTTATTTTTTAATTATACAAAATATTGCGGATATATCCAATAAGCTGATTTTTTATTACGTTTTTAAATTTATGAAAAAAAATGTCAACTTTTTAAAACCTTCTCAAGTATATACAAATTTATCTATATACAATTTTATATATAAAAAATAAATATAACATCATATTATTAAAAAATAAAGCATTCAAAACATTATATATATATATATAATTTCTATATTTGTTATCAAATATTCATTAAGTTATAAGCATATATCTAGAAGTCATATAAGTCCATAATACGGACCTCCATGTGTCTTAATACGGACACTCGAATAATGAATCGCGTGCGTTATAATATTAATACTACCAATAAAGCTAAATCTAAATGTTTTATTATTTAGATACTTAAATTGTATTATTAATTAACAAAAATAAAAATAAATAAATTATTAACTAATTAAATTAGAATAAATTATTCATAAAATTAATTATAAATAATGTAATTGTAATTGGTCTGATTGATTCATCAATATTATATAGTTTATCTAGTGGTGTATAGGGTGTCCGTATTATGACACATGGTGTCCGTATTCGAACATGGATACCGAACATGGACCCCGTTATCTATGGAAATAAAATATTAAATAAAATTATCACAATAATATCTATAATCATATAATATTAATATATTGTAATTTTTGAATAAAAATAATGAATCATAAAATGTAAAGACCATTTATTATTAAAGTGTCCGTAATAGGTTAATTTCCCCTATGGAATATTCATTCAAGTAATACATTACCAATTTTGTATATACATTTTTTATAAATAAAATTCCAATTAAACATGTATTATATTATAATTTTTTAGGAGTTTATATTGACGAGAAGCTAGACTGGAAATAATAATACGGATATGTGACTTCGAAGCTATGTAGAGTTATTGGTATAATACAAAAATTAAATATTAACCTCAATTTAAATACTAGAATTTTATTTTTAAATCATTATTCATGTATCATTTAAACTATTGTTCACATATATGGGGTAATACTTTTAAAACTAATAAATAATATATCGCAATTTTACAAGAAGGAGTATTAAAATGCATAATATTAAATACAAATATTAATATTCATTATTTCATGCGGAGCAATTTTATTTTTAAGTTTGATGATATTGTTAAATTTAATTCTATAAAATGTATACATAGAGGTTTCTATAATAAATTACCGATTAATTTCCAAATCAGACTTATTAAAAATAACAAATTATTGTAATAAATGTATTAGAAAGGCATCTATAACTTTAAGAAATCTATTTCATTTAACAAATATTGGCGTAAAGTATTGGAATAATCTTCCAAGTTCATTAATTAACATTTCAAAAAAATATAGATTTAAAATTAATTTAATATTTATGTCATATTTGATTTAAATATATTAATGTTTTTTTATTTTATCCATATATATATTTGTTTGTGTAAGTTATATGTTTATACCTATATATGTATTTATCTTTTACATGACTAATTATAAATAACTAACGATATTAATTGTTAAATATAATCTTAAATATATATATATATATATAAAACTGCCTGTGTGGGGCTCAGTGGCTAAGGCGTCAGACACACAAGCAGTAGGACACGGGTTCGACCCTCGTACGGACCATTAATTAATTTTATAAAATGGGTCTTAAAATATTATTTAGAAGTGATCTTATATAATTGTGTATAAATAAATGATCGGCTCTCGTTAAAACCATGGATGCCTTAACATGAGAGCGGCTTCGAAGGGACATTAGAGCCATATATGGTTATAAGTGAAAACTTCATCTAAGTTCCTGGATGGGATGAAAGTACTCCACCAAATAAAAATAACAATAACAATAACAATAACAATATATATATATATATATATATATATATATATATATATAACTTTGACTACCTTACTCTATTATTTATATATCTATTTTTATCTATTTTATTTTTATGGTTATCTTTTATGTAAATTTTATTAAATGATGACTTAGATTTTGAGGAGTTTTATATTCTTATTAGAGTACTTTAATATTGTTATATAGTAATTAGCACATTTTTGATAATTTAATAATAGATTGACCTGTTTTATATGTATATGATTATTTGTTGGTGGAAAGCAAATGCTTACAATAATATATTATAATAATATTATTTGTTCAAATGTAGGGGAACTACTATATTTATTAAATATATTACACCAATTTATATTAAAATCATATCATAACAAAATAAATACAAAGTAATATATAATTACATAATATGAGGTAACAAAAAGTTAAATGTAATATACAAATAAGCCACCGAACAAGTATAAATGGAATATATAAAGACGATTATAAAGTACAGTTAAATTAAGGGAGCGTGCGACGTTGCCAATAAATATAGCAATAATACAATTCGCCATGTTAAAATATATATATTTTATCCTATAGGATAAAAAGGCATGGAGTATTACTAGGTAATGTATGTATGGTTCGATTTCTTATCTATAATAGCTAATCACCTACCTTTTTGTTCTATATGTAGCTAATAGATATGGCTTTATATGCAATAAAACAAAATTCTATATAAATATATACAAGTAGTTTATAAATTTATAATAATATATCATATATAATTATAAATTATTAGATATTATTCTAAATAATATCATATATATATTTTATTTTTAATAAATTTATAAATTAGATATTAATTTATAAAAATTGATTTATACATTTTTTTAGAAAAAAATGAACATCGCACGCCCTTAAATAAATAAAATAAAATTAAGTTTATTAAATTCTTTAGAAAATAGATATCGAATGTATAATGTATTATATAATTTATTAACAGGAAATTTATTTTATTTAATTTTAATTTTGTTTAATATATTTCATGATAAATATATTGGTATATATAGCGGCTTCGAAGGGACATTAGAGCCATATATTGTTATAAGTGAAAACTGCATCTAAGTTCCTGCAGGATCCCATCCATGGATGGGATGAAAGGATTCCACCAAATAAAAAATAAATAATATATATATATATATATATATTTACTAATATATAAGTATATATATATATATATATATATACGTACTATAACATATATGTTTAAATACAATAGGTTGTTATATGGAATATGATGTCATATGATATATATCATAATTGTTATTCGTCAACTATTAATTTGTACATATATATATATATATATATATATATATATATATATATATTGTTTTGCTATGTAGGATGTATATAAGATAATATGTTACAAATATAATAATATTTTATATTTTTATAATTTACAATAAATAAAGTCGACTATATTTCATCAGTAAATACCATCGATATAAAAAACTTTCTTTATATCGATGGTAAATACATGGTGACGCCTACCCTAAATAACATAGTAAGATAGGTATACTATAATCAAGACCTCCTATAACTGAGGTTATATGCTATAATACACCAATAGTCAATAATATATACTACATACGTGACTTATTATTCATAACTAACCTTACTATATGTAGTATTAGATTTACTAAACACAGGAACATCTTCACCTGTATATTCTCCAACGCAGTATATATTATTACCAGCACACCAACATCCCCAAATACCATCAACTGGACCTTGCGTATCACTAATAATGCAAGGTAGCAATATAACAATATAAACTAGTATTGATAAATACACAACATTCATACTTGGAGGTTACTTATTAAATGAAAGCGAACGCCTGTCACTACATACTATAGTTGTTTATGATATATAAGTTATAAGTTATACAGTGAAATCTACAGATATTTCGATTAATGTAATATACATTTTTAATATGCCAACTCTTTTTATAAATATTATTTTAAGTAATTTATTCTTGTATTTTATTATATTAATGTATGTGTTAATTTATTTAATATTATATGTTACATTATTACATTATTAGATATTAGTTAAATAAATTACCAAATAGTATATGTATATATATATATATTATATGTGTACTTTGTAGTATACATCAAATATATTTGGAATATATTTTTTATTTAAATTATAGTATTTAATTTAATTAGGTTAAATTATTTGTACATTTCATGCTATCTAATTATTGCATATATATTTTATTTTATAAATATTATATTCAATATATATTTAATTGCAGTATTGCATAACATATGTATATGATTTAATTTCTAATAATTTATTTATTAAAATTATAAATAATTAAATGTATAAAGCCGGGTATAAAGTAGGTTATAAAGTATATATATATTTATATTTATTTATATAAATTAATATATATGTATATGAACTGATATATGTATTTGTTATATGTATATATTTATACTTATATTTATATATTTTGATATAAGTATTGAATACAAACTTAGGAAACTTATAGGAAACCACGATTACTAGTTAAGGGGTTTCATTCCTGTTTGCATGTAGTATCATTATGAAAAACAGTTGTCACAAGTACAGCAGCACTGAGTGTGTATCTGATTACATTACATGTATCAAGTGTGACTCATCTCTACACTTTAAATGTATACATGGTAATAATGTATATATGGTAATCATTCTCCAGTTATGTATGATCTATCCAAAATTCTGAAAATATCATGTATTTTATACAATGTATTAATACTATCTGACTATTCCTCTCAAATTCTACCAAACGGGTTCCCTTATAAAAACGAATCCAAATTCGACTCCAACATCCACAATACACGTTCAACTTCCAGTATACCTATATATATATAGGAATATCATATGTTTCGTAATATCACAGCCATCCTCCCTTAAATTCGAGATAAGCTCATTCTCCTACATTATCACATCTATCTGGAATGAACACCCCTCACCTATATATCCATTCAATCTCTCATTTACTTCACTATTCATCTCAAGTCATATCTATTCTCTATATAATTTCATTATATTATTAGTATATTGTATATTTGTATATTGTATATCATTATTATTACTTCCACTTAGTTCCGTTAGTTTTTTCGATTTTAGTTGTTGTGTTTTATTATGTATTGTACGTGTACTTAAGAGGAGTGTCATCACTTTGTCATAGTGCCTAATACGCCCTATTTCATCATATATATACTATTAGAGTCTGTTAATATATAATATTAATGTCATAAACAAGTATTTAATAACATTATTTAATACAATATTACATTCTTATATTATAATATTATGTCACGTTATATCACGGTTTATACAAATATGTATAACTCTTTTATAACACATTTTATAACAATTTAGCTACCGTAATAAGTTATAAAATATTAATTAAAATATATATTATTTAATATTATATATGTATATATATATTAGTAATAATTGGTAACATATTTTAATAACGCGGATCTCGAAATGAGACTTAACTTGTCTGATATGGGTCGGCTTATTAGCGTCCCTTCCAATAGGAACACGAGGCCGACTAGTCACGTGATGCGGGGTGTTAACATTACATAATCAAGGGGCGTGTCGTTAAAGCTGCCACACCCCCCCTCATGCAGTAGTAGTAGCGGTTGTAGTGGTAAGTTAATCAAAGCTAGCCGCACGCGTAATAAACATTGCAGCGTACAATGTACGCGTACAACTGTTCCATTGTTACCGGGGGATGTGTGCATCACTTATCACGTGATACTTTAACACGTGACAATAGGAGGCTGATGAGGGGATGCTGCATGTGATGGAGACTGAGGAGGCTGCACATGATGGGGATTACGTAATAAACCTCATAGATATATCTATAGCATGTGGTATATAGACTATATATAGACTATAGATGTGTAGATGTGCTGCAGGTCTCCCGTTGTCAGTAAATGTTACGTTGTTCTAACGGTATATATGTCACCTTTAAATCTCCACCTAGCGTTACCTATAGCCTGCTATACGTGTGTGTAGGTAGTAGTGTTTAGTCTTAAATTATATATAAATGAATGAGGTGTGTAAACGCTAATACATATTGTATATATTTAAGTATACTTTTATCTTTAGTGATTTCGATACTACTTATATCAGCTTAATGAGCTATTCACTATTCACTAGCAGTTGCGTAGGGAGGGAGTGTTTTATCTTTGTACGACACAGCCGTTGCTAAGGTATAATGTATTCAGAAATATCATTTAGAATATTGTATATAGATACTGATATATATATATATATATTTATATATTTATATATACATAATCAATATAAAAATCGT